>JBAMNC010000816.1:1147500-1559391 GCA_037902135.1 Cetoscarus ocellatus
GTTTTAGCTGATGAAATTTCACAACATTTTAGTCGACGAAATCTACTGTAAATTTAGTTGACTAAAATAAAATATGAAGTGTAAAGTGTAAGGCATTTTTATGTTTCCTTGAATTTCTGAAGTCATGTTTTACACCTGGATCCTGCCACCATGAAGCTAAGGCAGTTGTGATTGGATGTCCCTCTTAACTCATCCAACCTTCCACACAACCAAAGTAGCTGTAATTGGATATATATTCCTAACTTGTTCCTACTTTCTACATGACCAAATTAGGTCTGAATGGATTAAGTCCCTGTCAAACATTTTAGTCTAGTTTTATTTGTTGACAAAAAATGTCAGTCAATTTAGTTTCAGTTTTTGTCCATGTGCACTTGTTATTATTAGTTACTGTGTAGTTTTTGTCAGGGGAAAAAGGTTGTTGACGAAAACTATGACGACAATAATTAGTCGACAAAATTAGCACTGTCTTGGACTTGATGGTGAAACAGTCAGATTTTGAAGGTCAAAGGTCACTGCAACCTTGTACAGCCATAAAAAACCCCCAGCCCATCTTCTTGACCCTTTATGGTACTTTCATATGGTTAGAAACCTTACAGAAGAATATAACCTCACTTTAAATTCTGCTTTTTTTTTTTTTCTTTCACCTGTTCTTATCATGAACTAACACTTTCTCCTGCTCCGTCCGGACAGGTCCAGCGTATCGAGGAGCTGAACGAGCTGGACATGGAGCTCTATGACTACGCCCGTGATTTGTTCCAACAGCGCTACCAGTACACCCGACAGCAGGAGAGGCGGCAGCAGCGCATCAAGAACCACCTGCTGCAGAGCCACCAGGGCCTGGGCCTTGGCGTCAACCTGTGGCCTTCGCACAGCCGGCAGAGCGCCACGTCCACGCTGGAGGACGGGGATGGGGAGAGGGAGGAGCGGGAGGAGGGCGAGGAGGGAGGCAGAACGGAGGAGGCGGGCAGCAGACTCCCCACAGAGGACTACATGAACCAGATCATCAACCGCTGGTAGCAGCAAAACGAGAACAAACGCACGGACACGCATATGTAATGTGAAACACACACGCAGGCGCATACAGAGAGAGAGAGCGAGGGCTGCCTCAAAGACATCGTTGACTGACAAGCAGATTTTTCTGAGTATTAGGCCGCGGGAATGAGAGTCCAAGTGGTTGCTATGTAGACCTGGGCATGCTCAATTGCATCAGCTAACATGATTGGGGATTTGCCCAGTTGTTATTAGCACTCGCTCGCCATTTTCCCCCTCCTCTCTGTCTCTCTGATCGTCTTTACAAACCCAGCAGAGGAGAGTTACTGAAAAACGAGTATCAAAACCCATCCTCCTCCTCCTCCTCCTGTTTTCCTCTTGTTCTCTTTGGCCTCATATGGAGCATGAGAAAAAAAATAAGTCTGTGAATTCCCTCTAATCTTTGCTAAAGGACCAGTCTACTTCCTGGATGTTCCGATTTTGAAAGCTATAAAAGAATGAGCTGAACAAAGAATCAGTTGGAGTTAAAGAGAGACTGAACTTAAAGGAACAAAAGAAATGATGATGATAAGATGGACTGAGGAGTGTATTAAAGCTTTCTGCTTAAAAAAAAGAAAATCAGCCATTTCACCCATAGGCACGCTTCGTCATGAAATACTGACAGTGTCATCCTCATTGTATGATTTAATTTCCTTTTGTTTTTTTGCTTTTTTGAAAGCAGAATTGTAATAACACTGAGACCAATATTGCTGCCTAAAAGAAAGTGATTCCTTTAATTTCTTTATTTTTGTGTTGTTTTATAAGTCAAAGCTGATTGGTGGGATTGACGTACAATGGACCATAGCCATTACCGAAGCCTTGCATCTGAAGGGTGGCGGGAGGGGGGGACGATGTGACTTATTTCTCTGTTAAAGCTTTCCAAAGCTCCTGTCGCTCATTATTCCTCCCTTTTTCCTCTCGTTTCCTTTCTGTGCATCCTCCTGCTGAGAATAACAGCCAATTAGAGCGCAGTGTCATCATATCGGTGTGAAGAAATCAAAGGCAGGGGGAGTCAGGAGTGAGTCTGCTGCATGTTGTTGCCAGGTGCTGCAAGGCGCTTGTGTGTTTCTGTGTGAGCGGCAGGTGCTTTGGAAGCCTTAACTCGGAAAAATGCTCAGAGAGAGTCATTGGGAACTGCTGGTCACCATGGCAGTGTGGGTGCCTAATGCAGAAGGAGGTATTTTCAGTGTCCGGGTCTTTTTGTTGTGCTTTTTTTTTTTCTTTGTCTGGCAGCAGTCTGAACAAGCCTCCCTCCCACACTGCAGTGGTGACCTGCAGTTCTGCATTCACCCTGAAAAAGCACGAGGCGAGGTAGCAGTGCCTCTATGTACTGGGATCATAGTCAACATAATTATTGCCAGATATTACATTATATACGGTAATTTCTCTGACTACTCTGCGTGAATGTGTGTGTGTAAATAGTATGTACAGTATGCCTTTGATTGGCGTATGTGTGTGATGTAAATAGTGTGACTGACTGACTGAGTGAAAGAGAGTTTTGTGAATGACTGGTTCCATGACCAATATTTTCTCGCCATTTTTTTGGGGTGGTAGTGGGGTGGGGCATCTTAGCCCCTCCCACATCATGTCACAGCAGTGTGACTATCACAGCGATGCAAGCTAATGATAAACTCCTCTGAAATGTTCTTACCTTTTGATCCCCTCCTTTCTCCTTCCCCTCCCACTGAAACATGAATACAGTGAAAACAGAGTTCACATGTTTGTTTTTAAGATGTCTGCTGGTGACATATATTTGACTTACAAGCAGCGGCTCGTAAACGATTAAGCCTCAGGACCCCCCACCACTTCCTTGATCAGAAATTGCAACCTGAATTGTCCAAATATGCTCCTAAAAGAGTTGTAGTTTGGACCTTAGATGGCACAAATGCTAGGACTGAATGAATAGACAGGACTAAACAAAGCGCATTATCATTGCAGATGCCTTTTTATGGACATGCATCTGTTAAATCTATTGCTTTTCCTTTAATGATATGTACTTTTTGGTAGTTTTTTGGAGATTTAATGAAAAAAAACACATCACAAAAAAATGTTTCATTGGCCCAAGATAAACAGTTAAATCAACCAAAATTGTGTTGCTGTCAGGCTCAATTCTCCTTTATCCAAAATTGCTGTTTTTTGGGAAATGGAAAAATGCTCTACTACTGAATAAATGAATAGTGAATTGTCCTAAAAACATTTTTTGCAAATTGATTTGGTTAGAAAGTATAAAACCTACATGCCAACTTGAAGGTGACTAATATCCCTTTTATGCAAAAAAATCATAAAAACTGATATAGAAGGTTTGTGCCTGACAATGATTATTACTTTATTACTTGTTATAAAGCAAAATAGAGTAAAAAAAACATGTGGAGCGATGGTTGTTGTGTTGGGGATTCCATACATTATGACATCTGGGCAACAATAGCAAAAAATATCTTACCTACAAGTACCAAATCAGGAATTGTGTGCTTTTTTGACATGATCAATATTGCTTACAATGTCATATCTCCTCCTTTTTATGAGAAATAAGTTAAGAAAAATCTAATGCAGCCTTGGAAAAAACAAACATACTTCAACATTTATAATGCTTCATGTATTAATCACTGACCTGGGCGGATCACATTCTCCGAGTAAAACTCTTAACTTCTCTCATAAGTTATCCTGCAGCTTCTTGTGTCTTCAAAGGAAATGTTTGTGACCTCTCAAGTGTCAAACCGTCTGGCAGGGGAGATAACATATTTACCTTGGGCAAGTGTAACACTTAAACCCAACATTTCCATAGATTTTAGGTGCCACTGGGGAACCTGAGCAGCACAATGCAGAATACAGAGAGTGTGGACAAGTGCATTTAACTTTAGTTTAATCTTCAGTAAGCCTCATTAAGAATAAAACTTTGGATGCTATATGCTAAATGAGTGTTGAGGTCCCCAGCGATGCAATAAGAGACTCAGATTCTATCAGCAGTCCAATTATTATGAGGTCTGTCATCCCTGAAGTGAAAGTGACCGTGACCGTGTCAGAAACCGCCTCCTGCATACTATATACTGTGACATACTCACTGAGCAAACTGCTCACTAAACTAATGGTTGGTATGCTGCTTATCAAATATAAAAGCTTATCAACTTCACATTTGCTAACTAGCAATTAATGATTTTCCAGTCCATTTTTGACTAAGCGAGCAGCTAGTTAGCACAGCTGTCAACATAAGCTTGTAGTCATTACAGCTGTGTTTTTAGTGTCACAAAAAACATTAAAAAAAAAATAATGCGCTTTTATTTTTCTGAAGCTTTAGACCCACTTCTTGTTTGTCAACAGTGATGATTTTAGCGGGCAGGGCTTGAACTGGAGGCAAAAAATCCACCAGACATGTTAGCCAGCGCTGGCTAGTAGGCTGATTTTGGCTTGTTTTTAATCCTGTGTGTTGTTTCTAATGCAGTGTTCACGAAGACACAATGGAAGATCACAACTTGATTAATTTCTCCTGTCCAGTCAGTTTGATTTTTTTTTAAGTATTATGGTTGCAGATGACATTAACTATTAAAATGAGAGCAACTACAACCTGATTTACCAACAATTTTTCATGTTTAGCTGTCACCATACTAATGGCTACCAAATCACCATCTAACATTAAGCAAGCCTGTGTGATGTGTCCTATATGAACATCCACAACTGACAGGGACTATTCTTAAATGATCAAGTTGTTTATTCCTGGTGATGTTGTGTATCATAGCTGCAGGGTTATTGTCTGTGTATGTTATTTAGCCATGTGAAAGAACCTGTTGATATGACAAATGATTCTTAAGTGTCATTTGACAACCTTCCATCCCAGTTTCACTCGTGCATTGTTTGCACTCAGGTTGTGCATTAGATGATGCAGTGTTGACACATGAATTGTGCACATCATGGGCTGTAAACTATGCAGACGGTGTTGTTTGTTTGAAATCTCAGTGTACGCCCAACTGAACTCCACAGAAGCAAGAGTGCAACTTGAGAATATTAAGACAGCAGACTGACTGAATTTTGAGCCATTTTTATTAGTACGCTTTTATTTTGACACCTAGCAACACTACACGACAACACATAGACTCCTGCTGCCTGTTTGATTATGGTGGTAATCTATGTTTGCCTCCAGTTTTGCTTTGCTTAGCTTCCAGCTTTCATTTCAGGGTCTGTAACAAAAGCATGAATTTGGTGATGGTTTAGTGTGGCTAGAGTGCTCCTGTTTGAACTTTATAAAATAACTTATTTCATATACTACCTTGTAATTCTCACATGCACAAAGTTTTTTTTTTATGAATTTTAAACATAAAATTCTCATTTAGACTTCATGTAGTCTGTGTAGTATGAAAGTGTGCGGTTTTTGACACAGCCAGTGTTTACACTCGGCCTAAAATGGTTTGTTGTTGAAAAGACATGCAGCTCTGACCACTCCTTTACAGAGTAAAAAACTAAATCATGTTTTTACTCTTTTAAAATGATCGTCTGTCTAGTTTATCATCAAGTCTTCAAACATTTGAAGTAATGGCCTGTGAACCATAAAACATGCCGCACTCTTTTGAGTTTGTCAGTCATATTAAATCAGTTCCCGGAAGTCTTGGTGCAGGATGTGAACATCAAAAAGTCTTTTCGCCTCATCTTTGACTTTTAGCCTATTGTAACTATAAATGTAAAGAGACATGGGATCAAAGAGATTTAAGTGCCATGAAATGTGATCAAAACTCAACTTTTATGCAAAAACAGAATTTAAAGTAGAGCAGGGAAATAGAAATGCCTCAGTAAGATTGAATCAATCTGAATGTGGACTGAGTTTGGTGTCATCCAGGGGGCAGCGGGAGGACGTGAGCATGCCTCCATGAAATAAGCAAATAAAATGTTGCATGTAGAAATTGATTTCTAGTAAGAAGGAAGAGGAAACAAATAAATTAGCCGCCCACCAGCCTCCATGTTAAATTTCCATTAATCACCCTGAATCCTCCTGCGTTGCTCTTTTTGATCAGCTGCTTTTAAATCAGGGATGATTCATGAAGGGAAGGAGGGGAGAACAAGGAGGGGATGATGAAAGGTATTGGGATTCATCCAGTCAATATGCTGCTTTTTGTGTAGCCTTCAAAGTCAAGCGAATGGATATAGGAAGTGAGACCTCCCTGGTTTTTGTTTGGTATTAACTTCTCCTTCATTGTGTTTCTGAAACACTGCAGCCTCCAGGCTTTTTGCCCACAACCTCATTTTTTTTGTCCAGATTTAGAGCATGTTTGGTCTCCAAACCAATATCTGCTTTAATACAAACCGATTCTCCAGCATGGGAGTGTTTTGGGTTTTTTTTTTTTTTTGTTACTCTTTTTTTTTTTTTTTTTATTTCAGCGTTCCCGTTTCAGATCCTCAACCAGAGTCCTGAACGTGGAAGAGAAAAGCTTCTGAAATGATTCCAGGAAATAATGCTGTAAAGCTCTACTCAATTATCCTCTGTCTCATCAACATGTATAAATGATGTCTTAACAGCGTTTTCCTTTGTGACAATGAAGCAGCCCAGGTGTCTCTAACATCAACCTGTTTTGTTATTTGTTCCTAAAGAGTGTGATAGAGACTTGTTATTTGTGTTTTTTTCTGAGGGGGATTGGTGTGCAGCCTGTCTCTGGCTCCTTCTGTATGCATCATCCTGGGTTTGTTTCTTATGATTGCAAAAATGAATCATCAAGCCACCAATTAAAATATTTCATTTTTACAGACCTGACTGTGTCGTGGTTGTCACTGCATATCAATTCTGATGTTTCTCTCCACGCTGTCACTTAATCATCACACACGCAAGCATGACAAACATCTCCTCTCCTGACTTATTTTAAGGTGATTTGCAGGCACATGTCATCGAAGAAACACTTGGTAAGATTTGACAATTTGTGTGGAAGCTAGGGCTGGGCAATATGGACCAAAGCATTAAAAGTAGAAGTCCTGAACATTCAGTGTGATAAATTATTGAGATTTAAGATTCCAGCAACTCAAACAAACTCCTACATACTATCTAAATTGTAAAATAGAAAAAGAAACATTGGCAGCATTTCTGTTCATTGCTGTTTCTAAATTCTATTTACTCTAAAATCATTCATTCATTCATTTTCTATACCGACTATCCCTTTCGGGGTTGCGGGGAGCTGGAGCCTATCCCAGCTGTCATTGGGCGAGAGGCGGGGTACACCCTGAACCGGTCGCCAGTCGATTGCAGGGCAACATGTAGAGACAGACAACCACTCATGCTCACACCCATACCTAAGGGCAATTTAGAGTGACCAATTAACCTAATGAGCATGTTTTTTGGTCTGTGGGAGGAAGCCGGAGTGCCCGGAGAGAACCCACGCATGCACGGGAAGAACATGCAAACTTCACACAGAAAGGCCCTGCCGGACCCGGGAATCGAACCGGGGACCTTCTTGCTGTGAGGCACGTGCACTACCTGCTGCGCCACCGTGCCGCCCCCACTCTAAAATCACGTGTTTTAAAAAGACAAAATCTGTTTGGTTTGTTTTTAATGATCAGTGGTATCAATAATTACAGACACCTAAGGATAATGAGTAGTCATTGTTTCCTTAATGACACAAATGTTTTGGCAACATTAAAGTTGAACTAATGAGGACTTGGGGCTTTCTTTCATGAAAACTTGCTTCTGAGGTAGGGCTGGGGAATAAGGACCAAAAATCATGTCAGAATTCTTAAGCTACCATGGCAACAGAAATAGAAGTCCTACACAGACATCGACATTTATTTCAAAGATCAAAAATATGAGGCAAACTCCCACACACTGTCTAAATCAGGGGTGGGCAACTGGCATGGGCCCCTCATTAAAAGTGGCATACCAGTCGATATCAGATGACTAAATTTGCCATGTGGCTGATATGCCTCCACAGTTTTATGTACAAAGGCTAAATGCATTATGAAAAATGCTAATGTTTCTTCAATAATCTTGAGTGATTGTTTCATTATTTACAAGAAATTAGTCGATATGATTAGCTGTTATGGGATGTACCCATGAAGTTTTTTGTTCTAAAAACATTACAGAATACACCTCCATAACCAGTTCATTGCATTTAAAAAAAATTGGCTTTAATTCTATGTTAAACTCAATAAGTAGAATTAATTTTTTCTTTTGATTTCAACATATTAATCTTAGAGTCATAAACTCTTTTAAAATATAAATATATTTCTTTACTGTTGGGATAAAACCTCGGTTAAACTCTGAATTTCATAATTTACTAATATACAAGTAATGCAAAAAAAATGTTATTTTTAGATAGGCATTGTTTTTTCATATTTTGCTGATAATTTTTGTATTCTTTTAATTAGTTAAGAATTCATAAAACACATTCACAGCTTGATAAGTGATCAAGAGGACTGATTTATGAGAAAAAAACATGAAAATCATAATTAACATAGATATGAGGTCTTGATACCAGACAACATCAGTAATGATTGTTATATTACAGTTATTATAGAATGCCTTACTGAGTGCCTGCTTCAGTTTGTAAAAATCTGTCCCTCTGAAATTTCGGACAACATTAATGTGGCCCCTATAATCACCATCGTTACACACGCCTGGTCTTAATTATACAGAAATATGGCAACATTTATATTTTGAGGTTATCAACACTCTTGGATATATGTTTATTCTTTATGAAATCTTGACAATTGTTGAAACTATAAAATATATTTTCTTAATAATATATTGAAGAATATATCATTTTTTCAGGCCTTAAATATTTTCTTTTGAATTTTATCAGTGTAATGATATTGATACCTCTACAAAGGAGGTTATGTTTGCAGGTTATGCGTATGTTTGTCTGTTTGTTTGTTTGTTAGCAAAATTATGCAAAAACTACTGGACGGATTTTGCTGAAATTTTCAGCAGATGTTGGTAATGGCTCAATTTAGAAATTATTAGATTTTGGTGGTGATCCAGATAACTGCCATTAGCAAATAATCATTTTTGCTCAATAACTGTCAAACTAATGATGATATCAACATGATTCCGATGTGTGGGTTTTCAGGGTCAATGAATCATATTATGATGGTAACTTTATCATGGAACTATTGCTTACAGATGTAACAGCAATATGTGAGCTACCTTGGTGGAGGTTTGTGTTCTCCAAGTGCTTTCTGGTTATACCCTGTGTCTCATTTGAAACTATATTGATAAATCTTGATTTTATAGATACCCCAGCCCTAGTGGAAACCCTTAAGGTTTTCACACCCACTATTTGATCCATAACCACAGGGCCCTGACCCCATAAAGCAGCCTCTGCCCTCCTCCTTCCCCTCTCAGCCCTGTCAGCGCTGATCTACGGCCTAATTCAATCTGCAGATACTCAGAGCCTGCATAACACACGTACATACACACAAATATGTTCCCCCTCCTCTGACAGGTGGGCGTTCAGAGTCTGCAGGCCGGTATAAATACCATTCCTCGTCCTTGGCTGATCATGCAAAGGAGAGGGAACAGAGCGCAGCCCTTTTGCCCTCTCCCTCATCGACTGTCTTGTGAGCTTCACCTTTGACTCCTCTGAGCGGTGCAGGAAATGATTTACCTGGACGTAGACGGGCCATGGCAGTCGGCTAGAGGGGGATCAGGCGAGAGCGTAAAGGAGATGAGGAACCAGAGGGAGCTTTTTTAAATGTAAGACAGGAGGACAGAGAGGATGTTTTTGAGCCTGACATCTGAACAGAGAATAAAAGAGGGAGCTGTGTAGTCTCTCTGCCAGCTGCTATCTGCCATATTACACTGAACACTCTCTTTAATCCCCCCAAAGCTCTGGGTCGCTGTCATTTGAAGTGCAGCTGGACTTAACTCACAATAATGGCCTGGCTTTACAGCACAAGGCCAGGCAGCTTCTGTGAACAGTTTGAGAAAAAGTGCTCAGTCCTGCTGTGGGAGTCCAGTCTGGCTGCAGTCCATTTATAGGGGGTCAAACTGGCTGCAGTTCCCATACGTCTTTCATGCTAACAAAGAGGCTCTGCTGTTATTATAGGTTATTGTCAGGATGGAATTCTACAGATAAAGTCACTCTGCTTTTATATCCATCAGAGGTGCAAAGCTATTGCAGTTTTGGAGAGTTGCCTTGTTGGCGTGTGAACTCGTCACTGTGGAGTTCAGTCTTTGGTCTCTGGTTGAGTCATTTCCAGACGTGGTCTGGCTCAGACCATCAGTGTCAATTCAAATTGTGGATAAATCTCTTAACAGAAAGTGTCAGTGTCCTAGTTTGTCAGAATAAAATGCCTGATGTATTTTAGATTTTATTCTTATATTATACTGTCAACAAGAGCAGCAGCGTTATCATCAGCCATTCCCTTGGCAAAATACAGTCCTGTCTGTAGTCTTTGTCCTGAGAGGCAGTGCATATTCCTTAAATCACAAACTGCTGCTGGAGCAAAAGAAAGAAATTGCCAGAATGTGGAAAACCCCCATCCTCAAACTTTTTTTTTCATTTTTTTTTAATTTTTCAAATGTACAAACCCCAGTTCCAATTAAGTTGGGACGTTATTTAAACTGCATATCAAAACAGAATACAACAATGATGAAATTTCTTGCACTTGTACATTGGGAAAAATTGTTCTTAAACTGTTGGGGATTCTTCTTTTATACCCAATCGCCTGTTTTCAATGAACCTATTCACCTGTGAAATGTGTCAAAACAGGGTTTTTTTTAGCATTTCCCAGTTTTTTGTTGCCCCTGTTCCAGCTTCTTTGGAACGTGTTGCAGGCATTTAACTCTATTTCCCCAGCCTCAAACTTAAGGCACAAGTGGCATGAATTGGAGAAAGCCCCAGGGACATCCCATGTAAACATATACATATTGTACATATCGTACGATATGTATACATATATCGTACACGAAGGAACAACAAGACAAGCCTGTAGCACGGGAGTGAAAAGTGAGACATAGGGTCGTTTCTATGGAGACAACACATTCTCCCTTAAAGTCAAGCACCTACAGTCACCCACATTTAGAACATTAAATGGTCGTAAGTTTAAACTTATCATGAGTCTTTGGTCTGAACTCCAGCTGCAGCCCCGCAGACTGGCCACTTGCTGCACTGACCCTGGCTGCACGTTGAAAAGGACATTTTTTTCCCTACTTTCCATAACATAAAGTGATATTACCGTGCATGACGGAACCAAAATGATCCAGTCTGGCCATTTCTCTCTGACCTGATACTTTCTCTTTTCTAGACCATTCTCAGTAAACCCCAAACATGGTTGCGTGTGAAATTCCCAGTGCATCAGCAGTTGCCACAAGTAGACAACATGCCATGAGTAAAGTCACTTAAATGCCTTTTCTTCCCCATGCTGATGCTTAGTTTGAACTTCAGCATGTTGTCTTGGCCACATCTGAATGCCTTGGATGTAGATGTGCATTGTGTTGCTGCCATGTGATTGACTGATTTGCTATTGCATCATCAACAGCCAAACCATGCATGATGTATTGCTTTGTCTACAAGGGCTGCAACACACAGAAAATTCTCCACAGGAGCTTTAATGGCACGGCAGTGACAGAGTTCAACCAAATGCTTGGGTGCACATTTTTCCCCTCCGAGCAATAAAATAAATATGATTAGATCGGACATCTGGGGTTGTTATCTGACCTTCCTCTCCAGGTTTGGCTAATCCACCAGGTCAGCAGCAAATCATCTCTCATGATATTAAAGGACTGAACACAAGAATTCAACCTCCCAGGCAGTCCACTCTGAGCTCTTACAGGCTGACACCGAGGGGAGTCCAATATGAGGAATCCCACAATCCCATTACAGTCTAAAATGTGTGTTTGTTCTGTGTGTGTGGAGCTACAGCCCAGCAGGGGCACATGAAGAGCTGATCTGCTGCGAACTTATTAACCCCAGAATACAAGTCTTATAAATGTTGATGTTGGAGAAATGTAGTGAGACACAAAGCCCTGGGTCAAGGCTAGACATGGAAACCAACGCTGTTAAATGGGTCTTTCATTTTCTTGGTGACACACACTCACAAGGGAGCATAAATGTGGAAATAGTGAATATAACTGCACACAATGAAAGAAAATGTAATCAAAAATTTTTCATCTGGCTAAATAATTACTTAAAGGGATAGTTGAGGGTACTTTTTTTGTACGTGAGATAGTTTGAGGCCTGTGGCACTAGTAACTAAAGCAGTTTCCAAACCTCCAGAGTAAATGGGATTTAGAGTACTAGTTTTGTGTGCCTGAAATAAGGTCTGGGGTGAAATAAAGCCCATGAGATTTTTAATGTTTAATGGGAAACAATAAAATGCATCTGATGCTGTCTGCTTTTAAATCATAAACCATTGTTGTGTGTTTAAAAGGAAGGTTGTTAACTAACTGCTTTCAAGGACTACAAAATGTTCAGGGGCGCAATGGCAAGCATTTCTGGTTGTTTTTTTTGATAATCAATTATTCATGTACTATTGCCACGGCCATGAGGTCCAACTTTATCAGGCCACTGGATCATGAGATACTCTCAAACAAGACATTACAGTACGATGCTATACACTGGAAATTTCAAAGATGCTTTTAACTTGAACCACCATGTTGTATTTTGATAGCAGCTTACAAACAGCTTTTTACTCTCTCCGATTACACTCAGCTTAAAACATTACGTAAAGTAAGTTTATTGACATTATGACACCTAAGTTTCATATTTTTTTGTTCTCCGCAGAGCTTATTATCAGCAATGACCCAAAATACAGTGAAAAGTCCTGTAGGCTTTTAGTGGGCTTGCAGGCGAGGGAACCAATGCAATGCTAACTTATAGGTTGGCCTACAAAAATACATCATCCCTGCACCACTCTATAATATTGCTACCAGAGCGCCAGTCAGCTTTGCACCTGAGGGAAGATACTATGGGGAATAAGGGATAAATAGCAGTACATCGTGCCACCGAAAGCCTTGTAAAAATCCACTTTTAAGTTAAAACTACATATATAACAACATTGGCTCAACTGGACGATACAGTAAGATTTGTTACAGCAATTAACTTTTCCTCAACAATGCCCCTGTGTTGAGAACTTTTTTATGTTGTGACGTAGGGGTTGTCTCCCTCCTGCATCAGCTGATCAGGTCGTCAGAACAAACAACAAAAACTAACTTCACAAAAAAAAAAAAAAGTTACTGTTAACACAATGTTCTGAAGCTGCTGAGGGGTGAGTCCCAATGTCCATACCAAAAACAACAAGCCAAAGCTAGCGAAGGCTCCGTCATGGGATAGAATGCAGTGATGTCGGAATTTTGCCCATTTGTTTAACCTTTTTATACACCCAGGATAAATACAGGAGCTACCCCTCTTTGTAATATCAAGGGCCCACCTGACCTCTCTGCAGCACTCTGACCTGAACATCTAATGAGAAGAGTTGCTGGCAGAAAAATACATAGCTCATATGTTGCATCACAAAATAGTTCCAAACACAGGAGCCTTAGCAAGGAAAAGTGGAACACTGTAAGAGAAACTTACTGTGGCATACAGTCAAAGTGTGGCATACAGTAAAAGTGGGTTAATTGTGAGGCTTTCATCATTTACTGTTACTGCCTAGTGTTGCTCGCTGGCTATCAACGCTACAATGCTAGGTAGCTGCTTTAGTGGCAATCATATTTACTACTCCCACTTAAAAAGGCTGAACTGTCCCTTTTTCTGTGAAAACACCATGTATGTCCTCTTTGATTTGTGTGTTAAAGATTTTCGTCCAATGTTTTCCTAGCTGTAATGTTGTGAATTAGCTTCATGCAGGAGACCCCAGGTGACCCCCATTATACAGTCAGGGACACATTTAATTAGCAGCAACTCACGTGAAACGACAAAATGTATTAATATTAATGGAGGTTTAATTGAGGTCGTTTTTGGTCCCCCGCTGAGGCTTTCAACCTCTAAAACGGCTGACGTGTGAAAGTGCGAGAAGCGGGAGCCAACAGCCAGGGTTCGCCATTTCGTACGTGACCCTCAAGATGATGACAACCATCTCCTATAATTCATCTGAAGATGTCACCTTCATGACAGATGAACAGGCCCCGTGGGCAGCGTGTAAGAGAGAGTGTTTGAGGACGGGTTTAGCTACACTTGTAAGGACTTTCTGATGAGGATTATTAGGCCTGTGCATGCAGGAATAAAGCTGATATCTGTTTGACTGATTGTGTCTTAGTGGGTGTGTGCATCTATGAGTGAGGTGTGGTGAGCATGTGTACTTCAAAGTGAAGGTCAAATTCAGCAGGATAATTAATGTCGCTGCTTTTTATGTAATGTTAAATCAAACCCTGGAACTGCTCCCTCTGGAGGATAAGCTGTCCAATTTAATTTAGGCTGCAGAGCGAGTAAATGAAAAAGCAAGACCCATGTCTCCACACCCTGGGACAGAGCCGACGTACCTTTCATCTTCTTTTTAGCAAGGAGACCACACAACAGGTCGACAGCGAGCCTTGCAAGTTTTACCAGTTTTACCCAGAGGGATAGTAGATCCAAAAATAAGAAATGATACACACTGTCACACAGATCCAAGGTAAAGGTTTACAGAATGAACTGCAAGAGTCTTAGGTGTCTGTGAAGGATTTCAGTTTGTCTGCTTTTTCATTACTGCACAACAAACCCAGAAAACCAAAGGGACAGCTTTGGCTTATTCTTAATACTGGATTTATTCCCCTTGGCTTTCACTCCATGTATGCATGCAGCAATCCTCATTTCAATAAGCTATTTTCATATGAATACTTGCTATTTTCTTGTACCTAGTCCCACATACACAGTATATATAGAAAACCTTTTTTGGGGTCTGCAAAGACTTAAACAGAGCTCCAAATTTAAATACATACACAAGCATTCAGATGCAATACAAATTTTCTCATCATTCTCCTTTGAATGTCATAAGCCAAAATAAATATAAAGTGAAGCTGGGATATTTGTTTCAATTATGTACAATTATGTATAATTTGTTATTCAACTGAATGATACAAACATATAACATTTGTATAAAGACCACTTTTTTCTTCATATAAGCTATGAAGCTAGATTTGAAATAGGATATGTTTTGCTTAAAATCAGGTTCAAATGTTTATTCTTGATAGCTGCTAGAGTACATTCACAATGTTCAAAAAACCTTTTAGTTTTCCTGAGTACCTGTGCTGGTGCTGTACTCTCTGCCTAAGATGGTTTGTTAAAGCTCCCTTCCCCACGTGGGCCTGGTCCACTCTGATTGGTTCACATGTCTACTATGTGGTGATTGGTCAGTTCAGGGCTGCTCTGTGCCATATTGTCAACAACTCTGCATTCATTCTAACGTTTACGCTCTGCCATGGGCTTGCTACCATGAGTAAACAGGCTTAAACTGACAATGAAACTGGTAGGACGTCAAATTGGAGGGTCTTTTTTGCTGGCACTACAAATGAGCAGAGGGAGAAGTTCTGATGATGTGAATTTTTTGTCTTGTTTGTACTAGTGCTCTATCACACAGAGGAAACATGTTAAACACACTAAAGGCCTGTAAAAACAGAGAATTCGGGTAAGTAAAATAAAGTACTAAGATTTTGGTATTGTTAACGTACTGTTTTATTTTTTGTGTTCTTTTGTATTTAATGTGTCTTAGCCTTTAGAGTGAGACTAATCTGGATTACTTAAACAGCTCCCAGCCATATGAGGCTGATTGAGATATCTTGGCTACTTGATTCTGGGACTGTCGTGTTCTCAATGACTATGTTTGACTCTAAAGTTCTTTATTCCTGCTTGAATATTGGCTGAAATTGGCTGACAGGAGAGTTCTGTTAAACAAATCAAACATAAAGTAATTTCTAAAATGCTGAAATTATTAATGCACTTTTTTATTTGTACTTTTGTAAGGTGTCCTTGAGTGTCATGAAAGGCGCCCTTACATAAAATGTATTATTGTTGTTATTATTATTATTATTATTATTATTATTATTATTATTATTATTATTATTATTATTGTTATTATTATTATTATTATTATTATTATTATTATTATTATTATTGTCATTATTATTACTTGTAGAGTCATAATGCCAAACATTATACAAAGAGTGAGAAAGAAAGGGTGTTTTTTTAAGGCCAGGCACACTTATGCTCTTGTATAAATATTGTTGTGGAATGCCATCTTACACACCATGGCTGAATTGTTCACTACACACACACAAAGCTTACAAATGCTTACTCTTTCTTTACTAGGCTCATTGCAGTATGTGTAAGAAAACCTCTTAAACCCACATTAGAAGGCACCCCTTGACCAACCCAGTCAAAAAAGAAAATTACTCTGGCTTTGTCATACACCCTCCTCCTCAAGCCACAGAGGTACAAGGACAAGCTTTCAAGTGCAACAGTATTTTTCCTATGTAAATAAAAAATACCTATGAAATTATTTAACAGACTTTTCTGTTTCAATATGATAGTGAATAGCACTGACATGTGAATTTTTCTAATTCAGTTGAAGAAACAACTTCAGAGTCCCTGTGATACCTCTCCATGTGGAAACTGAGCAAAAACAACATGGACACTTCTTTTTGTTTGACATCTACAAGCACATCTTCAAGATAAACCCATTCAGAAGTTCTATTTCAAATGAATTACCATGAGCCCATAGACTCTGCCACTACATAAAAGTGACACATTTCCTGATTTGCACCCAAGGGAGTCATGTGAGAGAATCAATATTGATTTTTCTGTCCAAAACCACCAGAATGTCACAGCTTAAACTATATTTTAGGTGTAATTTTAATTTGAAATAAGCACTGACTAGCACAGAGCATAAATTTTCAATTACAGTAATAACCGTCTGGTAATAAAATCTGTCATTTACAGCTAAGAGAGGTTGAAGGGGATCACATTAATTATGTTTCTTCAGGGACCTTATTCAAAATTCTTGAATGTTTACTTTTTTGAATTATAGTGCCGTGTCAGAGCATTAAAAGAACAAATCATGCATTATCAGCTAATTTTTCCTTTCTCTTCAAGCCTTTTTCAGTTCTCATCTAGGGAGAGGGATTATTGTAATTAGCAAGGCCTATGTTTGTGCATATATTTTTTGTTTGTTTGTTTGTTTCAGAGGCACAGCTTGAACTACAAACTTAATTAGTAGATTAGGTTTGGTTTCCGAACACCTCAGTTTCTAATTATCTTTCTGTGAAATTGGTTATTTTTACTCAGTGTTCAGCTCACGATTTAGAGCGGTGGAATGGTGTTTATTGCAAGCAAGATTTCTTTGTGAGTGTGTAACAGAGGCCCAAGCACAATGTATAATTACAAGTGCCTCCTGAAGCCTGTTTTAGAGTAATTAGCATTTTCTTTCCATTGATAGAGGTTATCACTTAATTATTATATTCTGGTTATCAGTAAAACAATGAAGTAAAGCACCTGAAGAAAAAGAAAAAAGGTAAATGATAGGGATACATGATATTTTTGGCACAGTACTGGCTGAGAAAAGTGATATCAAAATTTCTGCCAATATGTACAGCCAGTTTATCCCCCATATATACTGAATATATATTGACTGTAATAATGGCAACACATAAGAATATACCATTACGCTTAACCTTAAAATCACTGACTGTCTTCAATTAAAAAAACAATACAGTTACATTTAGCAAAGGTTAAAAAAATTTTTCTTGTTTCACATCTGTTTTTGACGCAAATAAACTGTCACAATAACAGAAACAAATCAATTCTAATATAGAAGAGACTTTGTGCTCATGACAAAAACATTTGCATGTATTGGCATCAGAATCAGTACTGGCAATAACGAGTTTGGAAAAACTGGCATATCAGATATTGGCAAATATCCAACATCTTACATCCCTAATTAACAAATACACAACAAAATTGATAGGATTAATGAAACTGTATTGGATAGGTTTGCAATAACAATGAAATAGGAGCAATAATGAAAAAAAACTCAAAAATGTTGGGGGATTGAGCCTTGAACATGATCAAAGAGGAAATTATGTTCTTAGAGTTCCTTATTTATTTTGAGCCCCCGCATAATAATGTCAGCCACTGTTAAGCTCCAGAGACAAGTTTTATACATTGATAATACTACCGCTATCACTAGTCTCTACAACTACTGCTAATGCATCTACTACCAAGACTGCCCATAAGGGGGATAAAGCGTAAAGATTCCTGGGGCCCAGGGCATGGAGGAGCCAAAAAGGATGAACAATATGGCCCATCCGATTTTCAGCAATTGTTTCTATTATTTATTGACTTCAAAATTTCCTATATAAGCATCATATATGTAATTCTTTTACGGTTTTGCCTTAACATAATAAAAGCCCCTTCTATTACATGCCATTATAAGCCCCTTTTTTAATTGTTGAAGGACTTATAAAAGTTAATTTTTTAGATCGGTAATGTTGTTACATATGCTAAGGCCTGCAGCAAACTCTTCCAGTCAGCTTCATAGCTGATCAAAGCCAAGCTCAGGATGCATAGCACCAACAATACTGGTCCAGTGTCTCTGTTGATATCATCAAATCATATCTGGGGCCCATTCACAAGGCCTTTCAGGGGCCCAGATATTTCTGTGGGTAGGCCTGGCTAATACTACTGCTGTTGCTGCCATTACTAGTAGTAGTACTACTAATAACATTTATTATAATAATATGGTTCTTATTAGGCACCCCTTGATGGTTCTTATTATAGCAGGTAGTGCACATACCTCATAGCAAGAAGGTTGCTAATTCGAACCCCATGTCAGTCAGGGCATTTCTGTGTGGAGTTTGCATGTTTTCCCTGTGCAGTGCAGCTCATTAGGTTAAGTGGTGACTCTAAATTGCCTCTGGGTATTGATGTGAGTGTGAATGGTTGTTTGTCTCTCTATATGGCCCTGCGATTGGCTGGTGACCAGTCTTGGGCTGTAACCTGCCTCCCAGAATAAGTGGTATAGATCATTAACTGATGGATGGAGGGATGTTTTTTGTTAAACAAATGTGTCAGGACAAGCAGTAAGTCATGTATCAAAAGGCAAACAAATGCAAACAAAAAAGTTTAAGTATCTTTAAGAATGTACATACTTGGTGGAAATTAATGTAAAACACGACTTTTAAGAGTCAGTCACATGAATGTATTACACTGGGGCGTCACGGAATGATTCATTCCAGTTTTATAATTTACACTCACTTTTTTCGTTCACCTCTCTCGTTGCCGTAAGAACGAGTAGTAATAATTTTGGACAGGCAGATCTGTAGTGACCTTACTGGGCTGTCAGGACCCTCCTTCACCAGGCGGAACTCAACATGAATGCAGGAAACTACGGAGCCGGCTTCGGTAAGAATATATTCAATTCTTTTGATGTGCAGGAAACGAATATGTAACCTTCTTGTAGATTATTAAAATGTTTAATAGGAGACATCTCCATTGGCTGAATGTGAGAATGAAAGTCTTTTTCTTTTTAGTGAAGGGAGTGTAAGCTAGCTCCTGCGGATCTTTGCTAACATCCTCATGTAGCTTTAGCGATTCCCTTCGAGAGTTTGTGAACTGAAAACCGGGTCCCTGCGTGAGTGTTTTGGGCACATTTGCTGCTTAGGACTTTGCAAAACTGATGTATCGCACATCTCTTTGAATAAGCAGTCAGTATGAAATAAGGATGATAATGAACAGCTCAGTGACTGTCATTGAAACAGTCCGGATATCAGTGTTGTGCTCTGATTGGATGAAGAAGCCACGCTGAACTCTCCGATTGGACAGATGTCATGTAGCTTTTTGTTTACCTGCTAAAAAATCCTCACAAGAGAGCTCGAGTCGTGTTCATTAGTTCAGTGAGATCGGAAAATTGAATGAGTGTTACCCTTTCACGTTGTTACGCTCTCTCCCCCGGTTAGTTGTCTCTCGGTTAATGACAGGATTAACTTGAGAAGGGGGCGAAGATTTGCTGTTGGGCTCAAGATTTTAGTGTATTCCCTCTTGCCGTATGTCAAAGCAGTTTCAGAATGAATGTTATTGATTGTAGGGTTTTATATAACATAACCCAGTACCAAAATGTTGACACAAAAAACAGCGTGTAAGTGGCTGCTGTTTCGATTAATCTGTTGACCATGTTAACTGAGGACTTAAAACAGTGGTTGTCGTAGTTACCGCAGAAATGTATAGAGCTTACGTTAACATACGTAGCTCGTAACTATGACAACCACAGACGCATTTGGCTGAAAGTCATCATTTAACATGGTCACGCGTTAAACTCTAACACCCACCACGTTATTTATGTAAACGCTACTTGACGCTTATTAATTTTGTCTTGCAGAAAAAAACACAACTAAATCATGAACTAACGCATAGTTCTGTAAACTTAAACACAGCCAAACTCTAAGCCTTATTACTGTTACCTCACTAAGATACCGGTCTAAATTACAGCTGTACAAATCTCTGAACACGAGTTACATCATTTAGCATGTTTCACCCAGAAACTCTGGCTTTTTAAAATATGATAAGATGATAACTAATTTGACTGCATCATTTTACACCAGTGAAAACTCCATTGAAAGAACACTTCAGTCATGTGTTTTGTTAAACATGTATTCTATATGGCTATTTTGAGGTTTTAACGAAAACTAAAATAAAGGGTCATTCTCAGACTCTTACCTTAACATAATGTAGCTCATAACTATGGCAACTGCAAAGGCATTTGGCTGAAAGTCACCAGTTAACATGTTGACTCCTTAAACTCGAACACCCTTTGTTTTAAACATGCTTAAACCATGAATAACATGGTAACTTAACAAATTGACTCCTAGCAGCTTGACTGTAATTCCCTAACCTCACTCAGATACCAGTCTAAATCCCAGCTGTCAAAATCTCTAAACATATATTGCACAATTTAGTACATTTCACCCAGAAACTCTGGCTTTTTAAAATTTAATAACCTGATTAGCAGTTGGTCTTGGTCACATTGCCCCTGTGTAAGCTTAACTGGAAGAACACTTCAGTCATGGGTTGGAGTATAAAATAAGCCCCAAGTGACCTTAACTTTAACTTGTACTGATTTTCTCAGTTTGTTGTACTTATATTGGCTAAATTGCTAAGTTCTGCAACATACCACTAAAAATAGGTAACATTTGTCTTTTTACAAACATTTATTACTGTAAATGGTACTGTGGCTCTAAAAAATACACTTCTGCAAGATATTTAGAAATGGGACTTGATAAGATATTATCCATACCAGTGCCATTAACGATTCTGCCAATCGATCTGATTCTTTTAACCAGGAAACCCAAACTTTTTCGGCTCGAACCCAAACGAGGAGTTTTCTCTCTCCTCAGGACTTAAACTTACAGAACTGCATTATATTACTCGTATCTAAACCATCAGATACAATCATAGTTGATTTTTGAAATCATTTTTGGCTTGAACAACATACAAGAGTTAGATTCTGCCAGAAAGGATGAAGTATTTCAATATGACTTTTTGTTTTGATTTGTTTTTTTAATGAAAGATGTTGTGCATATCAATAGACTCATATCAAGAATCATTTAATGGTTAGTGTTTTGTGTTTTCAACTGCAAAATAATTATGTTTCAAATTAAATAAAAATGGTGTGTGATTTTTCATTCTTTAAGAAATATATTAGCCTTACATTTTCTCATGATGTATGATGATGTGTACATTTTAGAGCTCATTAATTTTCTTATGTAAAATTTACTTTTGACCCAAATTGACTTGTTTTAAGATGTGGTTGCATCTGAAAAATTGTCCACCCCCAATTAGAAGGCTATTCTGCTTTTATTTATGAAATACCTGGAATTTAAAAGAACTAAAAACAAAGACAGAGAGGAGTGTTATGTAACATTGGAGAAGACAGTATAAATTAAAATAATAAAGTTTCTTCTTCTTCTTCTTTTTTTTACATACTTAACGTTTCATAGCATATATCCATGATTGCTCTAAGTGTTGGCACAGTTTCCGTCTTTAATTTACTTGATTGAATTGATTGAACAGTGTTATACATATGAGCTGAAATTCAGAATCAGCTTTATTTATTTGTGGTCATGCAGGTGTTTCTAAAATCAAAAGTTGTGGATCAGATTACCTCTAAATTAAGAGGGAGACCGTGCATAAGAGTTACAACTGTTGTGAATTCCTCTTCTTTGCACTAAATATTGTGGCTTCCTTGATGCAACGGAGGCTTTGTACCGAAGTGTCGTCCAATCTGAGATTCATCTCTGCCCACCTATCCTCATAAGACATCGTATAACCTCTCTGCTTCAGGTGAAGGGCCTTGGCAAGGCTAATGTCTCTAAACTCATCTTTATAATTTCACTTTGTCATCGTGGACACAGCAGTCCTTAGTGTCACTGGCATACACATACCACTCTTTCTCCCGCGCTCTGTGGAGCCAAAGGGCGCATGCATATGTCAGCAAGGAGGGTCGTGCAAAGATAACAAGAGGGGATGAGCATGATTGCTTGGCAGTCTTTTCAGTGATTTTAGGGTAGCAGTCTGCAACCCAATAAAAACGGGCTAACGACCCATTTTATGTCGGGACTCAAACTACCTTAAACGATTTCTTGATGACTTCCCATTCACTTTCGATGTTCTTCCATCGCGTGACATACTGCGTAAATTATAAAGCAGAACCTTTTGCTGATATCATGAGAAGATCTTAACACAATGACAACATTACCTAATTATTTCCCAGTTTCCACATGCATCAAAGTTAAATTAAATTGTTGTTCTTGAGATAACAGTTAAATAACTGAGTGTCTGGATCCTCGTGTTACCTCACAGACTTTTTTTTTTGCAGTCCTCTGTATTTTTGGACCAATGCCTGAAGTCCATGTGTTACCCAATATGTGTTTCAGTGTCAGCACATTAGCCTGGCTCAGTTTGCTCCCCCTCTCTAGCACACAACTCAAATTCTTGCTCCTATTATGCTGGGATCTTAATTTTTCTGCTAACCTGTAGTCTTGTTTCTTGCTCCACTCTTCTCTCAGGAGTAAACTCCAGGATGTGGCTTCTGTGCCTCCTGCTGTCATCACTGCTCTCCAGAGTTTCTGCGGGTGCTGACTCCAAGGCGGTCACCACCACCCTGACAACCAAATGGGCAGATACTCCCCTGCTGTTAGAGGCCAGGTACGATACTAGTTACATGACGCAAACATTATTCAGCAGATTACAGAGGAGTTAATTTACTTCAGGGTAGTAGAGTTGTTGCAGAGACTGTGTTTTGAGTTAAAACTTATTTTTCACTGATGTGTCTTTAAACTCATAGTCTTTAAATTCTGCTGCCAATTAAAACAATATTTAAAGATGATGTGTATAGACGGGCTGTCAGCTATGCTTGCTTTTACTGAAAACTCCTCAAATGCTTACTTGTTTTTAGTGGAAGACTATTCAGAAAGGACTGTAACCCATAACGTTTAATTTTTTAATTCTGTGGATGAATTTTGTATGATCAGGGAGAAAAACCGTTTTAAACTGGTTCGTCCTGGTTCAGGCCCCAAATTACATGCAAAGCATTCTGAGATTGGTTCCAATGTGTACCCGAAAGTCCATTTTTAACAGCTTTTCTCCCTCATTATGTGAAGCTCATCAGTGAAACCAAATCAGTGTTTATTTACTAAATACGACTCACAGAGTTCACTTTTTATTGAATAGCCCTCAGTTTAAGATAAAAAGTGGGCTACTCTGTGAGTACGTGGAGCTGTGTTGTGCTTCTTTTCACAATTTGCTTGTCTGATGGATACAGGGCTGTTGGAAAAAATAACCCCCCAGGGACAAAAAAAAATTGTCTAAGTTTAGGGTCTGGCAACTTTGGTATCCAAGAGGGTCAAATTATTATAAATAACATTAAAGTATTTGAACTTGAATGCAACTGTGATACTTTATTTAATTAGCTAAGTGCATAGTCCAAACCAGCTTTAGGTACTTTTTCAAGCAGGACATACTGATTATTAATGTAGATTTTACCTATTAAAAGTATTTTAATAAAGAATTAGGTCAATTATAGCTCTACTTTCTTGGCAATATTGCTATTTCTGATGTCTCCAAAGTAGATTTTGTCAGGTATTCTCCAAGTACACTGCCTGGCCAAAAAAAGTCACTACCTGGATTTAACTAAGCAAATAGGTATGAGCCTCCTATTGGATAATCACTGCATGGGTGATTATCTTTCAGCTGGCAACAAGTTATTTAACCCCAGCTGATGCACTGAGTAGCTTCTCATTTCTTAAACAACCATGTCAAAAGACACATCCTGTGGTCGTGGAAAAGATGTTAGTCTGTTTAAGAAGGGTCAAATCATTGGCATGCATCAAGCAGAGAAAACGTCTAAGGAGATTGTAGAAACTACTAAAGTTAGGTTAAGAACTGTCCAACGCATTATTAAAAAATGGAAGGATAGTGGGGAACCATCATCTTCAGGAAAAAAATTTGGTCAGAAAAAATCGTGATCGGCGATCACTTAAACGTCTGGCCAAATCAAATCGAAGAAAAACAACAGTGGAACTCAGGGGTATGTTTAATAGTGAAAGTAAGAGCATTTCCACACGCACAATGTGAAGGGAACTCATGGGATTGGGACTGAACAGCTGTGTAGCCTTAAGAAAACCACTAATCAGTAAGGCTAACCGGAAAAAAAGGCTTCAGTTTGCTCGGGAGCATAAAGACTGGACTCAGAAGGTCATGTGGTCTGATGAGTCCAGATTTACCCTGTTCCAGAGTGATGGGCACATCAGGGTAAGAAGAGAGGCAGGTGAAGTTATGCACCCATCATGCCTAGTGCCTACTGTACAAGCCTGTCCCATCATCAATACAAGATTTTGGTGAAAAATTAATGCAACACTGGATGGAAATAAATCTTGTGACATTGCAGAAGCTTATTGAAACAACGCCACTGCGAATCAGTGCTGTAATCAAAGCTAAAGGCGGTCCAACAAAATATTAGAGTGAGTGACCTTTTCTTTTTGGTGGCAACTTTTTTTTTTCTTTTTTTTGGCCAGGCAGTGTATTTATACAGTTTTAAGAGATTCAGAATTGACTGGTGGGTTGCACTGAAGGAATTGAGGGGCAAGTTGCCCACCCCTGGTCTCAGTCATAGAAATGTCTCATTGGGCCCCACTGTTACATGGGATAGGGATGGAGGGGTTTAGGGGAGGGTGTTACACACGTAGGGCACAGAATGTGCAGCAGATAGCAAAGAATGAAGCAATTGGAAGTGTTGTAAATTCTCATTTTGAATCTGTATATATTATATAAATGATTCTTTTTGTTCATTCAGACACCTCAGTGCAAAACTACTGACTACTTACTTCATACAAATTAAGCATCTGCTGCCTTTTTCTCTTCTTCCTCAGTGAGTTCCTGGCAGAGGAGAGTCCGGACAAGTTCTGGGACTTTGTGGAGGCCAACCAAAACATAAATGGAGAGCATGACGGTACAGTAAAGCTTCCTCTGCAACCAGAGACCAGCTTTCACTTTCAGTCTCTGTGCTATGAGCAGCTGAATTTATGATGTTTGTGCGAGCACTTGGCAGCAATTGCAGTGTCAGTGTTTTGTTGAAACACTTATGCAAGCAATAACAGGATAGAACAGAGCTGCAGACTGTAATTTAGTTCTGTATACTTGTGTGTCTGTTTGTGTTAAAGCTGTTTTTAACAGTCAGAGTTAATGAAGCTATGTTTAGCATTTAAACAGAATGAAAGTAAGCGTGTTTAAGAACACAGTTTTGCTGCCAACACAATGCTCATTCATCTATTTGTGCTTACTGTCCTCATGCAGACACAGATCAGGCTTACTATGACCTGATTATAAAGAAAGCCAGCGCTCTGCTCAGCTCAGTCCAGGTGAACATGCTGAAGTTTGCCCTTTCCCTGAGAGCTTACTCTGCTACAGTTCACTCCTTTCAGCAGGTACCTGGATGATGATTAGATTCAAGTTTTGAATTTCTGTGAAAAGTGTTATATTCCTCTGAATTTGCTGCTCTTTTTTAGATTGCCCACAATGAGCCTCCACCCCCCAACTGCCAAGCATTTTTCAGTGTCCATGGAGAAAAGACGTGTGATGTTGGGAATTTAAAAGCACTCCTGAAAACAGCTCCTGAGAGGTTATCAAAGTTGCCTTCAACTCAGACATGATGGTGATGACCAATAACAGGATTACTGATGTTAAATCTTCCTTTTTTTGTTTTCAGGCCCAAACCATATCTTTTCAAAGGTGATCACAAGTATTCAGGATCCAATCCAGATGCTCCTGTTGTCATTTTATACGCCCAGTTTGGGACCTCAGATTTCCAGAAGTTTCATGAAGCTGTGACATCCGAAGTCTATGAAGGCCAGGCGACTTATGTGCTCCGCCATTACCTGGCTGTAAGTGTTTCTTACATTCCCGCCATAGCGGAAAAACTGAGCAGGACATGGTGTTCAAGGCAGAAAGATGACAAAAGGATTTAGTTAGCTATCTCTGCTGAGGAGGTTATGCTTTCGCTGATGTTAGTTTGTTTGTTAAATTGTGAACAGGATAACTCAAAAAGTTATGATCCTGCTGAAATGTACCGGGGAATGTTGGTAATGGCACAAGAAGTGCTTTGATTTTTGTGGTGATCTGAATATGGATGTGGATCAAGGATATTTTCAGGACTGGTGAACATTGTGAGTTAGAGCACTTTTCCACATTTTTGACAATAACTCACCCAACAGTGTTGGAAGTGCCTTGGCAGAGGTTTTGGCTCACTTCTAATTTACGTTCTAAATTGTTGGACAAGGGCCATGCACAACAGAAGCGTAGGGACAGAGTTGGCTTTATGCTTACGAAAACTTTGTTAGATACACTTGTTAGACTGCTCATTTACAAAGACAACTTATCAGTCAACATACATGTAAAATCTGGATGGAAAATCAGATTACTGTGCAAACCAAGATGTAAAAATTCTTACATTTTATTTAATTTTATGATTAAGTTATACTTTATTTTTAATGTTAGTTTCATTTGAATTATTTTCTAATATTGGTTTGTTAGTCAAGTTTAGTTTTTATTTTATGATGCTGAGTCTCAGTTTAGTTTTTTGGTTCTAGTGTAGTTTTTCTGTGGTTCAAAGAAAAACACCAATCAACTTCTTCTGAAATACCCTTAAAGATATACTTTTGAAAGAGGGACAAAAGTTTTTATCTTCAGCAGTCACCAAGTTCACACTAGGGCTGAACGATATGGACAAAATTTCATATCTTGATATTCATGCCAGATATCTCGATATCGATATGATACGATATGACTACGGGTTCATTGAAAACCAAGCATTTTTCAGAAAAATAACAAAGGTTTGTGGTTGGCTGGCCTTAGCAGTGCATTCGAGGGCAATTGTAAAAATGAAATTTGTTGTGACTTCCAGAGCTGTACATGCAGGGCGAGCGCGGGGGAAATCTATATCGTTTATATCGTTACTTTTTCGATATTAATATCTTGAATGTTCATATCTCAATATGGATACGATAACGATATATCTTTCAGCCCTAGTTCACACTCATTGTTCTTGTGTCAAAGACTAATACTTAACTTTCATTTTTTTTAAATTAAGCTTTCTTGTTGATATCTGCCCCCTACCCATATCTGCTGTCTTTCCTGCAAAAATAAATATTGTATAAGCTGTGAGGGTGCACGATCATTATTGTGTATGATTAGATGGCACCCCACATCCAAGTTATAGAATTCAGTGTGGTTAAAATCAACCCCATCCTTCTCCTCCACTAAGCATGTATATAATTGAAGGTTTGCCAAAAAACTTGCTAAAAGTGAGACAAGTGAGTCCTGGTCTTGAGCCCTGGATCTTGAGTTTAGTTTTCCGGGGCTATTGTAAAACCTGCAGATTAAAAAAAGAAAATGTTTAAAAAAATTTTTTAACATGGCCGCTCCATGTGAGAGTACTTCTGTGCACAAGAGACCCCCACCCCCCCCACTCCCACCCCCCATATAGACCTACTATTGTGATGTCCAACCAACCAAGCCCAGAACAAAGTATAGACCATAGAATGAATGCAGAGTCATTGGCAACATGGCACCAAGCAATACTGAACTGGCCACTTACCACAGAGTAGATCAATCAACCAATTAGAGAGGACTGGGCCTACTTGGAGGGCCCCCCAAGGGGCAAGACCTGTAACAGAGCATCTCAGACAGACTAACAATACAGCTGGGTCAGGGGTACTTGGTTTATGAAAATATGAGCTTTTTTTAACTTAGGCATATAATGGCAGTTATACTCAGGCTGCAGTAGTCATCAAAAAATGAATATATAATCCCAGGTTGAGGCAAAATATGGGCTCTTTAAGAATTAAGATGAAGAAAGTGATCTCCTCGTCATTCCCCAATTCTGTCATAGTTTACAGTCTTGCTGATGTTGATTTAAAAAAAGTTGTTTTCAGTTATCTTTTATTGAAAAGTTTAACTCTTCTCTCCATTTTCACTTGAGATGAAAAGAACTTCTGTCACTCATTTGCCAAGTTAAAGTAGGATAATCTCCCTCTCGTATGCAAATACAATAACAGACAGTTTTTTCATCCCTAAATTATGCTAAATTATTCCCTCCATCTGCCAGCTAGACGCAGAGTTTTGGGCACTAGAGAGGTTGTAACATTTAAACACTTTTTCTTATTATTTTAACACTTCTGAGCCAATCAGAGTAGCACTGGTGTCTACAGCACTTAACAAGCAACAGCTGGTTGTTTGTACTTGAAAGTTGTTGATTTAGTCAGCAAAAGAGCAAATGAGGGTAATGTTTCATAGTGTGAAAACAAAACAGTACAAAGATGTGAAAAAGAGCCTTTACGGAAGCCAAGAAGGCAATATTTTTGCTGCTTACTTAGTTCTGTAGGGATTGAAAATATCCTAATTACTGTGAGAGCAGCTGGAATAAAATGTGTCAAACAGTCTGATGGCTGTCACTGAGATAGATGAAAACATAACATTGATAGAGAAACAACTTATCGTTTTTTTTCCTGCTTTCTCTCCAGAAACCAAGTGAAAAGAAAGTCTATCTGTCTGGTTATGGAGTGGAGCTTGCCATTAAAAGCCAGGAGTACAAGGCAAAGGACGACACTCAAGTCCAAGGTGCACAAACACACGCTCAGGAACACACACCATCAATATGCACTTGCCCTCCTCAGTGTAATCCCAGAGGGGTCCTGATGTGAATAACGAGTTAATTGATCGCGGTTTCAGGCGCCGAGGTGAATGCTACAGTGATCGGAGAGAACGATCCAGTGGACGAGGTCCAGGGATTCCTTTTTGGCAAGCTGAAGTGAGTGACTTTGTGTCAGCCGATGATAAAAATTCAAAGCTTGGGTTAACTCCAGGAGCTGCACCACGCTTGCATCAGCCAAGCCTTTTTCCCCAGTTCTGTTTTTCTCTCCTGTTTATTTCCTCAAAGCATTGACCACAACCTTTTATCTCTGATCAAGTAACCTTAAAATAAACAAATCAATCTGTGTGTCCGACAACTCATTTTAACACAGGCTCTCATCCTCTCTTTTGTCTGTACCAGGACTCTCTATCCAGAGCTGAAGGAACAGTTAAAAGAGTTGAGGAAGCATTTGGTAGAAAGCACCAATGACATGGCTCCCCTCAAAGTGTGGCAAATGCAAGGTAAGTCTCTTAAAAAAGTCCTCTGTTTTTATTCTGTTCCCTTCTGTGACAGTGGACATGCTGTTATAAACAGATAATGGAAGACATTTAGATTCATACCATTTCATATACTTAAGCTTTACTTTATTTTACTGAATGCACTGTTAAAAAACTTGGTAATATGCTCATCGTGTAAGTGCAGGGCAATTAAAAAAGAGAGGAAGATGTTAACATTGCAAGATAGGGCAGAAGATGACATGCATGCACACCCACTTAATGTCACAAAACAAGACATTATGAGCAGAGGTCTTCTTTGGGTACATTTATGAACAATGGGGTCAACATCCTACATACATTGGCTGTAATCCTGAACACACACATCCCAATAATCTCAAGCTATTTTATCCTTTTCTATGCACCATAGTCAAGCTGCTGAAACAGGACTGTAGCTTTATTCTGCTCCAATAGTAAAGGAGAATAAGGACACCGCTACCTCTTTGAATGTCTCATTTCACTTAAAAACACCCAAATATCTCAGTGGACAAGTCAGAGGAATCTTCACCGTCTGATAACAAGCATTTCACTGTTTTTTAGGCTCCCTTTTCCTGTCTTAATTCACTTTCTGATCCTTAATCCACTAATTCACTTTTTTCTCCATGTTTAGGCAAATGTCATAACTTCCTATTAAAAGTTACCCTCTTTATTTAAAAATAGAAGCAGGGTTTCGTCCAAAAAAAAGCAAATACCATGAACCTAAGACTGTACTAAATGCAGAGTACAAGCACAAGAACACAGAGTTTCTTTAGTATGTATCATAATTTAAGTGTAGCCTTAATTGGGTCATTCATAAGGACAAAGCCACTTCTGGAACTCTGTACATGTACATACTCAATATTTCTTGATTTTAAAGAAGTGTTACTGATTTAAGGAAAGCACTTTGAAGCTGTCTCCAAACTCCAGTTTATGGTTCTAAACCACACAGGTGTAGCAGCGCAGTGCAAATGTAACTGATATATATTAAAGTCAAGATCACAAAATACATGCATACATTTGATTTCCAAACCACGACAGTATTAGGAATTACTTCAAACTGTTTTGTTTCAAGAACTATATTATTAACATCCGACAATAAACTAAAAACTAAAAAAAATATTGATGCACAACATAATCAGAACTATATTGATATTGACAATTGACTGGCTAATAAATTGATTTCTGATATAGGCAGATATGTAATATTTGCCCACATGTATGGCCCATATTTTGGCCTCAAATAACTCTCCACTATATTGTCTTATATATATATTACCATTATACCATAATGATTTATCTCATTATCACTGAATTACTCATTACCACTGTATAAATCACAAGTATCACTGATTAAATAGAGAGGATTAAGCAAATCATGTGAAACCACAGTTCTGCTCAGAGGTATTTGCAGTATTTATATGTTTTTTCCGAAGTGTTTTACTTAATTTCTAATAATAACAGAGCTTATTTCCCAGCCATACATTTATTCTCTTCCACCTACACTGGGTTCGATAAACTGATATTTTTAAAAGAGTTACACAAATATGTAAGTGACGCTGCCAATATCTTGACAAGCCGACTGAAATATAATATATGAGGTTCTCTGAGCCTCCACTAGCAAACACTCCCTCAGCTTTCTGTTAACACCTGCAGGCATTATTCCTGTCACTTAAATTGAGAGGAATCGATTTCATGATGCATTAAATACACCTTCTGGACTCGGACTGAGCTCTGGGTCCATTTAGCTTCAAAGCTCCTGCTGATAATCATCTTATGGCAGAAATCCCAGATTTCATCCCCACCAAAATGTAATCAAATGCCTTTTTTTTTTCTTGAAGATATTTTTATTAAATTTTTCACAAATATATGGTTCAGGTGTAGAATGTTGACAGGAAGTTTGTAAAATACACAGCCAGCTCAGATCGCAAAATATAGACCTGTCCATGCACAGTAGGAAAAAAACTAAGAGCTAGGGCTGGGCGATATTATCTAATCTCAGCATCACGATTAATTGAAGCTCTTACCTCGATTGGAATTAATGAACGATTATTTTATGCTATGCTGGAAAAAATTGGTGGTGTTCCTGACAGCGTCGAAACGCTCTTCCTGCAGTACTTACACTTAACTTCTTTCTGCTCGATGTCCTCTGCACAGAATCCAAAATGTGCCCAAACAACCGATAGATTGGCACTTGTATCCTACATACTGGCAGCGCGTCCTTCGCCGCGCTCAAAGTGAAAATAACCAGAATAATCGACATGAGTAAAATTACTTTGATTAGAGGACCTAAATGTGGGTTTCTATTATTTTTCGATTACAGGCCTACTAAAAACACAGCACTAAACAAAAGATCTTCTCTAACCCACCCACCCCACCCTTCATTTCTGAGCCAGACGTTTACATTAAAGAATCAACAGGACCAAAAGACCAAATTGTGCTTCGTTCCTGGAATGATACAGGTAGCAGCTGGAAGTCGGGTTCTAATCTAAGAAGGTAAAAAAAAAAAAAAAGTAAAGTAAAATAAAAAATAAAAGTATATAATAAATTTATATTTATGCAAATTATAAGCCCACACATTGACCAATGGGAGACAGAGAGAAAGTGATTTGTACATTGGTAGTGTTGATGTGAAAAACAAAAAATAAAGTGTGAGTAAGTCATTCAATCCCTACCTAGTTAGAAGGTTATGGAAGTGCTCCAGAAAAGGTCCCCACACTTTTTGAAACTTTTCTTTGGAGTTACAAATTGAGTAATGTATTTTTTTGAGGTTTAAACAAAACATAGCATCTCTCAACCACTGAACATGGGTGCGTGGGGCAGCATCCCCCCACCTCAGCAATATTGCATGTCTGGCCAAGAGAGAGACGAAAGACAGAGTTCGACATTTGGCTGGGGTCAGGCGCACATCGACACCGTCTGTGATGCCAAAAAGAGCAATCAGAGGGTCGGGCTCTATGTCCAAGCCGACAATTAGGGATAAAGTTTGGAAGACTTCCCTCCAGTATTTCTCCGAGCGAGGACATGTCCGAAACGTGAATAAGTGAAGCCTCCTCTTTCTTACATTTGTCACAACATGGATCTACATCTGAGTAATAGCGAGACCATTTGGATTTGGATATATGGGTCCTGTTTACCACTTTAAATTGCAACTAGCAGTGTCGGGCACAAAGAGAAGTTGAGTTAACCAACTTAAAAATTGTGTTCAAATGCTTTTTAAATCAAAATCTATCAGTCTGTCTGAACGCTACAGAGAAGTGTTTCTTTTTGTGAGATCAAATCAGTGCATGAGTATTAATAATCCAATACTGAATTCTTAAGATTCAACAAATTTCTATTTTCAGGAAAGTTAACAAAAAGTCTTGGATCTTTTGCTTCCCATGTAAGAAAGCCATGTACTTGATTTAGGAGAAGTAAATAAAATAATCTCTTTTTTTTGTTGATGAGTGCAGTATAACTTCAATGAATTGTTTATTTCAAACCCTGAGATGTTGCGGTGAACTTATGATGATAGACTGGTATAGTTGTTTGATTTGATGGTTTATAGGCTAGACACTCATGTCTCCCAGACCTGAAGTAAGTGTCTGGATGCTTTATTTTCTTTGTGAAGTTATTTTCATGTGTCTTCTTTTGGTCATGGACTTTGTATCATTTTGGAAAGAGTACAAGGTGTCTGCTTTGCTAAAATGGACCTTTTCCTCTCGTTGTAACTGCACATTTGTGTCAGAAATTGATGAAGACCAAGGAAAACAACATTTCATTCTCTAACAGAAAACGTTATTGTTTTTAAAATGTAAACATTCAGCAATAATAGGGTGAGGCATTGTGCTAAATTCATGCATTCTGTGGGTATTACAGCGTATATATGTGATATAAATGTTAATATGTATGGCAAAATATCGGGTGTCATACCTGCAGAAATTTTTATATCTGCTAATAATGATATTCTACTTTTTAAGATAATATCTGCCAATCCTGATACTGGACTGATAATATCGTGCATCCCCTAGTTGAGATACTACCAAAAATGTTGAAAGCTGCCCTATCTTGCAATGTTAACACATCCTTAAAAAAATCCTGGATCTACAAGCCCAACCACACACTGATGGTCATAGTTTCTGTGTTTTCCATCTGGATTAGCTCATCACATCTGTACCCATTCATACCCATTTGCATAATACTGACGCACACTGGCACTTCGCCATATGATAGCCAGAGATGGGCTCAAACCCCTTGACCCTCAGACTGACAGCCAAGTGACTCTCTCCATGAGCTATCAACATTCCCAAAGAAGGAAACAGGCAGAGTAGGTGACAGCAGTGGCATCAGTAGAATTGTAACAACTCCCATACCTATACAAAGCAAGATTAACTCAGTGATTTGTCTTTTTTGTCCAATTAATTTTCTTAATTGTGCATAGTTTGATGTTCTCTTTGGTGTGTTAACAGATTCATAGTCTATTTCTCACTGTGCATTAGTTTGTTGTGAAAATATATATAGGTCCATCTTGTATTGATGCCTTTACCAATTAAAAGCAAGTTTATTCTATAGAATTAGCGGCTCTGCATTAATACAGATTTAAAACGTTTCACATCATCATTCCCTAATACTTTAAAGCACAGAATATTAACTTATTCTAGAGAGAGAAATTTGCCTCTGTGCTGTGTTGTCTGTTGGGATGATTCATCAGTTTGATTTATCCCACTGATGCACCGATCATAAAGAAATGATCTGAAATTATTATTGGCGTCTGCTGCTTTTACTGTGAGATCATTCCATCTGTGCTGCAGCAAATTTATGCGTCTAGTGCTTTAATCAATGATGGCGGTCGATCAGTGTCTTCTTGATACATTTGAGCCATAATATGTAAAAATTATGAGATCACAGTCTGCAGCAGCATAAAAACAGCATCAATTAGAGCTGCATCATTTATTTTATGACTGATTCCAGCGCACTTTTCAAACTAAATAGCATGCATTTAAATCACACCCTTTCACAGACATCACATCAACAATTTTCTGTAACTGCATGTGTTATTGAATACATTAAACTTTCATTCCTGTAATAAGGCGTGGTATGGATGTAAGCATGTGAGTGCTTTGACTGAGCTGAATAAAGGATGTGAGGGGATGAGAGAGTCGGTTCAGCTCGACTGTCTGTCTGTCATGTGGGCGTCCGTCTTTATCTTCGGGCCCACTGGGGCTCATTAGCTCGGCCTGTTTACAAAGAGAGGGAGACCTCCAGGGGCTAATAATCACACAGGCTACAACACCATTACTGAGATGTTCACTGCACTGAAATAATCCTCACCACGCTCTTCATCTTCTAGATAGCAGAGGCTCTAAATGGTCTCGCACTGTATCGGTACTTCTAAAGAATCTCTCCATGCATTCATGCCTTTGACTATACTCTAATCTATAGACTTAATCCTGCCTTCAATCCTTTTGATGCTTTGGATGGTTTTAATTAAAGCCTCAGATGTGAAGACAAGCATGTTAACATGGTATTTTATGCTAATTAATATAATAATTAGCTTAACTGATCACTTCTTTTGGCCACACTATAACCATGGCTCTGGGGATGGGGATGCCAGACTGTAGATCAGCCACCTGGCTCCAGAATAAAATGTCTCAACAACAATGAGATCGATCTCTATTAAATTAGCACAGATAGTCATGGTGCCCAGACAATGTATCATAATACTTTAGAGACTCTCTTATTCCTGCACAGACATTTATGTTACCCCCAGGATGCATTACTATCTCTGCTGATCCCTCAGTTTTACATTGTGGTCCTGAAATAATTTAACTTTGCAAGTAGAGGTTCCAATAAAGGGTATAAAAAACACATTAGCTCAGGTTACAGTATGATACAGTATGACAGAGGCTGTCAAACTATTCAGCACAGGACCCCCAAAATAACAGTGCCAGAAACTGGGAACCCCACATTGTCACCAAACATGTAAAGCACACAGCCATGCACACATTTGAATCATTTAAAAGTAAGCAATTGCCAACATAGGCATGAAAATGTTACAAAAGAGCAGAACAGCGTCAAAAAAACAATATTATTATCAAGGATGTGTGCAGGCTCCACTTCAATAAAACCAACCTGTGACTGATTTTTTGGTGTTAGAAACAGATGCCAAACAGCATTTCATTCGCTAATAAATCATACTGTTGATTATTTTAAACAACCAGTGATAATAGGATGAAGCACTATGGTGCATTCATACATCATATTTCAGCTGATATATGGAATATGTGTGGCCGACATATCGCCAGAAATTCTCATATTTGCCTATACTGATAACCCTTTAAGCTATTATCTTCCAATAAAATTGTGCATCCCTAGTTCTGTATAAGGTAAATTCAAGTCAGCAAGCCGTTTTTGGTTTCACCTGTGTTCTGTTTACTTTGGCTGCATGATGGTGAATGTTGGTGTTGCGGCCTTACCACACAGCGTTCTTGATTCAAAACCTAGTTTTGACAGGGTCTCCCTAGGAGGGGCTTACATTTCCCTGTTGTCCTTGACGCTAGTGGTCTAGGTTCAGATGTGGTCTATGGCTCCTTTCCCGTATGTCATTCTCTCACTCCCGTTCTTTTCTAAACCAACTACTGCACTTCCTACCCATCTAGGATGAACCCTGCCTATTACCGAGAGTCAGCTGGCAGTTTCAAGAGCCTAAATGGGACAACAATAGATGATGGATGTCGATAGATTCAGTTGTTTTTTTTTCTCTATGTACTTGCATATGAACAGACTAAATGGCGGCCCTCCAGCCCAAACACTTTTGCTGCAAAATAGCAGTTAAATGTATTTTAAAAACCTGATATGAAAACAACCGCAGGTAAAAAAAAAAACAAACAAAAAAATAAACCTTACAAATCCCTACTCGTAATAGACAAACAATTTAAATGACAAATAAGTGCTAATAAGTATGAAAGCAGGTAATAAAGTGAGGAGCAGTATACACTGGCAGTGCAGTTATTCAAATGAATGAAGTTTCATTAAAGTTGAAAGTGATAAAATCGCTCAATGCTGGCAGAATCCATGTGAAGCAGAGATTCTTTTGAATATTAAATCATCACTTGAAGCAGAATTTAAAGACTTACTTTTAAATGAAATATAGTTAATTAGCTTTGATAACATATACAGTACCGCAGAGCTTTTTGAGCTGCTCATTTTTTTCTAACTCTCCTAAACTTAGTGCGAAGATTCTTTGTGTTTTTAAAGGTGAGTTAATTCACAAAGATTTCAGACTCTGTCTGTTGCCAGTAACACTTCCTTTCTGTAGTTGAATAAAATTATTTGAAGGTCCTATTTTTCTTTATCCTTTTGTTCCTCCTTTTCTTCTTCTGGTCACCTGTGTTCTGCCCTTTTTGCCTTCATATCTCCCTCCTCTTTTTCACAGATCTGAGTTTCCAGACGGCAGCTCGGATTCTTGCTGCCCCGGCTGCAGAAGCCCTCAATGTCATGAGAGACCTCAGTCAGAACTTCCCAACAAAAGCCAGGTAAAGAAAAGACCAACAGCTTGAAAAATAAGAAGTTTTAAGTCACAAAGATTTGAGAAAGTGACCGTTGTACAGCTAAAGTCTGGCCTTTTCCCCTCACAGGTCCATCACTAAGACTGTGGTCAGCTCTGAAATTCGCAAAGAGATTGGAGAGAACCAAAAGGTACCTGGTTTTTCATGTTTCTTTCTTGGTTTATCATCTATCATCAAACCCTTGAAGATTTTCCTTCCTTTATATAATACAAAAAAACACAGAACAGAGCTTTATGGACTGCCAGGCTCGATTTAAATTCTGCTCATCGACTTGAATTCTTGTTTAAGTCAAACACAAACAAAGTGTGTGTCTGTCATTTGTCTCTGTGTACTTCGATTCTCTTCTTCTCTGCTTGTGATGCTTTGCCAAGACTGTGTTTTCTGATTAAGATATATTTACTACTGCCATTTGTCAGAAAACAGTGTTTAGTTAATATATATGTAAATTGAAAATTGACCCAGGGGCTGTAGTATGGACATCTTTGATATAAAAGTAAACAGGGAGGCAAATTGTGTTACTCCAGGACTGTCATGCTATATAAGATGTTAAGAATTGAAGTATACCTGAAGGTCAAATATGGTGCAGGAAAAACAGTTGAAGTAACAGATTATGATTAAGAAAACCCAAAATGGAAAGATTTTACTACGAGAAAAATGTAACAGTCAGCACTCAGAAATGTCCTTTTACAAAGTCTCGTTCTTCTCGTAGTAAAGTCTTTCCATTTTGGGTTCTACTTTGGTATTTTTGGAGGGTGCGCCATATTTTTTCAAACACAGGAAACTGGAGAGCTCTTTTTAAAGTTCAGTATTGGCAAAAGACAGTTGTCTTTGGCACAGGCCATTAATGACCCTTAGTGAAAAAACGAGGACTTCCAGAAATGTGTCAAAGAGTAGTTTTTAAAAGCATGCTCTATTTAAAGAACATGGTAATATAATAAAGGCATTTAAAACTTTTTGGTAAAGAAGTGCTCTGATTTCTTTGCTGTTTTTCAGAAAGACTTTTCTCCCTTTTGTGTATAAAAGTTGGTTTTAGGCTTTAAAAAAAGTCAGAACTTATTGTATCAACCGGTTTTATTCCATTTAAGGAAAGATAACTTTGTATTTGTACCAAAAGTTGGCGAAAGAGCAAGTAGAAGACTGCAGTGCTAGTATAATAAATGGAGGTTGACATGCATTTTTACATTTTCGCCAATGTTTTCCACAGTTTAAGGTTTGATAGGCTCTTACCGCAGTGCACAATCCAAATCAAGTTTTATATCAACCCTGACTTAAGGACTGACTCAAACAAATCTTTATTCAATACTTGATATTTTTATTCTGATGAGAAAAGAAAGTTGCAGTAGCTTTCACTTTATTCACAGAATCTTTGTCGATTTCATAGAAATTGTCTCTAAATTTGGATGGTTCTAACACCTTCATTCTCTTGGATGCTCCTCTTGTCTTCATTAGGATGCAGCACCATCTCTGTGTGCGTTTAAGTGGTCAGGGCCAACTCAAGTTTAGCTGTTTACCTTTTTAATCAAATAAAAGCGGAAAACAGAGAAAAATAGATTGCCTGATTGCACAGACTCTGCAGCCACTAAGCTGTCTTCAGGGAAATATCTCAAAATGAGTACTCCTCTTCATGGTTCTGTTTGTTCTCTCACCTTTTATTATGTGATAAACTGTAAACATCATCTGACTTGAAAAGCGTTCAGTGTCTCACGATGTGGTTGGCTTTTCTCTGTTAATAGAGGAGCTAATCAACCTTTTTTTCCTGTCAAGTATTTTTCCTCTCCTCCTCCTCCTCCTCCTCAAGCTGTGCTCACATTATCGCAGTGTGCAGACGGGAGTTTGGGTGGGTGGCGGGGGTGAGCTACAAACGTCCTAATTACTGAATCGGTGATTCATTCGGCGGCCGCGCTGAGTCCTGCAGTGAGAAATGATTATTGATTGAAGTAGTTTGGACACATGCACACAGACATCTCTCTCTCTCTCTCTTTCACACATGCACAGTTTAAGTAGGATGAACAATATTTGTGTTAATCATGTCTTGTTGTAATTGCAGTGTCTGGAGTATGATTAATCTGATGTCTTTGTTTCTCTGTAATGAGATTTGACGGCACCAGAACGACTTTGAGCTTTTTTTTTTTTGCCCATGTAGACACTCGCGCAGCTCCTAACAGCGGTGCCACACACACCCCTTCTCTTATAATTAGATTTGTGTTGCACAGAGTTTGATTGCTCTAAACAGACTGATTTCAGACAGAGCTGTCAGAGCTCATTTGGAGCTGGAGACAAGCCTGGTTATGTCCATGTGTTGACTGTTGCCTCAAGTTCTACAATCTAATTGACTTCAAGATGACCGGTTTTGACATGATGTTCAACACAATCTGGGGATCTGCTCAGCTGAGGAGTGTTGAGGGTTTGATGAGAGCAGGATGTTAAGTTATACTGATGTTTCTCTTCACAGTTTTTTAAAGGGACTCTGGGCCTGCAGCCGGGAGATTCAGCTCTGTTCATCAATGGGCTGCACATAGATCTGGACACACAGGACATCTTCAGGTACTCATACAAACACAATCACTGCTATAGTTTACGGATATACCAAAGATTACGGGGAGAGTGTTGTGTCCGCTGCAATGAGACTATGGTCTAACATTGCATATTTATTGTTTTTATCATGATAGCAGGCAGCTTATTTTAATTCCAAATGGCAAATAGGTTCACTCTGCTCTACTCAACTCAACTTTATTTATAAAGCACTTTAAACACAACCACAGCCGAAACAAAGTGCTGTACATAAATAGACAAAACAACGCAGACATAAACCAACTGATAAAATAAAGCAGGTATAAACACTGAAATAATTGTTTCATTGTTTTTAAAAACAATTTAGAAACAATAGAAACAAGTAACTAAAAACAAACCATGAAACACTGACACAGGAGCAGAGTCTCATGCAGGGTTGAAAACCAAGGAATAAAAATGGGTTTTAAGACGAATTTTAAACATGGACAGTGAGGAGGCTTGTCTAATGTGGAGGAGCAGCAACAGAAAAAGCTCGATCCCCTCTGAGCTTCTGTTTTGACCTCGGTACCTCCAGGAGCAGCAGATCAGCCGACCTGAGGCCCCGAGCAGGAGCGTAGGGGTGAAGGAGCTTAGAGAGGCACGATGGGGCCAGACCATTTAAAGATTTAAAAACAAATAAAATAATCTTAAAATGGACTCTAAAGTGCACAGGCAGCCAGTGCAGGGAGGCCAGGATGGGAGTAATGTGCTCCCTCTTTCGTGCTCCAGTTAAGAGGCGAGCGGCTGCATTTTGCACCAACTGGAGACGTGCGAGGGAGGACTGACTGACTCCAAAATAAAGTGCATTACAGTAATCCAGCCAAGATGTGATAAAGGCATGATTACTGTTTCAAAGTAAGGTTGTATGAGGAAAGGCTATTAATCAATTAATCTTTATTTGTATGGCAACAAATCCTAACAAATGTTTCCTCAAAGTGCTTCACAAAAGAGAAAGTCACTGTCACATTCTTTATTTTTATTGTCTGATTTACTTCAATGTTATTATTATTATGATTATTATTCCTTTTTTTTAAGAGAGATGTAGAAAGATTGTGCCTGGTAGAGACAAAGGACTGAAATGAAGAGTCATGCTAGCGATAAATATATATGAGGACAGCCCCTTGAGAATGAGGCATCTTGTTTTTAAGAGGGTCCTCCTCGCTGTGCTCCCTAGTGGTTGAAGCTCATCAGGCGACCAACGATCCAGAGCAGCCGACAAGGCAAAAACTAGAAACCAGAAAAAGACCAAAAAAAAATAAGGGAGAAAGAGAAAGAGACAAAGGAGAGAGGACGTAGGGCAAGAGAGTTTTGGAGAGATGAGTTTAGCCAGCAGTTTACCCAAACCACGCATAAATTTACAAACAAACAGTTGATGGAAGTTTATCAGTGCCAGTAAATAGTAGTCTGATGAATCATGACTAAATATTTTGCAGTTAAGGCACTCTGAAGTTAGGCTACCGTATTGGGACAGCAGCTTGATGCTACTCCTTACATAGTCATGGAAATGAAGGACCAAGGTGCCCCTTCAAATGTTTCGTTTTACTCAGAAGAAGATCACATACAGCTAAAAGGACAAGTCAAAAGGAATCTGCTCCTTGTCATATCAATAACATACACAATTTTTGCCCCTACCTTTGCGTCTCTCATTTTCTTTCTGATTCACGGCATTGGTTCTCAAAAAAAGTCCATGTTTTGTCCAATCAGAAAGTCCGATCTTTTATCCAGTAAAGTTAACCAAAACAACAAAAGGAATCTAAATCAGTTTCTTGAGAACATTTCTAACCTTAACTGAGCTACCTCACAGAGAAAGTGACTTAACTAGAGCTCCTGAAAGGTTTAAATGCAGTCATATTATCGAGGTGTCTTTGGTACTTGCACTCCTGCATATTTCACAGTGTTAAATACTTTTGCTCACAGAAGAAACCCTCTGAAGCTTTCTCCCACCTCTAAGTCAGGACAGGAATCATTGAAATAATAAATCTTATGTTTAAGATCATGAAGTACTTTTATTTGGCAATTATTTTATGCCCAAATCAAGAAACTTGAAAGTATTGCTTCACCTTGTCAATGTGGACCTAAAGGATTGGTTTGGAAATGCAAAGTAATACAATTCATACCATGTGATTTAAACTGCAGTAATTGGTATAACAATCAAATTCATCATGTCACTGTAATTTGAAAGATTAAATAGTTTAACAGCTCTTTTAATAACCGTCATGATGGTTAGTCAGAATGCACTGTACCTTCATAAGTTTTCGAGCAGTGTTATACAGATGCAGAATGAGGCTCACGCAATAATGTGTTTTGCCTTTGTTTTTGTTTTTTTTCAAGAAAGATGTTTTTATGACTAATTTGTTATTAATTTATAACATTTCTTTAAATATTGTCTTTATATTGATGGACCCTGTTAAATGGGGAAAACCAGCAATGTTTGTATATATGGTTAGAACAACAAAACAACATCTTGAATCCTTAAGCTTATGAGAATTTCTTAAATTTCTGCACAACACATACTGGTTAATCAAAGAGGCTTAAGAGCTGAATGAATTTAGAATAACCTCTTTGAATTGAGCAGTTTTATGGGTTTGATTGGTTTACTTAAATTATTGTTAGAGAATGAGAAAATTCAAAGACATACATTGTAGATTATTAGCTAATATTATGTTTATCCAAGATATTCATAATAGATTAATAGATAATACATACATAATAGATTAATACAGAAACACAATAGCAAGCAAATGGTGCATGTTATACTTTTACTCTTTTTATTTGATTTAGTACATGCAATGTTAATCTGCACGTTTTGAAGCCAGTCTGAAAAACATGAAAAATAAGTAGACTGAAATTTCTAAATTCTTTATTTATGTATTTTTTATACGAGATTCCTTATCATTTATTTTTAGATTTCTCTGGAAGCACATTTAACCTTTTCTTTAAAATGATTAAAAACACCATCCTTGAACTCCAGGATGTTTTTTTGCTCATAATACAGTATTTGATCAAACATAAAAGTAACATAATATGAACTTAACCTTTAATTTGACAACAACCTCATTGCCTTATCAGATTGATTACACAAGTACGGAGAATGTCAGTCTGTTTACTTCGATTTACTAATGTTTCAAGACAATTTAAGTACGAGTGTTTGCATTCAGATAGTATTTGTGAAGTCTGTTTTCAGCTGTGGGAGCAGTCATGTTGGCACCCTAATGGTTAATTCCCCTCTTGCATAAGCACACTTGGTATGACCACACTTGGACTTCTGTACAATGTCTACCATGTCTCTTGCAGTGTGTTTGAGGTGCTGCGCAGTGAGGCAAGGGTGATGGAGGGTCTGCGCTCTCTGCATATCGAGACCCCGTACATCCACGACATCCTGAAGCTCAACGTCCAACCCTCTGACTCTGACTATGCTGTCGACATCCGTAGTTCTGCCATCAATGTGAGAGACCAACAGAACATACACCACACATATTATGACGAGTAATATAAGGATTTTCATGCAGTTTTTTTTTTTGTTTTTTTTTTTTGTTTTTTTTTTTTACCTCCGCCAAGGAGTTTATATTTTCCTGTTTGATTGTTTGTTAGCAAGTTTACGGAAAAACTACTGGACAGATTTTGCTGAAATTTTCAGGAGCTGTCAATAATGTCCCAACTTTAAAATTTTTAGATCTTGGTGGTGATCTGGATCTAGATGTGGATCCAGAAATGTTATAAAGGATTTGTTAACAGTTCAAATAGGGCAGTTTTCCACAGTTTTGCTGATAACTCAGTAAATTCTCAATGAATTTGGATGACATTTACAAGGAATGTTGGTCAAGGCTCAAGGAAGATGTAGTTAAATTTTGGTGGTTATTCAGAGAACTGTCATTAGTTGAACAGCCATTTTTTGTCAAACTGATAATGGTATCAACATCATTCTGAGAGCTAAGGTTTCAGGGTCATATTACGAAGGTTGTTTCTTCATAAACTATTGTTTGTAGGTGTAACAGCAGTATGGAAGCTACCTTGGTGGGGAGTTGCGCTCTCCCAATGCTGTCTAATTTTGTTACTTTGATAGTGTTTGGTGTCTTATCTTCTCAAAAGACTGTAGGTGTTGATGTTTGTGAAGCAGGATCCTAAAATAGTATCTATCGTATTACAATGATTCATACACTGTTGTTTAAGTGACTTAAAGAGCAACCTTGGAGTCTTGGCTACTTGCTTAATTTTTCACTGCTTTCTGTAGCAGTAAGTCACAATTATTAAAAAAATGTAACTAGAAACTACAAACCCAAATACAAAGATGTTAACTTGGTAACAGTAAATCTGTTCATTCTGTTCATAATAAACTGAAGTTAATTATGTTACTGTTAAAACTTGCTGAAAGTCCAACAATTGGCCTCCAGCCTATCAGTGTTTTCTATGAGAGCACAAAACACTGCCAAGGCCTTTCAGAAATTCTTAGATGAGTTATTCTTTAAAATGTGGAAAACTGACCCTATGGGACAACATTACAAATCCTGTAAAATGTTCCTGGATACACATCAGTATTTAGATAACCACCAAAATGTTATCACTTCTTCCTTGTACCATGAGCAACCTTCCCAGGAAACCACCAAACAACCAAACAAACCAAAATTCTGGCCAGAATAAATATCTGGTGGGAGTAAATTGCCAATGCATCTGTCAAATTCAGACCACAGACAATAATTTGTAAAGTCATACAACTTATCATCTGGATCTCTCCTATGCTATCCTTATCATAATATTTTATCACTTTACCACATGCTTCTACAAAACATCAGGCCGATTGGACCCCGAGATCTGACCCACTAAGCACATCTGGTACCTGCACTACAAGTGCATAACCTTATAAAAAGGTCCAGTAACATTTCACAATGAAAGAATCAAACTGTAGTGAGTCGTTGCAGATGGTGGTGCTGTTGGTGCAGTGGCTCTGAGATCTCTCTTTCGGTATTTTACTTCGTTTTTTTTTTTTCTGTTAAGCACTGTTCAGAGTAGCACCTTACATTTCGTTGTGTTAATACACTGTATTAAATGCAATGACAATAAAGCTTCTTTTCTAGTCAATCCATAAAGCACTTGGACTGAGAGGTATTGTGGCTGGTTGTTTATTATGCACTGAAAGTACAGGAGGTGGTATGTTCTTCCTTGGATTGACAGCAGTCTGTTTAACCATGTAAGAGCATGATTCTCTCCTCTTCTTTCTCAGGTAAAACTAATATTGGTTTGTTTGAAATTATGTGAAAAGAGAAACTGAGTTTAAAGGTTTTGTAATCATTTTCCAACTAATTTTCTCTCTAAAAATTTATAGAAAAAAGCGTAACATTACTATTTAGCAATGAGCAATCAAATGGAGCGGCTCTAACTAGCTTTTGGATCGTATTCTATTTTGTTTGTCCAAATAAGTCTGAGGATGAAGTTGGCACATTTAAGGCAGTTGGGTAGAGAGTTTTAATTCTCGAGCATTTGACTAAAAATAATTGTTTCTTTAGAATTTAGTATTGAAGTTGTTTTTCACAGTTTTGATTCTCAGCAGCAGGCAGCGAAGTGCGATTTGTCAAATGTAATTTTCTTATTGGCACTTGTCTGCTGGTAGGCTTAGCATCCTCCTCTCAAATGTTTCCTTCTTTTTCATTTTTAGTGGATTAACAACCTGGAGACTGACCACAGGTACAGCTCATGGCCTTACAATGTGCAAGAGCTGCTCAGGCCCACCTTCCCAGGAGTCATCAGGCAGATCCGCAAAAACTTCCACAACCTGGTTCGTCCGCACCCGATTAATGACCGCCTGTAGAATACAAATGTGTCTGCGCCACGATGAAACAAACCAATGAGTGGGTTTTTTTGCGTGTGTGTGTGTTACAGGTGATGATTCTGGACCCTATGCAGGAGAACGCTGTGGAGCTGCTCAGTGTTGCAGAGATGTTTTATTCTAACAACATCCCACTCAGGTTAGTGTTTGTGTCACCAGGGAGGAGGTGGACTGGGTACCAGAGGGGGTTTTTAAATCATTTTCAGTATAGATTTTTTTGCATTTTTCACTCTATATACACAGTCTTTTAAATTTGAGTTACACAGGTGTTATGATAATTTAGTGGCCTTATAGTAGTCAGTAAATAAACAGACAAATTTTCAAACAAGTCTGCAGAGCTTTGTGGTGTTTTCTAGTTAAAAATCCATTTAAATTCAGTGGTTTTTGTCAGGCAGGTTGGACAGACCTTTGTTTCCTCCCTGCGTGTGGCATCCTGGGATTGTCAGATGTTTGAATACAGATGAAGTGCACAGCATGCTCTCTGCATTTTAACTCAGTGTTATACAAATGAGAGCCAGTTTTTGAAACTTTATTTGGTCTTTCCTTGTGTTTTTAGAATTGGTCTGGTGTTTGTGGTGTCTAATGAAGACGACATTGACGGTATGCAGGATGCAGGAGTGGCTCTTGTTCGAGCTTATAACTACATCAGCGACGAGGTGGACAGTCAGAGTGCGTTTGAGGCTGTCATATCTGTGAGTTTATGTCTCTCAAACTCTGATCAGTTTTCTTTAAAATCCTATAGATTTAATGACAAAAGCAAAGTTTGACTCCAGTGAGCCTGAAAAACTTGGAGAAACTAGTGAGAGAGATCATATGTTAAATTTGTTTTGCCTGTCTTTTTTTTAAGATGTTCAACCGTGTTCCAATCGGTGGAAAGTTAAGTGTTGGGGATGTGGTGAAAGTTCTGGAGAAGAGGTTTCCGTACGTGGAGGTCAGCAGCGTCCTGGGTGCTGACTCCAGCTACGACAGCAACAGGAAGGTGAGATGGGATTTTAATTCTCTGAAATAGTAAAAGATGCTCAAGACAAAGACAATCTGTATTTTTCTGTTCTGACATCTGTTATTATTGCTAAGGCCAAGTTTTCTGTGCTCTCATTGGACAATGTCTCTGATGTGAAAGAAAAAATCATAGGAGGCTAAAAAACATGCAAGAATATCTGTCTGGGCGCCATGAGGCATCCCAGTCCAGTGACAGGCCATGTAGTTTGACACACAACACAAGAGGAAACAGCTGAATTTTTGGGGCGATGGGCTTGAAACTTAGACTGTTATCGTGCTAGATTCATTTTATCTTACTTCACATATTTGATTTCTTATCTTTCAGTTTTATTTGAAAGTTCAATTTTTATTTTTCTATTCTCTGCAGTCAGAATTTTTGATCCTCTACCACCTACGTAAAGTGAACTTAAAACATTTCTGTTTTTACTGTCTGAGAAATAAGCAGGGTCAGGTCAGAAAAGCTTGATCTGTTGAAGAATTAAAAAAAAGTGTAATCTGATCCCTGCTCAGGGTTTAGACTGTCATAATTATTTTTAAACAGACTTTTTAGAGCATTTAATCTGAGCAGTGTTTGTTGTTTCTAGACCCTGCTTCAGATTTGTGTGTTAAACTCACATTCAGTGCAAATAAAAGAAAAAAATTCTTTGTTAGTGTAGTAGCCTCCTGAGCAATATCTTTTCCTAGGGGAGCAAATATCTGTTACAGTAATAAAAGATGCTCAAAACAAATACAGTCTGTATTTTTTTTTTTTTTTTTTTAACTTTATATTTTTCAACTTTTTGTAGTCATCTCACTCGTTGTTCCAAGGTTCTCAGATAGGTTGTAATGATTCCACCTTTCTCTTGTATTGAAACCATCTGTCCCAGTGATGGTCGAGAGTTTTTTTTACAATTGTCAGTTTTTACAAAGAGTATATATCCTCTAGAATTGTAAGCCACTGGCCTGTTCCTGGGGAGTCAGTTTTAAGCCAATTTCTCGTGATGGTCTTTTTGCATGCAAGGGTCATTATCATGAAGAGATACATGTCCTTTTTAGGGATGCAGTTTCCTGGGGGTAAGCCCAGGTATAACACCCGAGGATCCCTGGGTATCCTCATCACAAAAATCTTTTCCAGGATCTGGATAACTCCTTCCCAAAATGATTGAATTTTAATACATGACCAGACGATATGAGAATGACTGGCAAATGTATGGCCACATTTCCTCCAGCAATGTTGTTGTATGTCACTGTGTTTAGATTTAATGTGCGGTGTGATAAAAATCGGATTACACTTTTCCAACCAAATTGCCTCCGTCCCTTTGAACGGGTAAACAATCTGTATTTTTAGGGTATTTCTAGCCTTGTGTTTGAGGTGGTTATCAGTGGATGTATTTAGGAGTAACATCTTTTTGTGTCCTCTCCCTCAGGAGGGCCGGGCGTACTATGAGCAGACAGGTGTGGGCCCTTTGCCTGTGGTCATGTACAACGGGATACCGTACCAGAGGGAACAACTGGACCCGGATGAGCTGGAAACAATCACCATGCAAAAGATCCTGGAGACCACCTCATTCTACCAGAGAGCAGTTTACCTGGTCAGTAACAGCCGGCTCTGATGATTTGTATTCTTCTTCAACACAATGTTGATTTTCATTGTAGTTTAGTCAAACACTGAACAAGCCTACAGACTCCTACCGACACAGTTTCTGTGTTAGCAAAAGTAATAATTGCTGAAGAACTTTTGAATATTTAGTCTGATGAATTTTAGGCTTGTTAGTCTAGTTTTGTCCCTCTATTTTGGAACAGCTCTGATTTAAGTACAGGCTACAAAAATCCCTCTTTTCCGTCCAGAAACTGAAGATATTATCAGATAATGCACATTGTAACTAACAAATATTGTTGACTTAAGTCTTACTTTTACACGTAGTGGCTCCTCCTCTGCATTTGGTTTTAATCAATCAATCACACCTTTCCAGACTCAGTTTATTCTCCAACTAGCAGCAACAGCAACTGGGGGAATAAAAAAAATGCAAATTTTACTCTGTTGCATCACTCTTGTGGAAGATTTTGCCTTAAGGCATCACAAATAACAAAAAAGGGTGACCTTTTATGCATTAATATAACACATTGTGCTCATAAAAAATGTCATGAATCTTTGCAGACTATTTCAGTGTAAAAACAACAAACTTCATGCAAAAGAATCTCTCTGTTACATAATTACATCATCTTTGTAATGATAATGTCAGGGTCGGCTCCACTGTCTCTTGAATTCTTGATAATACCAGTACAAAAGTGTAATACCAAATATTATTTTCCTTTTTTCAGTAAATCAGTGCCATTGGTCACCTTCCACATTATTGAAAAGGATTTATATTTTATAAAACATTGTGTTTTCCTCACTATAACTCACCTTTTGCCAGGGACGTGTCTCTTTCTACTTAATGTCCATGCCCCTCCCACCACGAAACACATTTTTGTGTGTGTGTGAGAGGACATATTTTTGGGAGGGATGTAACACAGGGTTTGTAATTATGCAGTGAAACGAATGAACTTTGACATGTTTTATACAATCATGATGTTTTTTATTTATTTGACTTTTTAACTTAGAGGTTATGTTATCAGTACCAGTGCATTTCAGCAAGAGGTGAAACTTTACTACCAATGAAATATCTGCCGATACATAGGTGTATTTTGAGGCTGTACATCAAAAGATTAATTGATATATTGATTTAATGTAAGATGAATTGTGTTGGCCTCTGTATATTTCATACAAAGTGTTTCAGATATAAAATTTTACTGGACTTTCATGTACACATTTGGCCAAAACAGATTTTGTTTATTTTGTTTTATTCTTTAAATACAACGTTGTGTTTTTCCACCGCCTGCACTGGTACGGTAAATAAAACATGGGCAGGATTCCCTTAACGAAAAATTATTTGAGCACCAATGTGAAATCATAAATTCTATGTCAAACCCAATAAAACATTACCACAGCAACCCTTTGACACATGAATCTTTAAACTAAGTCCTTCTAAAAAATGACCAGGAAATTTAGAAAAGAAGTTGACAGCAAGCCTAAATCCAACAATGATATCTTACTCTTACAAGTTTTGAGCAACTTAATGACAAATCAAGTACAGAGACAGAGGAGTAAGTCTCTTTTAAAACCCTGCAGCAAAAAGAGAGTGTAAAGCCATGGTGCAGGAAATGTGGTAAAAAATAGAAAGCCTCCCATACCTCGATGACTTTCCTTTATTTTCCTTTCAGAGAAGATGTCTAATCGCAACATTTAACACAAATTAATTATCTAAACATATCCCAGCACAGGGCCTGTGAATTAAAGATCTGTGCTTCAAGCATATAAAACATTTTTATAATTAACAAATATCCTGCACATAAAACAGCACAACGCCGTCACACTGCTACAGCACATAGCGCTGACAGGCTGACACAGTGGTAATAGCAGTGGGTGTATTGTTTGTGTTAATGTGCATGTTGGTCATTCTTTTCTATTATCTGAAGAGCTTCAAAACCCGGTTTAATTAAAAGGAAAGTGAAATCAGCAGAATAGCTTTGGGTGTTTTTTTGGAGGGGAATTGTTCCGTTTAACAAGTACATAGAGTTGGATTATAGTGAGAAGTTATTTTTTTCTGTTGAGCCACATCTTTGTATGTGTGCCATCTGCCATGTCTTCCTGTTTTAAAGTCGTCCCAGCACTTAGAAGAGCCAAATGTTTGAGTTCATTCCTTCAAAGGCTTCTGTTTTTCAAGTTTTAAAGCTAAGTTATCATTTAGTGGCTTTTCTGGTTCTAGAGGACGTTTGTTATCGCCTTTGTTTTTCTCCTTTTCAGTGTTTTATCCAATTTTGTTGTTGGAGAACTTTTTGTCCTAAACTCAAGTCTCACTGACAACAGCAGAAGAGCTTCTCAGTTAAGACAATTGTCTTTGCTGTGACTGTAAGGGTGACAAATCCACAGAGGAAAAAACACTCTGCATCATCTCTGGCTCTGCAGTGCCACAGAGGAGTGTCTTTCCTGAACCTGAACCTGAACATTAACGTGCTGAATCTGTGCTTGTGTGGATCACAGGGTGAGCTGGCTACAGATCATGATGTGGTGGACTTCATCATGAATCAGCCCAACGTCGTTCCTCGAATCAACCCCAGAGTGCTGTCCACTAGCAGAACATACCTGGACCTGTCTGACACCAGTGAGTTCATATTAGGGATGTTGTCTTGAGTTTCCAAAAGCATGAGCACAATTTTTTTAAATGTCCAATTACTCTATTATAATGTCTTCAAGTTTCGAATAGTATCCCACAAAATTTTACAGAAGTTCTGAGAATTTGATTTGTAAATCTGTATGCTTAATGAAATATGTGTAGGATGTCCGACACTTTCTATCCAAGTTTTAAACTAAAAGTAAACATATTTGAGATTCCATTTTTTGAGTTTCTTTACTGAAGTAAACAAAGTAAATTTAAAATGAAAATGTTTTATTATATATTTAAAACAAACACTCCTAAGGCCTCCATGGCAAATAAATGAAAGTAATTGACAATTTTAAGAGAATATTTTTCTAAGTTTTAAAAATCTTAATTGGAAACTTGAGGACAATTCACATTGTAAGTACAAAAATTGTAAGAGAATTTCTGTAAAAATGTTTCCAAAACTCGGAAAAAAACCTTTTCCTATAATTTAGGACCCCCAAAGCCTTCTATTGAAATCATCCTTAATAATCTAAGTCATTCCCTCACAATAACAACACAAGTAACTCCTTAGTGATCAGCAAAACATCCTCTCTGCTTCCTCTTGCAGACAATTTCTTCATAGATGATTACGCTCGCTTCTCGACTCTTGACACCAAAGAGAGGAGCACTGCTGTGGCCAACAGCTTGAACTACATGACCAAAAAAGGTAAAGGAATGTTGCATGAATGCTGGCATTTTTTAACTCTGAGTGACAGAGAATGCTTCGAAAGAATTTTTCTTTTGTTTCTGATTACTTATCATCTCCAGTCCTCAATTCTGTCTTCATATAATCTCCTTCTGTGCTCTCCTCTTCCCGTCTTATTCATGTGGTTTAAATATTTCCCTTCATCAGGGATGACCAGCACCAACAGGCATGGTAATCTCCCTCTCCACTGCGCCCACTCCTTCTCATTTGCACAGTTTTTTCCTTTTTCTGTGAAATATGTCTTCGGTATTGTTTAGATCTGTTTGTGAATCATGCCTCCATCTGCTCTGTATTTCTCCAAGGACACAAATGACTAATTATGCATGTGATGATTGTAGTATCAACTCTAAAGTGTAACTACTAATAAAAGTGTCATTATAAGTGCTAACGTTGTTTCTTCCATCCTTAGGACAGCATGAAGGTTCATTCTGTGTTTGATTAGCTGCATGGAGAATTTAAAGTTTGAAGTTTTATTTAATCTTGATTTTTTTTTCTCCTGTAGTTAACACTAGAATGTAGTAACTTCTCATGGTGTATTTTTTGCAGCACAGTTCACCATCCACATAGATTTTTACCCAGTGTACTGAACTTTATCTCCACTGAAAACAATATAGCTTCTTTGCTTCATGAGTTGGTCTGTGTAGAATCATCTCTGTCATTTATTTGACAGCCTCTGTCTGTCTTTGTGGTTTTCAGATGATGGATACATCCGGCCCGTGACCTTCTGGGTGGTCGGAGACTTTGACAAGCCCTCAGGACGTCAGCTGCTTTACGATGCCATCAGACACATGGTACAAAACAAGCTTTGTAAAGATCACACTCTTTTGAAATGTAGCATGAGTCCTCAAAGAATACGACGTTCAAAGAAACAGGATGAAAGTTTAGGAAAAATAGAACAGCTGTCTGAAAATGAGAACTTTTTTAGTATTTGGTGCCACTTTTTTGTTTTTGAGTAGAATCTGAAGCCAAAGAGCATCATTGTTACATAAAGATTTGTAATAATAATGCACAGAGCCTAGTTTTGTCGAATAAACACCAAGTAGAACGTCATAAAAGATTTTTGGTTTTGGCTATTTATGCCTCTATTTCTCCGGACAGTGGATATTAGTGAGGAGAGAGAGGGGCTAATGACTTGTTAGAGAATGAGTCACAGGTCAGACTCCATCCTGAGCCCTCTGCTTCAAGAACAACAACCTCCACACAGGGCTGGTCCTAACAACCAGCCAAACAGTGTCCCATAAAGGACACTATTGAACAAACATGTTTGATCAATGCCGAGGTCGCACTACAGTTTTTTACATTTCTTTGTCTGTTATGGTCCTTGTGTCAGATTAGGCCATCACAGAGCTATGAAACTGTGCTGTGTCTTGGCAAACATGATGGACTGCACATAACGACCAGCGTGAAGAAGCTGTAAGAGGAGGCAACACCGAAGACAGCAAACAAACATACTATTGACTGATGTTTGGTTTTTTTAACGCTATGTTGAATGGTATTATAGCTTGATGCTATACAGCACCTATCTCTCCAACATTTCTCTTCTCAGTCTTTGGTGGTAGTCTCTCTACAGTACATCATAAAGGTTGGGATATTGTTTTCAGAGCTTTGTCAGTTTTTCCTCTGTTTCATAGTTCATTCCTCGATTAGTTGACATCTGTTGTCGTTGCACAAGCCAAGTTTTCTGTGCTCTCATTGGACAATGTCTCTAACGTGAAAGAAAAAATCGTAGGAGGCAAATAAACATGCAAGAATATCCGTCTGGGCGCCATGAGGCATCCCAGACCAGTGACAGGTCATTAAGTTTGACACACAACACAAGATGAAACAGCTGAATTTTTAAGGCGATTGGCTTTGAAACCCCACAACTGTTGTGTTAGACTGTAGGCATGCTAGATGAGTTTTATCTTACTTCACATATTTGATTTCTTACCTCTCATTTTTATTTAAAAGTTCAACTTTTTTTTTCTATTTACTGTTTTTTCTTCTCTTCTTTGTATATGTTTATCTACTCTAGTCTGTACCTAGTTAGTACTTTGGGGGTAAAGTTAATCAGAGTCAAATTTCTTATATGACTAACATGCCTGGCCAATTAAAACTATTTCTGATTCTGATAATGCGTTAATATAGCTCAGTGGTTTAAGTGCCAGTCCTATATAAAGAGGCTTTAGCCCTGACAGTGTAGGCCGTGGTCTAGACTCCTGCCATCTCCCTCTCCCTCATCAATGTTGCTTATTCTCTTCACTGTCCTGTCTTCTCCACTAAGTCATAACAAAATGTATTTTGGACAAGATAAAGAAGAAATCTCTCTTATTTCGTTAGTCTTATAAAAACAAAAATCAGGTTGTTGTACCTGGAGTCCCCACTAGTTGCTGTAAAAGGGATGCACTGTTGGGCCAACACAAGTCCTGCACCCACATCCATCAAAAATCATGATTTGTCCTTTTCACTTGTCAGCTTTTGCTTTTTGTAATTGAACAAACAAAGGACACCATTTTTTCCCTCTGAGATATAGGAGTGCTAATAGTGCCTCTTAACTACAGTATGTGATATTTCAATTTCAACTTTAATAAGACTGCAGATGTAAAATTGCTCCAAACCTACTTTCAAAGATGAGCCATTATTTTCTTTACTGTAAACAGTCCTTTCAAAAGTAAGCTGGTTAAATGTAGCCAGGCAGATTTTTTTACCATATGCAGCAGGTAAGCTCATTTTATATTTGTGCTAAGCTTTCCAACCGCTGCATAAATCTTCTTTTTGAACCTAAAAGTATGCCGGAGTGGTTGTAATTGTCTAATTCAGCTCCCAGGAAAGGAAAACAAAATATTTTTTCCCAAATGTTCAAACCCAACATTAATTTTTTGTTTGACTGATTTAATGAGTTTATTGTATAATGTAAAACCAAGCCTCTACTCAAACCACTAATTTGGTTCTCCCTTTTGTGTCTTGGTGTTTCTCTTTTCTATTTTTAAAGAGGTCATATTATGCTTTCTTGGTTTTCATGTGTAGTCATAAATAAATCAAGTCAATAGCTGCCTGAAACTGCTTATTATCTTACTTATTATTACCCCGAATAGACCTGTCAATGTGGCGTCCTGCCACTGATGCATCAGTTGTTTGAGCCCATTTGCTCAGTGTGGAAAGCATGTAAAGTCCTTTAAAATGTAGCGGAGCTGTGCTGAACTGATGATTTACTGGTCAGCCATCATAACAGGCTGTGCCCATGTGGGGGGAGGGGACCTTGACAGGACCTTCAATAGAGCATCTTAGACATAAAGTGAATAGAGGTGGATCAGGATACTCAGTATATGGAACCTGTCAGGTTTTTTTAAACTTTGAGGTTGGGGACATTCTCTAATGGCCCTTTTCCACCAGCCCACCTTGGCCCTCCTCTACTCTGCTCTACTCGGCTCCACTCCGTTTGCATTGCGTTTCCACCAGCACGGTACCTCCTAAAACAAACCAGTTTTTAGTACCTACTCTGCTTTGGTTCTAAGCGAGCTGAGTCGATCCCAAAAGGTGACGTCGACCGACTGCCGGCTACTGATTGGTCAGAGAATGTCGTCACCGATGGGTCATGAGCGCGACGTCCAAAACAGGACTGCAGTACATATGCTTTGTTACTTTATGGCAATAACTTGCTGCCATCACAATGTTAAACACAGGACTTTATCATTACGAGGTAGCTAACAAGCTAGCGGTAGCTTCCATTAGCTTACCCTCATACGTCTTTTCTTTGCAGCCCAATTGCGCTTGTCCTCAGCTTCAAACTGTTGTATAGCTTCCAAAACTCTCCTGTACTTCTCAAGGATATTTCCTCTCACCGCCTGCAGCCTTCTTCTGCTTTCCTCTTTCATTCAGTTTGTAACAAAAAGCCACAGACCGAGCATCAAGTATACTATTGCCTCCAAGTCCTCCATTGTTTTGATTGTTGTGTCGCGCTCAAAATGACATGAACGCAGCTGTTTCACGGCGACCCCGCCCCAGCTGGGTAGGGAACCAGGCTGGTGGAAAAGCAGCACAATGCGAGTAGAGTAGAGTAGAGCCAGGTAGAGTTGGGGAAAGCCAAGCTGAGTAGAGTAGGGCTAATGGAAAAGGGCCATAACAATCAGAGAAACTGAAAACGTGAACCAGAGTTTTGGCAAAATATGAGCACTTCGTTGTTATGATATTGATTTTACTGTTTCATTTGAAATATTGATAATAGTATTTTGTGTGGGGTAATAGATATAACCTACAATTGATGAGTGCAGGTAGTATCATTACAAATGAACACACTGATAGTGGTAAAAATAATTCTGTTTTAGTTGTGTTTTTGGTACCAGAGGATTTGTTAAGCCCATACAGAAATATTAAACTCCTAACTAACATAATAAACCTTCTTCCTTTCCACCAGAAAACCAGCAACAACGTCCGGCTGGGAGTGATCAACAACCCATCAGTCGCTCCATCTGCAGAAACAACTCGAGTGGCCAGAGCAATCTGGGCTGCCATGCAGACACAGTCTGCTACCAATGCCAAGAACTTCATCACCAAGATGGCCAAAGAAGAGACTGCTGCGGCTCTGGAGAGGGGAGTCGACATTGGAGAGTTTGCTGTCGGGGTGAGACAGGGTTGATGACAAATGATGTTAACTTTGTCAAGTGATATCCCCATCTGAATTTTCACCTCTTATTCCCCCTTTTCTCACGTCTTCAAGTCTTTTTTAATTCCTCCCCTCAGGGTATGGATGTGTCACTGTTCAAGAGTGCATATGAGGGTCAGAAAAATGACTTCCTGCTCTCCCACGCTGCCTACTGCCGAGATGTTCTCAAGCTGAAGAAAGGACAAAAAGCGGTTATCAGCAACGGAAGAGTGAGTCACGGTGTCTTAAAGTTTAAAAAGCTTCACTGGAAATATAGATACATGTTCTTTTTATTAATAAAGCAAATCAATAAATACTTCTGACTCCTGTTTACAGATCATTGGTCCTCTGGAGGAGGAGGAGGTGTTTAACCAGGATGACTTCTTACTGCTGGAGAGCATCATCTTGAAAACATCCGGAGAGCGAATTAAAGGCAAAGTCAAGCAGTTTGGAATCGAGGATGACAGGTTTAGGTCCCATCTTCTCATGATGCATGTTGAGAAAGCCTTTTTAGTTTAGTAAAATAATTAAACTAAATGCTGTTTTTTTTTCTCAGGGCCAGCGACCTGGTTATGAAGGTGGATGCTCTCCTCTCCTCTCAGCCCAAAGGAGAAGCTCGGGTTGAATATGACTTTGCAGATGACCGTCACAGGTAATGTTATAATACTTGCTTTGGTAGATTAGAAGCTTCATTTCCTTCCAAGATATTGCTCAAAGTTTAAGATTCAGTTCTTCATTTCTATTCTGCAAGATGACAAAACATTGAAGCATCTTCTTTTAGGTTAAGGCGGTGGGTTAGGGAGAAAGTCGGCTGTGGTTTTTGGAGCTGTGTGGTTGGTTAAAATGTTTTTACTTAGTTATGTAGCTGCACGTTTTGTGGCATTAACCTGATATCTTTAAGGTGTCTTTGAGTTCATGCTTAAGTCAGAGGGGATATTTATGCAAGGTTTGAAAAAATCCATCATTTTCACAAGCAATATATGAGGCCTAATGACTTTGACTCTTGACCTATGACCTCCAAAATCTAATATTATACTCCTCCTAAGGTGAACATTTGTGGAAAGTCTCAAGAAAAGCCTTTCTTGAAATGTTGCATTCACAAGTGTGCAACTGAAGCACAGACAACCTTGAAACAAAGTGTCTTCTTCCCTGGTTGTTGCACAAGTTAAAAGAATATTTATCTTTGAAACTGTATCAGTGATTTGAAAGCAAATGGGCTTTTCTGTGTCCGAAGTAAATACTGCATCAAAATTCTTAATTACCGACATGAAAGGGAGAAATTACCCTTTAAACTTAACAGCATTGAAAGTGGGTTATTTGTCGAGCTTTGTTTATCCAGTCCAAACAATCCACTTAAAAAATAGGTGTACAAAAGTGCTGCACAGTGACTTAAAGCAAAAATAAAGTAAAATAAAATAAAACAAAACAGATTTAAAACTAAACCTTAAAAAAATCCATTTAGAAAAATAAACAGGTAAAAGCAACGTAAGGTAAAATAAAAAGACATACAAAACATGTTAGTAAGTTTTAAGAAGAGACTTAAAGTAGATGAAGGGGGTCACATTCTGATTCAGATTGGAGGGACGTCACTTCATAGCTCAGGGGCCACAACAGAGAAAGCTGTGTCACCCTGAATTTTTAGTCTGGTCTTTTGGAAGAAAAGGAAAAGATGCTATTTGGAATTTAAAGATCTCAAATGCATGTAGACTTTAGAAGCCAGGATTGGGTGATATGCTCCCATTTTCAGTGCCTGCTTAACATGATGTGCTCATTTGTTGCAGTGCTGTGAAGATCCGCCCTAAGGAGGGAGATGTCTACTTTGATGTCATTGCCATTGTGGATCCCGTGACCAGAGATGCACAGAAACTAGCTCCTATCCTATTGGTTGGTTGAATTTATTCCAGAGTTGGACTGTCATGTCTGTCCATTTGGTTTACTTGGCCCTTAAATCTTATTTCTAATAGTCTGTCATGTTCTCTCTCTCAAATGTCTCTCCACCTGCAGGTCCTGAAGCAGCTTGTGAATGTCAACTTACGGGTGTTCATGAACTGTCAGTCCAAACTGTCAGAGATGCCCCTCAAGAGGTGAGGACAGAAATAAGGCTGAAACTAGTTTTCTCACTACCTCTGATGTCAGTGCTTGGTGTTGATAGCAGTTTACCTCTCAGCCTACCAATTTGTATTTTTAGATTTCCCCTCATATGAAGCATTGAATACTTTAAATATTTGGAAATTTAATCAAGTAATTTTTTTAAAGGGACAGCACAATTAAAAGAATTTCAACTCTGAACTTGGTACAAATGAGCCGAGCAGAGTCTTACTATATGTTACCAATTCTTGTCTCTTGCTGGGCCTTTAAGCATTTAGTATAAACAATTAACAATAGCTTGAAACTCAAGTATAATACTGGAGGCAAGAATATTCTTAACAGCTTCATCTGTGTAAGCTGAAAGTCAGCTCAGAACCAGTCGTCAGCAAGTCTTTTATAGACTAAAAGCAAAAGGCCAAGAAAAGTCCCTAAGAAAGTACCATTCTTTTATGATCTATGCCAGCATGAAGACTTATTCAGAGGTCAGGCTACAAGCTAAGTCATATCCAAGTCCAGCAGACATTGGGTTTTGGGACCTGTCAGCCCTAAGTATCAATTATTTTACCAAAAATAACAAACAGTTTAACATAAGATTAGAAATGTGAAACCAATTCTAGTCCAAGCTTTAGCTCCATCTGTTCACAGACAAAGAGGCCATGTTTAGGTGGGACTTCAGGCTGTCTGACCAATAGCAACACTGCGTTTCCAAAGCCGGAAATCCCCAGTAAATCCTCAGTTAAAGAAAGACGGAAGCAATGAATAAAAAATGAAAAGTTCACTCCCCTCACAGTGAGAGCACATGTATGTATTATATATTAAGACAGTAGCCGTTCGGGGTGCTGGTTTGGCAGAGTGGTAAGCAACCAGGCACGTCCCTTATACATGCTTCTGCCGGCCCTGGTTCGAGTCCAGCCTGTGGCCAGTTTGTGGAGTGTCCTCCCCTGCTCTCTCTCGCCCCCTTTCACAAGCCTATCCGCTGTCTCTCTCTTCTGTCACTAAAGGCACAAAATGCCCGAAAAATAATCTTAAAAAAAAAAAAAGTCAATAGCCGTTTATGAACCAGACTGTAAATATGTGCGATAAAGGTGTAAAAATTGTATTTTCTATGCATACAGTCAATCACTAAGGTTTCCGCAGCCAGCCTCAAGTGGACACTCAGGGTACTACAGGTTTTGGCACTTCTGCATGAGCTCCCATTTTCAGCCCCGGGATTGCCGCCTGCTCTTGCCCAGACATGCCCCTCTTCCTTCCAGCATTAATACTAAAATCATGATAACTGGTTGGATACCATCAGGTAGTCTCTCATGTTTGTCTGTGATGTCAGCATAAAGTTATGGCTCTATGATTGTCTGTTACATTCCTTAGAAACCAGAAACAAATCTGATCATAAGAGTTGAAAAACTGTCTTGACTGGCTGAGGAATGAGTCACGGTGTCAGTGTATGCTTATGGTCCCTGTTCTCTCTGGAAATTTAAGAACATAATGACTCTTGTAGGCTGGGTTGAACTTCGACTTAATAATATGACCAGCTCAAACTCTTGAGTGCTCATATTTTTAGATTGGATATTTTAAGCTTTCCTGTCAAAGATAGAGGGACACAGTGGATAGCATAAGAAAGGGGGTGAGAGAGGGGGGGGTTTGAACACAGCAGGCCATGGAGTCCTGTAGTTGTGGTGTAGTGGCTAATTACTCAGCTATCAGTGCCCAGTGACAAACCTTTGTAATTGGATTTTTGGAACTCTTGTCATTTTTCTCAGACTCTCTTATATGTGGCAGTTTTTTTTGGTTCATCACATTCACCCAAAAAGTTTGAGATTGGTGGTTTTTGTGGCTGAAACATTGGCACATTAATCAATTTTAAAACGTTTTTGAACAGTTTTCTAAAAAGTGTTTTCTGGAGCTCTAAAGATTCACATGGTAGCTTATTTGGAGTTGGGCGGAGCTTGCTTAGTTGTTATGGTCTTAGATCCAAGAACATGGAAACTCAATATCCATTTAATGTAATCTACAACTCATTCAGCACTTATTTCATTTGTAAATAAAAAACCAGCAAAGTTTAGAAAAGTTGCCTCCTCTTTATTTGCGGTTCCTGAAAATAGCATTCAGATGATGCCTCCCCTTATGAAAATAACAACGGCTTCTCTCTTTTTTCTCTCTAGTTTTTACCGTCATGTGTTGGAGCCAGAGGTGGCGTTTCAAGTTGATGGTAGTTTTGCTTCGGGCCCCATGGCTAAATTCTTGGACATGCCTCAGACCCCACTCTTTACCCTGAACCTCATCGTCCCTGAGAGCTGGATGGTGGAGTCCGTGCACACCCGCTACGACTTGGACAACATCTACCTGGAGGAGGTACTGTGGTAGTTTGTGAGGTTTAAATTAAGATGAGTACAAGTAAAAAGTATTAGAGTGTTTATCTAAATGTTTTGCCTTTAATATATTTCTAGCCACAAAATCTCAAGTTATTTCTTGTCCAATTGTTGTTATTTCTTTCACATTTTATCGTCCTCTCCAGAGAAAAGTTTGAAGTTCACAAAAGCAGAGTACGATTTTCTCTCTAATCAGGCTTTTCTTTAAGTGTAGATTTTATGGCAACAATTAAAGTATAGAATTAATCAAGTACCAACATAAAACTGCTATTTGACTCACTGAGGAAAGAAGTGAGGAAGGCTTGTCTATAAAGTTGGAACTGTGAAAGAGAACATAATAAACCCCAAGTGATGGCCATAATTAGTCTTCATGATATGATTAAACATGAAGTGGAGCACCCACAACTCTCTTTACGGTCTTCTACCATTATCCCACTGTTGAAGTTATTTTTTCTTGTATAGATGTCTATATCAAACGTGGTCCTTTATCATTTCTGTCTTTGGCTCCTGTTTTACCCTCTCTTGTTGGAGGAATGCTGCAGTCCTGTTTCTTCCTTGTCTGTGTATTTGATGAAAGTTCTGCCCTCTCCTTTTGAAGACCTTGGTTTCTCTGGGATCTATAAATAATATGTGTTGAGCCCTCTGATATTTGGCTGAATACAAGATGAATAAGTAACCTCCACTTGTCTGCTCTCCTGTATTTTTAGGTGGAGAATATAGTCGCAGCAGAGTACGAGTTGGAGCACCTTCTGTTGGAAGGTCATTGTTTTGATGTGAGTTCAGGGCAGCCGCCACGTGGCCTCCAGTTCACCCTGGGCACAGCCTCCGAGCCGGTCATTGTGGATACAATCGTCATGGCTAACCTTGTGAGTTTTTAAGTTTGGAGGCTTTTATCTTGTTGTGTAACACCTCAAAGAAGAACAGTGTTAAACTCAAATGCTGCGAATCTCTCATGCTCTGCTCTGTAGGGTTACTTTCAGCTTAAGGCAGCTCCAGGTGCCTGGATCCTGAAGTTAAGGAAAGGTCGCTCTGATGAAATCTACAAGATTTATAGGTAAGAATTAGAGTGAGCTTAAAAAGGGCTACAGGTTTAATGGTTCAAAATCCATACTGTACTCTGACTCTTGGATATCCAACAAAGTTGAAAACGCTCTCCTCTTATCCTTTTCATATCCACTCTGTCTTTTGTTGCAGCCATGATGGTACTGACTCTCCCGCCGACTCCGATGACATCATAGTAGTCCTGAATAATTTCAAGAGCAGGATCATTAAAGTTAAGGTAAGTCAAACCCTTCACGTGATGTCAAGTAATTGATAGTTAGAATGTGATGATGACGATAACTTTATTTAACCAGAAAAACCTCATTGAGATTAAAAATCTCATTTGCAAGAATGTCCTGGCCAAGACAGGCAGCAGTACATTTACAAAGTTACAGACATAAAACAATTACAGACACAAATACAGACATATCAACCAATCAAGTCAGAGTCACAGAGCAGAAAATAATTAGTCAAAATAACTGTGCCTGACATATTTAAATTATATACCTTTATTTTTAAAAGTGCTAGAAAATGAATTGAAAGACACCAATCCATTATTTATGCACTTAAAACTTTTACATGCTCAAAAAAACATGTAAAATTTACATCTTATCTGGTCATTTGTATAACATTGATGTGGCCGCATGCAAACAAACTCTAAATTACAAACAAAACAGCATCCCCATGAGTGACTGCAGGACAGCAATGGGAAAAGACAAGGGAAAAAAATACACACAGAATGCATAAAATACCAGTTAAGTGGATCAAGACACAATGAAGAATTGCAGTGTATATGTTTGAAATATACATTCATGTATTTTTAATCATAATTAAGTCCCCTCAGCATCAAGATCCCCTGTGGAGTTGTCATGTAAACATGCTGTCTGTGTACAGTCACTTTAAGAGTCCTTGAGGTTATGAAAACATGGAGTCTGTATGAGAAACATACAGAACTGATTTTTCCTTCAGTAAAGAAACTTGCATTGTTTGGATTCATACTAACCAACAGGCAGTTGTCATCCTCACTGAGTTTGTTTTGAAATTAGTGTGATTCTTTGCTCATTGAGGCCAACTGTCGCCTAGTGCAAGTTAACATACATGAAGAATGAATAAGGACCCACATTTAAGAAATCACTGCTAAAAGGCCAACCTTACTTTGTAGAACATGTAAGAATCTGAATTACGATACAAAAGACTTTGAGTCAGTAATTTATTGGCTCATGTTTGAACTTAATCACAAACTTAGATGGTGAAAAATAAGATCATTAGAACAAAAGGGAAGGAGCACTTCCTGGACTCAAAGAAGAGTTTGTTTGAGGTGCTCTTTGGAATCAGATTCACATAGAAAAGACTCCAAGGCACTCTCTTTAAACTTATTAAAATGCCTTCGTTTAAACAGCATGGTCATGTAGACCTTGAAAACTTCAAGCCTTCATCAGGAAGTCATGTGAACAGATGCTAGGCTGCAGTAGGCCCTTTTAAAGTGGTGCTCCACCAGTAGGAAATTACCACTTTGGATTGGAGGCTTGGCCTGCAGACGGAAACATCATACAGAAACATCCCTACTTTACAAAAAGCTGTATAATCCTGTTCTTCATTCAGTCTGGGGCGTTTTGTGGCCTGTGGTTTGTCAATCAAGAATGCTTTCTTATGGTTCAGTTTTCTTCATCTGTCAAATTTTCTGATGGTCAGCGGGATGTGGTCAGTGCCAATTGTTTGTAATGAAGTTTGATTGCTGTTATGGAATTCCAGGAAATGTTTTGCCATGGGGTTGTTGATGTGTCCAGTTCTTTAAAAGGGCCTACTGCAGCCTAGCATCTGTTTGCATGACTTCCTGATTAAGGCCTGATGTTGAAACATTTCAAAGAAGTTTGTTCAAAGAAGTGCCCTGGAGTCTTTTCTGTTTGCATTAGTGACATTCAACATTTGTTTTATGATATGTTGACTGAGTGAATGTGTTACAATTTTTTGTTCATTAGGTCCAGAAGAAACCGGACAAGTTTAACGAAGAGCTGCTGAGTGACGGCACAGAGGAAAATGACACTGGCTTCTGGAAGTCTCTGACCAGGTACAGATTTGTCTTAAAATGTTCTACAGATTGATTGATTCTGTTGATAAATGTTTTATTCTGATACATTTTTCTTTCTGCTTTGTCATTGTGATGTGATGAAGCACTTAGAATTGCCTTGTTGTTGACAGGTGCTAAACAAATAAACTTGCCTTGCCTATCAAGCATTTGTTCTTTATGAAAGAAATAAATGTTTGCCCCTTTTGTCAGCAGCAATGAACACTTCATATATTCAAGCTTCACATGGACCTAATCAAAAGGTTTATAAATAAATCAGTCAACAACATATTCCTCAGCAGCATTAGTTAAAATGTCATCAGTGCAAGTGAAAATATCAGTGTGATAGATAATGTCTCTCTAAATATCAGATATACCTGACACCCTTTTATTCAGGGTAGGTGTCAGACAAGGCAGCAGCATGCATTATGCAGCAATATTTTAAGCTGCAGATTAGGCATTAAACATAAAAGATGAATTTGTCTTGTCATAAGAAGTACCCATACATGAACCAGTCATACAAATGGATAAATCATCAGACTTTTTTTCACATGGGTGCCAAAGTTGCAAAAGTTTAGACATTTGTTCCTGCATGTACACAGTCAGGCCCTGGTATCAGCTTTGCTCCATGGTAGCCGGGCATCTTGGCTGCTGAGTCAGCCTAAAGAGCAAAGAATTATCTGTGGTGATAATCTTGCTATTTCAGCTCTCAGAGCGTAAGCCAAGGGGTTGTAGTTGTTTCCTCTGGCCTGCTTTTGAAGCCTAAATACTCTGAAGTTTGAAAACAGGCCAGAGTAGTGGAAAACATGTTCATGATGGTGATGGTACTGATATCTTTGCTATTAGCACTTAGCAATGGAGGCATCAGCTCCAGTCCATGAGCTCTTCAACCTGACATGCCAAATGGACAGTCCAACAGATCTACAGGATATATTATTTCACTTATCCATCTGGGCAACAGCCCGTAGAAAGTGTTTGGGTGACGCAGTACCTCTCAAAAACATTTCTGAAAGGTGACTGGAGAATCATCTGTCAGTCAAATTCATTATGTAACACTTAGATGATGTGGCCAGGCGCTGCTGCTTAGGAGTTAAGTGCATATAGTGAGTCAGTCTGCAACTCAATATGTCTGGAAAGGGGAAAAAGTTTTCTGTGATGTTCTTTGCTCTATATCTCATGAAGACATGTTGTCCAGTTTGGATGAAACACCACTTAAGCTGTTAGCATCCATGCTGATCCTCCATACATGCAGCCATTGTTTACAGGACTACAGTCACTTCTTGCTGTTATCTTGCTTGAACCTTCTGCCTCTTTCCTCTCAAGGAATACTGATTGGTCAGTGCCTCTGTACACAGAGCTCAATACTTAATGCTTGAAGCTTTGCTGCATGGATCTGTCCTGTTATGGCCATAAAGCAAATCCTTCTCAGATTTCTACAAACCTGTGCGCAGATAAGATATTGCTATAAATACTGAAGGTTGTTTAATAGCATGAGATGTGATCAGATGCAGGACATAAAGTATCCAGAGGCAAGACTGGGGAATTATCTGGAAAGTGTATTACAGCCGATTCAGACAAAGACTGACTGACAAAGAGTGAAATGTTCGTTTTTCACTTATATCTGTTCAGACATGCTTACAGGTTCTGTATATGGTCAGTAGAATCCTTGTATGGATACCTGTAACTTTAGGCAACAGTGGGTATGTTCAGTCAGCTTCTGTGGCTCAGAGCCAGCTTACTCACTCAGCATGGATACACACGGAGGACTGAGGGATACGTAGAAGACTGAAAAATCATACTAACAGTCTTTTTTGCATTAGTGGGAATAGTGCTTTGAGATTTAGGCTTTATTTTAGGTATGCCATGAGCAAAAAAGGAAAAAAACTAAACTAAACACTGCTTTAGACCACCTCTGTCTGCTGTGATTACCCCCATCACATCTTTAGTTGAAATGTATTAGTTAGGAAATTTTTAAACATAAAGACAAATGATATCTATTCCTTTAACTTGTTATTCATTCGCTACCGGAATCAGTTTTCACTTCCCATCCTTAGATGTTTTTTAGTGGACAGGGCTTAGGCTCAATCCTTTTGACATGCTAGCCAAATGCTGGCTAGCAAGTAGTTGTTAGCTTCTTTCCATCGATGACAGAGGACACAAGGTCTCTCTGAAATCTGAGGTCACATGCTGTATGGGACCAAAAGTGTTACCTGAAAGAATTAACTCTGTAAAACACAGACTGGACACATTTTCTTTTCTGGCACGCAAAAACCATGATCCATGTTTGCTTTCAGTTTTGCTTTTCTTTTTCCTCTCAGACAAGGCGTGACATGAGTCGTTGATATAGGATGTTAAGGACAGGACCCTTCAACAAATGTCTAGACAGTACAGCTTGTGTGTCTGTAACTAGGTGAAGGGCCATAAAAACAAATGTAATAAAGAAACAATCTTAAGTAAACTAAAAGAACCTTTACTTTACTGTACATCTTCACTGACCAGTTTGATGTGTCCCGCAAGTTCCAGACCTTAACTGATTAACTCTGCAACATTTGATGGGATGACTCTTAATTCAAAGCAGTCTTTTGATTTATATATATGAAAAAATCTGTTTAGAACTTTGTTCCTTTTAAAATGAGTAACCTTTAGTTTTCTCTTGTCTCTCAGAGGGTTCACAGGTGGAGGGAAGTCAGAGGAGCAGAAGCAGGAGAAAGACGACGTGATCAACATCTTCTCTGTGGCCTCGGGGCATCTGTATGAGCGGTTCCTAAGGTGAGATAAAAGGGGAGATTGTCGTAGCAGCCAAAAATCCTCCAAATCTAACATGGCCTCTCTCTGATGTGTACAAAGACCTTATTGATTTTAGTGCCTTTGTTCTCTTAGCTCAGTCACCATCAGTCTTGATACTCGTCTCTCACTCTCTCAGGATTATGATGCTGTCAGTTCTGAAGAACACCAAGACTCCTGTCAAGTTCTGGTTCCTAAAGAATTACCTGTCTCCCACTTTCAAGGTAAAGATGTTTTTCTCCCTCGGGTGTTACTTTAAAATCAGCTGGCTTTTCGAGGTTGATGCAGAGATTTTCTTTGGCAGCAGATTTTTCTCTTTCTGTAAGTGATGTGAGCTTCAAACAAACGTTCTTAAAACGAAGGTGAAACATGCAGCCAGGCAGAGATCTGCTGATGAAGGAGAGGACTTCTGAGATTTATTTGGCTCATAGCTCCGTTTGTCATTAAACTTCCGGCTTTTTTAATACCCACTCACTGTTTGTTGTTGGTAAGCCTCATTATACTTCAGATAATATTTTGTTTTGCAGCTCTGTTTGTTTATAGAGGGCACAAAGGAGAAGACAACCTGACACTGCAGTGTGTTTTTCAGTGTTTCACAAAAAATCATTAGAAATTCATCACTTAAAGGGATACACCAACATTTTCTATGTTTTCATGTCTTGCCTCACTTCAGGGTCCATGACAAGCATATGGACACCATTCTTTTGACTGTGCGTGCAGTAACAAGAAAGAGACGGCCAAAGCTTGTCCACTGCTAGTTAGCTTTAGCCTAAACACTGGGAGTCAATGGGAAGTGTTAGCCTGCCTCTACCTACAGTCATCAGATAAACTCTTCCGCAACTCTAACGGTCCTGTGTGCTTGTTGTGACTCATTTTTTACCCCTTTATGTTACGTTATCTTCTATCATTGTTTTATCTTCTTCTACTCCTGAACAGAGACTTTGTTTTGTTGTCCTACTTCTGCGATGGTTTGCGGTAGAGATGTGACGATCGCAAACAAGTCGAGTCTTTTGAACAGCTCTTTTCAGTGAACGATGAGAGCCAATTCACAGTTTTGAGTGAGCCATTTGTTTGTGAGCCATTATTAAATTTGCACGCAATTTGCTTTAAAGAATGGGTCGCAAAATGAAGGGCTTTCTCACAACTGCAAATTGGTTCTCATCGTTCACTTAAAAGAGCTGTTCAAAAGACTCGACTCGTTCGCGAACATCACATCCCTACCGCAATCCACCACGGAAGTAAGTCAACAAAACAAAGCCTCTGTTTAAGAGTAGAAGATGATAACGTAACATGAAGAGGTAAAAAAAATAAGTCACAACAAGCACACAGGACAATTTAGAGCTGCTGAAGAGTTTGTCTGATGACTGCCGGCAGAGGCAAGCTAACACTTCCCATTGACCCCCAGTTTTTGAGCTAAAGCTAACTAGCGGTGGGCAAGCTTTGGCTGTCTCTTTCTTTTTACTGAACGCACAGTCAAAAGAATGGTGTCTATGTGCTTGTCATGGACTCTGAAGTGAGGCAAGACATGAAAACAAAGAAAATGTCGGCATATCCCTTTAAGTTTAAAATAGAGCAACTAGAATATCATTACTACAGTTAAACCACTCAACATCAAGTGATTCTCCAAATTTCATCCGATTCCTTTTTTATTTTTTAAGACTTTGAGCCAGTTCATGAGTTTTTTAGTTGTGTTTTGGGGATTTTATCAGTAATTCAAATTGGAAATTTTCAAGAAGAAGGGTCTGATCATAATTAGACTGCTGGTGTGTGTGCTAACAGGCTCACTGACTGCCTTGTCTCTGTGCCTGACCCCTCTGCAGGAGTTTATCCCCCACATGGCGAAGCAGTATGATTTCCAGTATGAGCTGGTCCAGTACAAATGGCCTCGCTGGTTACACCAACAGACTGAGAAGCAGAGAATCATCTGGGGCTACAAGATCCTGTTCCTGGACGTGCTGTTTCCTCTCGCTGTTGACAAGATCCTGTTTGTAGACGCTGACCAGGTGAGCTCATACTCAGCTACACGCTAACTTTTATTAATCCTGCCTGTATGCAAATATGAAATTTAAGTATCACATGATTTAAGAGGAGGGAGCCGCAGTTAACTCTTACATGGAGGCACAATCATTGTCACCAATCCTAAAATATACTGTTTACACAACAGAAAGAGAATAAGATGCAAAACTGTTTTTATGTATAAGTACAAACTGTGCAATAAAAAGTGAGAAAATGCCAATTAAATGAAATAAAGGGACATATTGTGCAATAATTGACAGATATGGTTTAAAGAAACAACACTGCAGTTTGATGACGTTACACATGGAACCTTGAATGGTCATGTGGTCCGATTAAAAGACAAAAGAATCCCATATTTCATATATTTGCTCCTCCACAGATTGTGAGAACAGACCTGAAGGAGCTGCGTGATTTTGACTTAGAGGGAGCTCCGTATGGTTACACTCCATTCTGCGAAAGTCGGCGAGAGATGGACGGCTACCGCTTCTGGAAATCTGGCTACTGGGCAAGCCACCTCGCTGGGCGCAAATACCACATCAGGTAAAAGCTGATAACACACTGACGTACACACACACACACACAGGCAGGCTGTGCATTATCTCACTGGCTTTGGATGTGCTCGTGTCCTTTATCCCCTGAAGTGCGCTGTACGTGGTCGACCTGAAGAAGTTCAGAAAAATAGCTGCAGGAGATCGACTCAGAGGACAGTACCAGGGGCTCAGCCAAGACCCCAACAGCCTCTCAAACCTGGACCAGGTCTGTGACTCCTGCTGGGCATGTTTGTCCTTTAAATGTGACTGTGGGATGTAAGGGTGAAATTCTGAAAGAGGCGTGCTGGAGTCAATGCATGAGAAAGAAAAAATAACAGAGCAAAGAAATCCTCCTTTTAAGCTCACAAACACAGTGTAGTTATCAGTGTTTGGACTTAAGTCCAGTGGTAATTTTATTGACTAATTATTTTCGTCATAGTTTTCGTCAACAACCTTTTTTCCCCTGACAAAAACTAGACTATAACTAAAAAAGCAAGTGTACATTGACAAAAACTAAAACTAAACTAACTGACAGTTTTGTCAACAAATAAAAACTGGTCTAAAATGTTTGACAGAGACTGATTCCAGTCAGACAAAATTTCATCATGTAGAAAGTAGAGACAAGTTAGGAATCACAGCTGCTTTGGTTGTGTGGAAAGGTTGGATGAGTTAAGAGGAACATCCAATCACAACTGCCTTAGCTTCATGGTGGCGGGATCCAAGTGTAAAACAGAAATTCAAGGAAACATAACAAATGCCTCACACTTTACACTTCATATTTTAGTCAACTAAATTTACAGTAGATTTTGTCTACAAAAATGTTGTGAAATTTAATCAACTAAAAGTAGACATAAATGAAAACAATTCAGATGATTAAAACTAAAAGACATTATAGGGAAAAGACTATAACTAAAACTTAATTAAAAGTGCTGTCAAAATTAATACTGCTTAAGTCAAAATTTAACTTTTTTCAGCTTGATTATCAAAGCTGTTTATCAATATTATTCTTCATATTTGAATTTTGCTTTTGTGGACATTTTTACTTTAAACTTAAACTCCTGGATTAGAAGATCTTCCTCTCCTTAGTTCTGTCTCCAGCCTGGTCTTTATTCTGTTTCTCAAATCTCAGATCATTTAAGAAATACATTTTTGTATGGTTAGGCTAATTTTTCTAAAATCTAGAGTGGCAGCCATTATGCAATACATAAGTATATAATCATGTATATGTTGTTTGATTAATAAATTGATTTTCAGTATTTTTCTGTGTTTAAATGCTAAAACTATCATAGTTAGGGAAGAGTTTATTGATACTAATGCCATTATTGATTCTGCTTATTCTGATTCTTTCCTTGTTGATTTTTTGTGGGGAAAAAAGGCAAGTCCAACAGTGTTCAGGGTCAAAAACATTATAGACATGGCCCCACTAATAATCAGTGCTGCTCTGCTCAGAGAAGTGTTTCAGCATGCTGCTGGTGTTTCCGCCCTTCCTTGAAATCAAACTGTTGTGCTGTTAGCGTCATAGTGTGTCAAGTTAAGCCACACTTTTGACTGCCAACAAGCTAGCTGCCTTGCAAATCAAGTGTGTCTCTCTTGTCTCAGCCTGATTTTGATTAAATTTCAGAGAATCTTGTTGGCCATGCCACAAAGAAGAAGTGATTGCATCCTGATACGGAGATCCGTATCAGGATGCAGATCCAAAACTTTTCTAAGGATTTGTTAGCATAATGAGACAGGGCAGTTTCCACCTTTTTGTGAATAACTCAGTAAGTTCTCAATGGACTTTTATGACATTTTCAGGAAATGTTAGTCAAGGCACAAGAACGAAGTGATTAGATTTTGGTGATGATCAGAACCTGGATACAGATCCAGGATTTTTTTCAAGAATTTTTAACAGTGAGAGATAAGGGAGTTTTCCACACTTTCGTTAATAATGTTATAAGTTCATTAAAGATTTTGAAGACATTGTCAGGAAGAAGTGGTATGGTTTTGTTGGTGATTTGAATCCCAATGCAGAGTTAGCATTTTTTTAAAGGGTTTATTAGGAGTGCAAGATAGGGCTTTTTTTTTCTTTTTTAGTATAACTCCCCCGGCAGTGTTGGAAATGCTTTGGCAGAGGTTTGTGTTCTTGGGGCACCTCTAGTTGCATCTCAACTACAATTGGTTTTCCTGCCCCTTCTTATAGTGAACATTTTTGTATTTTTACCTTGTTGCACTTAATTGTAAAGCAAATAGATTAATATAAGCAGAAGACTGTGACTCTGCAGAGTTTAGGGTGTATTTTAGTGTTTATGTTTTGTCAGTGCTGTTCTGCACATAAAACAAACCTCTAAAACTCTGAACTTTACACTTTGACAGGAGGTGTCCACTTGTAAAAACTGTCCCCGCCTGTCTCTGAATACGTCTTCAGTCTCATTGTTTGTTCTTTTCCAGGATCTGCCCAACAACATGATCCACCAGGTGCCCATCAAGTCTCTGCCGCAGGAGTGGCTGTGGTGTGAGACGTGGTGTGACGACAGCTCCAAGAAACACGCAAAGACAATAGACCTGGTAATTACAGTGTGTGTGTGTGTGTGACGGGGTCAGGGCGTTTGGTCATGTGATGAAAAGCTTTATGGTTTCATGACTTGCAGAAAAGTTGAGTGGTGTTGCAGAAACTAGACATGAGGTTTTGAAAATACTGTAATACCTCGTATGAGCCACCAGAGGGCAGACGTCTGCATGAGAAGAGCTGAGAATTTGAAGGAGTTTCTGTGAGCTCAAAAAGTAACTATCCTGAGGAAATATCAGCAGAAATATTCAATATTTATGTAATTATGAGGGACTGGCCATTACATAAGATTACTCACTCAGTCTGTATGAAAGACTTAATGAATTCTTTGTGTTCTAGTTGCAAAATTTTCAAAATATCCTAAAATATATCTACATCAGTTGCAGAATATCCTTTATAAAATAAACAAGTACATTCTGCTCCATCTTCCTGTCCTTGTCCCTCTCCATCTTTGGAGCAGGAACTCAAAAATGACTCCTGACTTTAAAATAATACTCTTAATGCAAACGTGAAGAGTCTGCAGCAGTAAAACTCACAATCATCCACTGAGCTCTTGAACGGGAACAGCCTCTTCTCATCACCTTTTGACAGAGAGATTTCCTGAGAGAGCGAGAGCTGAAGATGAAAAGGTTTTTATTCCAGCTGCCTGCAAGCACTATAGTGGATTTTTTTTATAAAACGTCTTTTGTCTCATTTTTCTGATCTTCAGTGTAACAACCCCATGACCAAAGAACCCAAGCTGCAGGCTGCGGTGAGGATCGTGGCCGAGTGGAAAGACTACGACAGCGAGATTAAACGTCTGCAGACCCGAGTCCAGGAGGGAGTCAACCACACAGCAAAGCAGCAAAAAACAGGTGCGGGTGCTTCCACTCTTTGGACTTCGATTAAAAACATAACATTTGAAAAACCTTTACTTTTTTAAGAGGTGTCAAAAAAGACAGAATCAAGCTGTGTTCTCTTGTCAGATATTAGAAATTTAAAGAATTTTAATGAAAGTTCACTTTTATGAAAACATTTTTTATATAAAGATTTAAATTTTTGAATAGAGGTTTGTGACAACGAAGCACTTAAGGATTATTTTTAGGGTAAATTTTTCAATTTTGGGGGGGATTTTCACAGAAACTTTAAGAAACATGAATGGCAATTTTTGGTAATTCTATTTAAAGACTTTGGAAATTTTCCTGCAATTAAAGAAAAACTTTCCTGTTTTTCATGGAAATTGAAGGAACTGTTAATGGGATTTTTAATGATATTTCAGAAATTTTCTTGAATGTCTGTAATTTCTTAAAATTAACATCAATATTCCTTTGACATTTTGGAAGCTTTCAGTTCATTATTTGAAATTATGTGTAAATTTAAGACACTTGATTTATGAGGTCTTTTGAAATTCTTTGAAATTTTTTTTCTTTTTTTTTATGGCGAACATTTCCAGAGTTGTCGTGGGAATTCTTAAAAAATAATATGATGAAACTGTAGTGGGAACTTTTGGGAAATGTTCCCTAGGGATTCTATGGTGGCCCTGAAGTGCAAACCACAACTGCAAATAACTAAACACAACGACATTAAGCTACCAGAAGAGGTAGGTACTTGTGGGCCACATCAGTCATCACTGATTGGACGAGTATGTGTGAAGAGAGAGAGAAGGAGGACTTGATTGGACGAAGGTGCCTTTCAACCTGCAGATGTATTGATTTGCTTAATTTTGCTGTTGTGTTTACTTGTTTGCTGTTGTGTTCACCTATTTGCTGTTGTGGTTTGCACTTCAGGGCCACCACAGATTCACATTAAAAATGATTGTAAGCTCAATCCAAATATTTCAGGGTGTCTCTCAAAAGCTTTTGTTAAAATTATGAAATTTCCTTCGAATTTATTGTGGAAATTTTAGGGAACCTTTTATTAAATTTCTTCATGGCTGAAAACAGCACAGGCAGGTATTTAAGTTTTTCTCCCCTATATGTTATTCAAGAGTGACAGTCAAAGACAACCAGCACGTCATCCCATGTCTCTTTAGGTTTCGAAAAGGTGTTAAGAGGCAAAAAGTGTCTAAATATTCATTTTCTTATGAAAAAAAAAAACTCAGTGGCAATTCTCAGAGGCGCAGAATCCTGCTTACACTCTTCAGATCTCACCAACACAAAGCAGCAGGAAGTATCAAATCAAGTGACCCTTTTTCCTCCCTCTGTTTCTGTCAGACTCCCACACGGAGCTGTGAGGACCCTGCAGTGTTTGAAGTGACGAATGGACTGAACTCTGTTTAAAGAGTCTTTTCAGGAGGGAGCTCCTCTCCGGCCTGAAGGGGGCGCTGCTGACACGCTGACCACACACCAGTGCTCTACCATTAAACTGTTTGATTCTTTGATGAGGTCTGAAAGAGGAGGGAAAAGCTGTCAGCGTCAACATGTCATTTTTAAAGCGTGAGTGCAAATGGTGAGAATGTTTTCTGTGAAGCGAATCATGAAACAAAATCTATTTTTTATTTGGGTGTCGTAGTTTTTCTCCTGGATGACGTGTCGCTCTGTATGTTTGCACTGATTGGGATTCTGGTTCAGGCTGTGGTTGAAGCACAAAAGGGGAGAGGGCTGTAAAATCTCACTGCTGCTTGTCTCGGGGTTAACTTTATTAAACATTTGGTGTTGGGATAGATTCCTGTGCACTGTCAGGAAGACAGAATCATGAGGCTGTTTGGCCTTTTTCAGCTGCAAGAGGCACGGGTGGAAGATTTTTACGGATGATCATTAATGCTTAGGGCAAAAACATGATTTCACAAATTTCAGACCAAGTCTTGAATATTTGTTTGTGCTCAGTATCACATTTCATAACATGACCATGAATTGGGGCCACAGAAAATTTAGAGAAAAAAAATTATCTTTAGGTTTTTGGGGAAAAGTTTTTTTTAGATACTTAAATGCTGAGTTACAAGAAACCAAACCTGCAGTGTTGAGTCTCAAAAGTGATCAATTTACAAGAAGAAAGTCAAAAGTTTGAGGTATATAGAATCATACATTTACACAACCCTGAACTTAGAAAGTGTTGCGATATAAGGTTTAAAAAAAAGTCTGTTGCATGAAACAAAATCATAACAAGCCTACTGTCGAGAGCTTGATCAAACTAGACGTACTTCAAGAGCACAAACCTCTGCCAAAGCATTTCCTACATCGTCAGGTTATTGTCAAATATGTGGAAAACTGTCGCATCTCACACTGTAAACAACTCACTGAACAAATTCCTGAATCCACATACAGATTCATATCACCACCAAAATAATATCACTTCTTCCTTGTGCCATCACCAACATTCCCTGAAAATTTTGGCAAAATATGTTCCTTGCTCTCCAAGTTATTTTGCTAACAGACCTACAAAGCAGACAAAACACAACATCCTTGGTGGAGGTAACTGTAATTGTTACTTAGCAGCATCATTGACATCCACACTTTGGAGATAAGTTGTTTTAAATTTGGGCTGTTCAGAAGAAAATCAGCAGACTGTTTAAGATGTGGTGATACTGTTTGTCCATCAAGACCTGCAGCACACTGAGCGGATTTAAGACCAAAATCAAATTTTAAAAAACTCAGATGTTTTGTATTTTTCCTTGTAAATGTACACATTTTAAAACTCAAAATTCTGAGTTGGATTTACATAAATGTACAACTTTACAATCCTTTAAATTCTCTTTCTAAGAGTGGCCCCAATATGTTGTTTTTATAGCATGTTATTGCCAAGAAGTTAAACTGATGGTCACGGCTGGTGAAATGTTGCATGGCTTTGTCAGATAAAACTAACACACAAAACTCAGTTTGATTGCATTTGCCTTGTTCTGACTTAATGAAGCATAATTGAAACCAGCAGGACTCTCTCCCGTGTTCCACTGTTATGTAAAATGAATGACTTTAAAGGAGCAAAAGGGGGAAATGAGGGGCTTCACACTATTTTTAGATTTACCTCTGAAACCAAATTGAAAATTAAATTATCAGGTTTGATTAAAAGCCGTTTCTTGTGAAATACTGACCTCAATGTGACTACTGCAAAGATGTAGGCTTGCAGCATTTTTTTAAATTAAGGATTCATTAAAGAGTTTGTGATACTGAAAAGATCTTGAGACATGAAAAAAACATGGACGTCATCTCACCGACTTCACCCACAAATTACCGAAGAAGACTTCTGAAGTTCCCTCAGCCTTATTCTTGGACAGCCTAACATTAGACAGAAAGGATGAGCCATACTTAAATGATAAGTGATTTAAAAAATCATTAATCTACAGCCATGTGTGCAGATAAAGAGAGGAACTATTGAGACCAACTTCAGTTTTGAAACAAAGCTCTAACTGTGTTTACTTCTGCTGTAAAAATGGACATTTCTGAATGGGTGTGGAGCCAGCTCTGCTGCTTTGGAGCCAGCCTCAAGTGGACACTCAAGGAACTGCAGTTTTTTGAACTCCTGCATTGGCTTCAGTTTTCAACACCAGAGGTCACCCTTTGTTAGGAACAAGCAGCCATGACTTTGGACCCAAGCTGCAAAATATTTGATTTTCTGTTTCCCTGTCATATCTCCAAATCTGTTGCTCCCCCTCTGTTATGGCTGTAAGATATTTTGTTAAATAAAGACTCAGTTTGTTAAGTGGTCAAGTGTTCTGATCAGTTTTTAAATCAACTCTCACACATTTTTCACACTTTTGATTTAACCCTTGTGGGTAAACAGGAGCATTTTTGTCCTTCCAGGCAATTTTTTGCTCAACTTTTGGCCATAATTTTGGTTGTGCAACTCAATATGGAATGTTTTTTTTTGTAGGAGGGTGTTTTTCATGAAAAGTCTTAAAATTCATAGTTTGATTTTTTTTTCAGAGGTCAAAGGTTAACTGGGGCCGAATTTACCACCCTTTGAGGTTATCAGAGGACATAAATGTCCTCTCCTCAAAGGGTAGTAAGTTACGAATCTGACACTGCAAAAATAAATAAATAAATATAATCATGCATGAAAATCAGTTTTGTTACTTATCTTATGTATATTTAAGCCTGATCTTCAAAAAAAATCCCCAGCCCTCCAACATTTACTGACATTTATACATTGGATATAACTCATTTTATAGGTTTTTTTTTTATATAAAAACAGTGACATCATGTTATCAAATTGGCATTTAAAGGGTTAAAATAAAAGAAATAAATATTTAGTATTTTTGATTAGGACTGAAGTTGATTGATTGATTTGAGCAAAAAAGTACAAAAAATATATATAAATCTGTTTTATTTTTACAACAGTTTTTGGGAGAGGACATTTTTGTCCTCTGATGACCTCAAAGGGTCGTAAATTACGAATATGACACTGAAAAAAATAAAATAAAATTTACAATGCAGAAAATCAATTTTGTTACCAATCTGATGTATATTTTAGCCTGATCTTTAAAAAAAATCCATAGTCCTCTAACATTTATTATATTGGAAATAACTTTTTATATGTTTTGTTTTTTTAAACAAAACCAGTGGCATCATGTAATCAAATTGGCATTTAAAGGGTTAAAATAAAAGAAATAATTAAATATTAGTATTTTTGATTAGGGCTGAAGTTGATTGAATGATTTGAGCAAAAAAAAGTGCAAGAAATATTAATCTGTTATATTTTTATAGCAGTTTTTGGGAGAGGACATTTAAATCCACTGGTGACCTCAAAGAGTCATAAATTAAAGCGATCCACAAAGGTTAATGTTTGTTTGCTTAAAAGTAATTATTTGTTGCTCAAATGGATTGAGATCTGGTGACTGGAGGACACTAGATAACAGTGATCACCACCAAAATCTATTTATTTTTAAGTTGAGCCTTTACCAACATCTCTTGAAAATTTCAGCAAAATCTGTCCAGTAGTTTTTGTGTTATCCTGCCTACAACTAAACAAACATACGCCGGCAAAAACGTAACCTCCTTGACGGAGGTAATAAGCCCTTGTAAATTATCTATCAGTCTTATCAATTAAAGCCTTAGATTCCTGTCTTTAGCAGACAGGAGTGGCACCAGCAACATTTCTATATCCATGTGTGTTTTTAGATTTAGCTCCTCCAAACTGCACGTGTGAAAAAAAAACATTTCTGCATAATGAAGTCTCCAACATCTCCACGGCTGATTCTGTAAGCTCATGCCTAAATGCAGAGTGTAGTTGTTCAGTTTTGAATAAAAAGGTTGTATCTTTGGCTGAAAGTGTCTCCATATTTCTGCTCTAATGGGCGAGTTTTTGAGCACAAAGGTCACCTCAAAACCAAACTCATCAGTTTGGTTTGTTTAGCTTTCATTTCTATTCTACATTGTTAGCAGATGACGCTACATTATAATGAGATGAACCTTTTTAACCAATCAGTGACTTCTCAGATAAAAACAAACTGAGCTGATTTAATTTTATTTATCAAACTTTTAATTAAAATTTTTGAATCACAGGGCCTTAAAATGTCTTTTTATGTCTTATAAGATTTCTAAATTACAAAGCCGATATATAAAGTCTGAAAAGTTTTTAAAAGTCTGTTATTCTATTGTTAAATTTTAAGGCCTTAAAAATGTGTAAAGTCCTGAATTACATTCTTGAATCATTAGGCTTTAAAAACCCTTGAAAAGTATTGAAAAGATTTTAATATGATTTTGGAGTTTAAAGACTTAAAACTGTCTACTAAGTATTCAGAAGTCTTAAATGAGAATTCTGAAATGCAAAGCCTTATGTGTTAAATTAATTTTTGAATTACAAGGCCTGAAATAGTTTGAAAAGTCTAAAAATGTGTTTAACAAGGTTGTTAAATAATAAGCCCTAAAATGCTTTGAAATAAGATATTTGAATCATCGGGCCTTAAAATGTCTTTTAATGCTTTAAATAAGATTTCTGAATTACAAAGCTTTATTTAGCCTAAAAAGGTTTTAAGAGTCTGTTATTCTATGGTTAAATTATAATGCCTCTAAAAGTCTTAAAAGTCTTGCTTTTCTTTATTAGATTATTGAATCATTAGGCTTTTATAAAGTCTTGAAAAATATCTAAATATCTTAATAAGATTTCTGAATTACAAGGCCTTATAAAGTCTTCAATTAGACTGTTGAATTAAAAGTCCTTATAAAAAGTCTAATAAGGTCTTTAACAAGGAAGGTTGTTGAGTTTTAAGGTCTTAAATAGCTTTCAAAAGTCTTAAATAAGATTTCAGAATAACAAAGCCTAAAACAGCATTCAATCAAGTTTTTAATCAAAAGGTCTTAAATATAAGTATTTAAAAGTTTTTAATAAGAATTCCAAAACTGGATTTTTAAGGCCTTTAAAATCTAACAATTTATTTAAGATCCACTGAGATCAGATTTTAAAGTCTAATGTCCAAAGAGAGGTCAAGATATCACAGAAGGACTGATAGATGTTTGTCTCCATAGTTCAAGGAGACAGAGAAAAGGGTGGAGGTCAGAAGGTCTAAGGTTCAAGTCTTACCTAGTTACCTCCACCAAGGAGGTCATGTTTTTGCTGGTGTATGCTTGTCTGTCTATTTGTTTGTTTGTTAGCAAGATTACTCAAAAGATGACTGGAAGGATTTTGCTGCAATTTTCAGGTGTTGGTAATGGCCCAACTTAGAAATGGTTCATTTTGGTGGTGATCCAGATAACCACCATTAGCAAATGATCATTTTTGCTCAATAACTAACTAATAATGATATCAACATGACTCTGAGTGCTAGGTGTGGGTTTTCAGGGTCAATGAATCATAATATGATGGCGACTTTATCATGGAACTATTGCTTATAGATGTAACAGCAGTCCTTGGCGGAGGTTTGTGCTCTGAGTGCTTTCTAGTTGTGTCACAACATAGGACACAAAACTGAAATGCTGCTCTCATGACACACAGACCTGTTACTGGAAGGTTTCTGACTTTTATTGTGATCCATTTGAAAAAAGCTTTTACAAAAGGTAACATTCAATTTTTACACCATTTCTTTAAAAAAATCACTTAAAATAAGGTTCTGATACAACAAATTCAGTTAACTAAGTAATGGCTTCTATAAACAATATGAAAATAAGATAATATACAAGTAAATGATGCTGCAAACATGAGGACAAACTGATGAAGGGGTTACAAGAATTAAAATAAACAAACAAGAACAATGGCATGATTGTTTTACTCGTGTGACATCTGGCCAGGATAACCATCAGAGCAGTTATTGCAAAACAAATCCCACATCATCTGGTGTCCAACTGGAATGTTCAATGACAAGAACAAGCTCGAGGGTTTGGGGATTTTGTTTGCATCCTTTTCTTGGTTTTCTTTCATGGCAACGTTGGAGCGCTTTTTCCTTCTGCAGCTGATGAAGACAAAAAACCTGCAGATGATTTAGAGGAAGCCTCCCAAGACTTAAAAATCCAAGACCACCATCATGTGGTTTCCATTTGGACAACACTCAGATCGTCAAGCAGGCTGGAAAAAAAGTGGATGTACAAAAAAAATAAAAACAGGAGGGAAAATAATCATTTGATGTAGGGATGCACAGATATCATATTCAGATTCTGGTGCCAATGTCAAAGTACAGACGCTCAAAAAAAATGTTATTGAATTTGTATAATTTTATCACATGTAAGTTTGTCTTCTGATTTTTATTTTTACACAAGATTAATAAAAGACATCCACTGCTTAACGGTCAGAGAGGGAGCATCTAAATAAAAAAAAACAACAAATTTCAAAGTAAAGTTAAAGTTATGAACTGTGAGGCCATTACTGAGTGTTCATATTGTACCTGGTATCAGTGAGCATTCATTTGTACTTGGTCAAGATAAAAGTGGTATCAGTGCATCCCTAATCTGATGTGGACAAACAGTGAGTTAATGAGGACAGATGAGACATTCGATTCAGACCAACCAGATGCTGGAAGAGTCACCCTTTTTATAAAACGGCTTGCATCTATTTCCCCCGTCCTCCACGACAGTTAATGCGGCACTGTCGTCCTGCTCTGACACCAGCTGAGCACCTCGCTCTGCTTAAAGCAGCACTACATGACATCAGCGTCACCCTTCTGTCCACTGTCAGACAGGGTGACAAATCCTTGGACTTAATAACTGGACAAGTTGATTTTTGGGGAAATCTGCATTTTTGCCTCCTTGCAGAGCTTGTTGAGAACGTTGACACCATCAACTAACTTTTGCACCTTTAGCTTTGCATACAGAGAAAACCAGGGACCCCAAAGGTCACAAAATCTGCCAACTACCATCTAAAGTGTTCTGAACACAGTTTATCTTTGTAAAGGCAGTTCTGCAGAAATGCACCCTGAAAAGGTGACCTATTTAGATTATTAAAACAAACATGTTCCTGATTTTGTGAGTCCCTCAGTATAAGAGACTCTGATAAGTTGAGCCTGCTGTTGCCCCAAATGTTTGGCTACCATAACAGATAATGGTTTTGTAAAAAGTGGGTGTCACTGTTGAGCTTCTTAGTTATGATGCTAGGCACCAAACTTCATCTGCCTTCAGATATCTGCCAAAGCCAGGTTTAACCTGTGGAGGGCAGTCGCTGTGCAAATTTCTGTCACAGTGTGCAGAATATTAATACTCTGATTGAGACCATATCTGATCGACAATACCACTACTTTCTAGTTTACATAGGTGTTAATCTGGAAAAACGTCTTTGTGGTTTAGTTCCTCTGACAGCATAGTGTAGGTTTCCATATCTAATAACTTGCATTACTTTACAGCAACACAGCTGGAGCTCCACATACACGCAAAGCACACAGACTCAAAGTATCAAAATAAATCTGAGTAACATCAACTCTTCAGCTACTGAAGAGGACTTCTGAAGCCAATTCACTGTGTTCTCAAACTTACTTTTGGTCGACCAAGTAAAAAAGACAGAGGTGGAGTGTGACGTATCGTAAGCCTCCAGACAGACAGTTACAATGTAGTTTTATCAGCCATGGCCCAAAAGACACATGACTTAAGTCCTTACTAAAAAAAGATATGGGTTAAGAATAAATTCACCTCTTGTACATCATGTGCCCAGACACAAGCTTTTCCAATAAGAACTATTTTTGAACCAGACAGTAAACATGTTTTTGTGCTGTTAAAATTAGTGTGTTAACATGAGGTGTACGTGACTTCCTGTGTTCCTGCAGACAGCCCCCGGTGGACTCTCAAGGAACTGCAGGGCATCAGGCGGCATCCTCCAGGGCTGTAAATGGACACCCCTGCAGAGGTGCCAGATGCTGTAGTACCCCAAGTGTCCACTTGGGCCAGGCTGCAGAAACCTGACATCTTAATGAGTTTATGCGGTGAAAAAACAGTTTTCACATACCTAATGCACATCTTTACAGCCTGGTTTTTGCACATCTGCATTTGCTTAATTTGAAACATTTGATGTTGCACTGAGTCAGAAAGCACACACTAGCCATTGATTTGAAGTACACCTAAACATTAAAGTGAAATACATCTTTTAAAGAGGGTTACTGAGTGATTACTGGGCTTGGAGCACAAACTCCCTTTTCCTGCTAAAAACAAAGAAACAAAGATCTAGAGGTGATTGATAAATTACTGCACAGTCAAGGTTTCATTTCCCCTTATTCAATCTGTTTGCTACGCTCAGTTAAACCAAGCAGGAGGTGAAAGATTTAAGAGGTATCATTCTCCTCAGCTAACTTAGCAAGAAGACAAATTTTGCTTATTTCCAAACGTTATGAATTTAGAGTTCATGACCGCAGCTATGCATCAGCTCAGCTTGGGTGTAGTGCTGCTTAAAACAGCTCTCGGTTTTGTCAAAACTTCCCCGAGAAAATTCAATCATCCCCGCGAGGTTTTCTTCCTCTGTCAGAAACTTCTCTTCCTCCTCTTCGTCTCCATTTACAAACACATTAATATCTGTTACAGTTACATCATCTGCAAAGCTTAAAAAAACACATGCACCTCCAGCATTTTATACAAGAGTATGATACAAAATAAGGCATTTCGTTGTGTTGAGTATTCATGTCAAGTGTTAATACATGTGTGTGTGTGTGTGTTGGCGCGTGTACATAGTGACCACATCTTTATGTTTTTTTTTGCCTGCCTATAAAAAGACTGCAAAAAACAAAGTCAAGATAACTCTTACTTAAAATATATATATTTGTCATATATATTTACGTATATATTCATATGTAAAAAAAAAACAAACAAAAAGGGAAAGAGAAAAGCCCAAGAGGTCCCTGTGATAGGCCAGTTCTCTAAATAAGACCACCTCACCCCCGTCGCCCCTTACTCCATGACCTCAGCGGGCGCCACTGTGACCAGCTGTAAAGGGAGCTCCTGATTGCTTACGAGGTCATGAGCTGCGGTCTGGAGGATTAGTGTGGTCCCGTCCGCAGTGATGAGGGTTTCAGTGGTGGGCGGGGACGTTGCAACGACCCCACCTTTTTTATTCTGGTGAGTCTTTATGTGCTTGGCCAGGTGGTCGCTCCGCATGAACCTCTTGGAGCACTCTGTGCACACGAACTTCTTCTCTCCTGTGAGGACATGAGACATGACACATGAGGTTTTGTGGACTTTCTGTAATAACTGTGGTTAGAGACACTTTATAACCTTCCATCAATCATCTATACTGCTTAATCACTGTAACGTTGCAGGGGGCGTGAGCTTAGGCCAACTGACATCGGGTGAGAGTCTGGTCACACCTTGGACTGGGAGCCAACCAAAAACTGGGCTGACAGAGTCAATCACATACACTCATATCTATGGCTTATATAGAATCACCAATTCACATTACCCTGATGTTTTTGGTCTGTGGAAGAAAGCAGAATACCTGGAGAGAACCCGTGCATGCACTGGGAGAACAAGCAAGCAAAGCACAAAGACGAAAAACAAGAAAACACTGAAACCACTGCAGTATATATGCCAGGTCTGTAGGTGGTGCTGTTAATGTTGCCACAGACATACACCAAACTAGAGCTGAAGGCATCGAGCATGCACATAAAACACGTTTGATGTGAACAAACACAACAAGCAGCAGTAACAGACTACCAAACGAAGTACTGACTGGGTGTCCTGTCAGTCAAAATAAAGTGATATAATGGATGCATTTAAGGCGCAGTATCCGAGGCATCTAACAGACAAGGACTTCTCTCACAATGCTGATGACATAACAGCACATGCGGTTTGAGGGAGAGGTGGAGCTATGAGAATATGCAAATTTGTCGTGGTGTTTTGAACATCAAAAATGCGTGCTTTTCGGATGTCCAAATGTCGGTTCCATGTGGACGTCCAGACAATAACAACTCTCTCTGTGGCACTTACTACTTCATCAAAGTGCGAGCCCCCTTCTATAAGACAAACTTCTTGGTTTTAAGTTTAAAGCCCTTAGCTCTTTAACAACAAGGACAAACACCATCGTCACAAAATATAAATGTATGCAAACATGAATGGATGACAGTGTATGTTTATGTTATTACCAAATTTCCCTTAAGAATAGCTTTATTATGTTAAAATATTTTTTTATATTTACTTTTTCCCAACACAGATTGTACAACTGACCCAACAGGCCATTAAGGGTGCTATAGCACAGTGTATATTTTGCAAAAAAACATTTAATAAGGGTTGTAACCTGATCATTCTTCGCTGTAAGAAGCACTCAGTATCAGACCACAGTAAGGTCTTATGAGTCTCAGTCCATCTCATCTTTAAGGTGGAATTATAATAAAAGCCAACAGAGTGGTGCATGGATGAAGTAGTTTTTGTGGGCTCACGCAGTTGTCATTGCACTGACTCACACGTAAAAGCCTTTGGAAGGTTTTCACTGTGTTTTCAATCACTGCTGATAATAAGTTCAGAAACAAACGAAAAATAATGAAACTTACGTGTTCTGTTTTCCATTATAATCATAACGAATTAACTACTTTTCATAATTTTTATGCTTAAATGTGATCGGCAAGTTAAAAAAGCTATTATTGAGCTACAATAGATCTCAACATGGTGGTTTGACTTAAGCAACTACAATATTTCCAACATACAACGTCTTGTTGTACCCTCTTGTTTGAGAATTACCTCTTAATCAAATGACCTTATCAAGTTGGTACTCATGGCTGTGGCAAGGTAGTATGAATTATAGTTCATTAAAAAAAATAAAAAACAGAAATGCCTGCATTAGGGTTCCTGATCATTTTTCTAGTCCTTCTAAGCAGTTTGTTAGCAACTGTCCTTATAAACACACAACTCAACTCAAAAGTGGGCACATTATTTTGAGATTAAACATTAAACTCCTGTGTGCATGAGTTCGTTATGAACCTTATTTCAGGCATTTATCCAAAACCAGTATTCTAAAACCTTAAATACTTTTGGCCTTGGGAACCAGGAAGTGCTAAATGCTAACTCACTTCAGTGTTTTTTGACTCATTCCTGCACCACTCTATAAAAAGTGTTATAGTAACCTAAAGAGAAGGGGGTGGTATTAAACTAAAACAGGCTATATAATATATTCATTAATTAATAAGCAATAATTAAGAAGAAAAAGGAGAGGAGGAATAAATCATAAATAATAAAACAGTCCATTTAGTGGGTGGAGTACCGCAGCTATACTTCAAAAACTCAACTCATTTTTACTTGGATTAAACTTTTCTCACCATGTTGGACTTCAGGTGCCCTCTTTTAATCTGAACACTATGAAATATCTGCCTCCTCAACAGAGAAGTTGGGAAAATGTCAAATAAAATAAGGCTCCAACAGTTTACATCTTTAACTGTTTAAAAATGTATACGGTCTGAGTAAAAAAGAGAAACAAAATTAAATGAAGCTCCACTGTCAGTAAAGACAAACCAAACAATCCACACATTACATGCTGAACGAATTTCACTGGAGCTGCAAACCAAACACGTTCATTTCCTCACAACTGTGAGCACTTATCAGACACACGTCAGCGCTGGTATTAACAGCCAAAAAATGATGAAAGAGGGTGAAATAACACTCTGAAAAGAGCTGTTTTTCCCCAGTAAACTCCAGTGTTTAGAACAGATAGGAAGTTAATCACAGTTTTTTATTTCATTACTGTTGCCTAAAGTCAATCCAACTAAAGTGATCAGTGTCGTCGATTATCTGAGGAAAGATCCCTGCAGCGCACTTTTACAAAGTACAGAGAGTTCTCCATGAACTGAATTAATTACTCTTAACAGATAAAATGCATTTCATTAACACATTTCAGATGAGATTTTTTTTGTAGAACTTCTGCATTACATTTATTCAAACAAATACTAACATCTACATTTGTATTGTTCTCTAGTCTCCTGTTTCAGTGCTGATTCACAGACTGCTTCTACATGAGCAGGTTTCTGTAGGGCAATAAAGGTGTGTTCACCATATTTCTTGAGCATTATAGTTCTTGTGATTGATAGAGTGAAGCAGGGACGGCGTGTTTTTGTTGTACAACGCAGAAGTTAGCATCCTGCTGGTTCTCTTAACTAAAAAGCCTGTGGGGGGTTTTCACTGCGGTCTTTATCTTTACTGATGTGCTCAAAAAATTAAGAACTTACAGGGTTTGTTCTTTCTGATAATACGGATGAACGAATCTAACTTTTTTGATTTTTTATGCTTAAAAAAGTGTAAAAAGCTATGATGAAGCTACTATGGATAAACTACATGGCAGTCTGACTTAGAAGCAACAACAAAATTTCCAACATATAATGTCATGTTGTTACCTCTTTGTCAAGTGATCTGGTCAAAGTTGTTATTATGGTTGTAGCAATTGTGTGAATTTTTGTTTGATTAAAAAAAAAACAACCAGAAATGCCTGCATTAAGGTCATTTTTGTAGCCCTTGTTAACAGTTCATTAGCAACTGTCCTTTTATACACACAACACTTTAAATTGTAAAGCCGGAAACATCAGATGCATTTTATCATCATTAACACTTTGTCCTCACAAACACAGATGGATTTTTCTCTGAGCCATTTCAGACGTGTCAAATTGGAATATTTAACAGCTGTTATCAATGAGCTTTGCCTGATCAAGTCTGACAGCTAAACACTACCAGCACTTTGATATTTTAGGACCAGTTTTTGCCAAACTGCTAAGAAAGAGTGAAAAATCTGCCTCTTTAGTTTGTTTATAATCTTGAAGAGGGGTTGGAATTAATGCAATCAATGTTTTTGTTACTCAATGACCACCATTAACTGGCTTCACATAAAAAATGGTGCCCTAAAGTTTGAAGTAAATGTCCCTCTACCTTAAAAACAACTGGAAACAAAGTACCGTACACCGACAGCCAGACTTAATTCAGATGCTACATACCTGTATGTGTCCTCCTGTGTCTCTGCAGCTCGTCACTCCGCGTGAATCTCTTCCCACAGAACATCCAGTTGCAGACGAAGGGTCTCTCTCCGCTGTGCCAGCGCAGGTGAGCTCTTAGATGAGACGTCTTCCCGTAAACCTTACCGCAGCCGGCTATGTGGCAGATATGCTGCTTCTTTTTACCCAGGCCAGAACCTCTGAGAGACACATAGAACATGAAATAAAGGAAAATGTATTTATGTCCTTCTGTCCCATGACAATAAATGGAGCTACAATACACTCTGATCCTGGACTGGTTCATTTATGGTGTCATATAAACCCATGTGGACTAGGCATTTAAATGTATGACATGATAATGAGATAACTGCAAGCTATGTTCAAACTAAAATACAGAGGGTGATACACTGAGGCAACTTAAAAACACACTAAAATAAGCTAGAATAAAGTATCAAACGTTCCACAATGTCATTAGCAGCATGCTTATTGACCATGATGACAGAGAGTTACCTTTAACATTTGCAGTTCAAATTTGCTTGAATGATTTTGCATGTACACATAAAATTTGCCTTTACATTCAAATAAGAACTTTGAAAATCTCCAATGCACAACTCTGCAGCGTCATTTCAAATCAGATATAGGCTGTAAACAGAACAGCCTACTTCATACTGCTGTGGAAAGCAAAACACATTCTGCATTTGACAGCAGTATGTAGTGTGACTGCCAATCTATAGAAATTTTACAGTATGCTGGCCCCGGCTTAGCAGGCATTCAGTCTTGCATGGCAGAAGTAAACAATGGCTCAGCTCATAAAAACTGCTGCATCCATTTCAGTGTATAAAATCAATTCTCTGTGCCAATTTTTTTCAACCAGAAAGTTGGCTGCAGCTCACACATACTAGATATTAAATAAGATATGCTGACATGCACCATCATTACTGCCATAATTACACAACCTGACACAACTGAAACTTCAGCCCCAGTCACTGGAGCTGAAAGGAAATGTTAGCATCAAAACGTTAGCATCAAAACTCTCAAAATGTGCAAGAAAAACAGTGAGACACAGCTGTGTGGGGCATCAGTGGCCTGGTCTAGTAGTGCACTCTATGAAATCATAAGGTTGTGAGTTCAAGCTCAACTCTGGTAGTCACATGTCGATCTGTCCTTTGGCAAGACCCTTGCCCCAGGTTGCTTCCACTGCTGCATCAGTGGCATGTAAAGGGTGCAGTGAAAAGTGCTTTGAGTAGTCAGAGAGACTAGAAAAGCATTATATAATCTCAAGTCTATTTATCAAGGCCATTTAGCTGTTAAGGGCTGGCACAAGTAACTGCAATTTTGTCGTTATTGCAATAAAAGCCTTGCAGAAAACAAGTTGTGAAGACCTTAATTCATCACATTAATTACAAATAAATTTATTAATGCGGTAAAGCAAAGTTTCATGGTTCACCATCAGTGCTTTCACACCTTTTGATGCAGTCATGACACCAACTTTCCAAGTGGACTGTGATTTATAAAGGGAAAAGTGCTTGCAAGTGTGCGCACGCACGGTTTTATAAATCAGATTTTTATTTGGCACACGTCTTTTTCAGCTTTTGGGCGCACGTTCACTTTTAGTATGGATCCTACGTGATGTTTTATAAATGAGGCCCCAGGACACAAAGTTAAAGCTTATATGCACTGTATATCTTTTCCTAAATGATCACAGTCCATATGGTCGTCTTAATGTTGCACTGTGGAAGCAAACATCCCATTTTTTAACCATAAAGTGTAGACCGACTTGGCACTGCTTTCGATAGCATTTATCCCTCATTAATTTATAATTCTGTACTTAAATGAAACACTGGTGTAAGGTGAAGTATAAATCCTTGTGCAGTGCTGACTTGTTTTAAAGGACTAGCTTTGGCACTCTATTAATCTCGTATTTCATCATGAGTCCTCTTCTGCATTTCCACTAAAACACTGCAACAAAGCTCCATCATCATTACACCTCAAGACATTCATATTAATTCCACAAGGATGCAATATTTGTGTCAATTCAGAGAGTCATACAGCTTTGGAAGAGCATGAGAAAATGTGACATGATGCATGCTTCTTACTCAAATTAAGGCACACACACACACCCATAGTTCTGAGTCCACGTCCCCCTGTCACCAACATTATGCCTTTGATACTACGTCTGGTAGTGAAGCAAATGGAAAGTCAACTTGCTCTCTCCATTCTGTCTCCAGGACATTCACAGTGGAGTCAAAACATCACGGGGATGTAAAAATCATGTCTTGAAATGACAGCTTGACTGGAGCTGCACAATACGCTTTGACCAAATCTCTACGTGCTGGGAGTGTATTGTAGTGTCGTAAATACAAGCATCATTTCTCATCAGTTTTAAAAAAGAATAACATTTCAGGGTTTTGTGTTTTCATTGTAGCTGTTGCTTATAGCAATACTTTATCTTTCAGTTTTAAAGAAATCATCATTCAGATCAATCTAACAGCTTTATAAGTACCAAATATGCAGTATCTCCTTACTGATGAATTAACAATGTTAACAAAGTGTGATCCAGCTTTCCTGTGGATAAATATAACTTCAACACCAGCCCACTCTTGTACATTTTAAGCTAGTTTTCTGGACACCCACCTTCCTCCAGACTCTTTACAGTTGGGACAGGTGCAGGCCACTCTGCGGAGCCTCTTTGCCTCCCCTCCTTGCGTGTCTAAGTCCTCATCTCCCATCTGAACACGCAGGTTGTTCAGGTCGCTGGGGTTCAGTGTAGAGTCTCCACTTAGCTGCCACTCCTCAGAGTCCGGCTCCTCCTTGATGTGGATACCTGAACCACAGAGGAAGGAGCAGCAGCTTAGAGTCTGTCTGAGTGACGTGACAAGAGAAATTAAAATGAACAATGAGTAGATGTCCCATACCGGCTGGACTGTTCCCGTCCTCCCCCTGTGTGAAATGAACTCCAGTTTGTGAGACAGAGTTCACTGTGACTGTCTGGAGGTTGGGCAGGCTGACCTGACCCGTCTGGCCCAGAGGGAGAGTCTGAACCGGGGCTAGGGTTAGCTGTTGTGCCTGACCCTGGGCCTGGGGCAACTGAAGCCCCTGGAGTGACTGAACACCCTGAACCTACAGAGAGATGACAGGATACATGATAACAACATGATGAGAAGAGCACAACCTATTTGTTCAATAAATATGAAACATATGGAGAGCATTTTCACTGTGTTTAAATTTTGCATCAACATCCATGCTCGGTCATCAGGAACCACGTCTAAGTGTGTTCACACATTTATTTACCTCTGCCATGAAGGTATACATTTTTCCTTGTGTTCGTTTATTTATCTGTGAGCAGGACCACTCCAAAAGTTTTCAACAGATTTTGATGAAATCAAATTTTGGTCATGGCACAAAGAATTGATTTCTTTTTGACCAAAATGTATTTTAAAAGCCACAAATAGGTAGTGTTTAGTTTAGACATCAAAACATGAGCATAAACATGCATGTTTGTATTGTAGGACTCAATGGATTCCCCGTGGTCCTAAAGGTACAAGCCAATGATCTTTATTTTCCTTTCCATATTTTAAAACATGTTGTACTGCTCTGTGATGACTTACCTGGAAGGTCTGCCACTGGATCTGTCCAGTTGCGGTGACAGTTTGGGCCTGGATAAGGAAGGTCCCCGGGTTGACCAGCTGCACGCTCTGCAGAGTCTGACCTGCTGCTGCATTCAGGTCCTGACCCTGAGCCACCTGAGCAACCTGGGTCTGAGAGTCCCCGGACAGCTGCAGGATGGGCTGAGAGATAGTGGTGGCATTTGAGGACGAGACCTGCAGATAAAGGGAATTAAGGTGATTTAGAGTAAAACACAAAAGCTGATAAAGAAAAACTCAAGTCATGTTGATAATAAGCCTTGATATTATGGATTTCTTTACTCAAAAACTAAGAATGTGAGAATTTGTGCTTGCTGAATGAGCACTGAGGACATTTAGAAAAATTATGTACTAAAAGCTTCAAAAAACATTAAGTGTTATTTTGATAGGTTAAAAAACATTGCCCACACACAGCATGAAAACACAGGCTCTTTTCTGCCCAAACAATTTCTCTTGTAACCAAAAGTCAACCAAACACCCTGTGAACAGGTATGTCAAAATATTTTGATACAACTATTTGCTCGTTTTGATATTTTTCAGCACTATTTCTTACTTTAAGAATTAGTAACCTAAATTACAGTGCCCCTTTAGGGTGTAATAATTTTGAGATTTTGCATGTAGTCTGACACGTGTCTCCTCAAAAAGGCGACTTTGCATCGAAACAAGCCTTGTCATTCAGTATGCATGTTAGATTTCAGAACTCATTATCCCAGATACTGATACTTCTTTAAAAAGAGTAAAAAGTCTTTACTTTACAAAAACTATCCCGTTTTTTTCTCATTGTTACTTTTAATTTGTGTTAGATGTAAAACTAATAAGAAAACTTTTAATTCTCTAAAAAAATGTTACTGTTAATCCTAAATGCAGACATCCAGTAATAAAAGCATTCATTCATTCTGCTGATATCACAGCCAAAATGAAGGACATATATGACTGATATGTGTGGCCCATGTACTGGCTGTAAAAATAGGCAGAAGTAGTAACATCTGCCTATACGATGATCCACTTTTTATGCTATTATCTGCCGACAAAAATTGTGCACAAGTACCTGAATTATCTTAGATACTCTAAATGAAATAATCACTGCAGAAGAAAAACAACACCTTAAATTATGTGCAAAGACATCAGCAGCGTATTTTCTCATTCATGTCTCATCTGTGTCAAAATAAACTCTTAAAAAAATACCCATCCTCTGCCTCAACCGATTCAGAAACCGTAAATTCCATCTACTTGGATGTCCCCTCTGTTTTCTTTTGTGCTATGCTGTCAGCCTATTCAACTGCGGCTTATTGTAAAAGCAATGTGAGATCCCCACCACTGTGTCTCCTTGGGGACAAAAGTATTTAAGTAAACACTCATTCAGAGTATTAACTACTGACTTGACAACTTGTGCCCATATGATTCTATGATGTTGGAAGGAAGCAAAAACCCTAGCACTCAAAATGTAGGAGGAGGAAATGGTGGTAATAGCTGCATTTTGAAAAGGTGCTCTGAAAACTGAACTGGCAGACTGACTTAAATGAAGGGAAATGGGACAGTTTCCGCTCACATATCTCAAATGATTTTAACACAGTCAACATATCAAACTCTGAAGACACTCCTTGCATTATTGTACCCAACTCCTAAAATTATTTTGCTGTGAAAGGCCTCCTGCCCTTTTATGTTTTGTGTTTTATGGTATTGTGTGTATTATTAATTTTGTATTCATTGTTTGATTAATGTTCATACATTGTTAAAACAATACAATATAAATTAAAAAGGAAATGTGAAACAACCTGCAGGGAGATAATATTACACAGTAGCAGAATCAATATGAATGTCTTGAGGCAAAACAATGAGTTGTTTTACACTGCTGTTCCATTAAGGCCCTCTGAAAGGGGGAGGATTTGGCTAAACATCAATTTAATTACATTTCCTAAAATAACATATTATCTTGACATATATAGTTTTCCTCACACTGTCCTTACGATTTATGAAAGGGCCTATCGAGGGGCAAAATTAATTAAAAAGGTGAAATGAACAAAACTGAGGCTAGCTCTCAATCAACTGTTAGTAGCAGATATTTTGTTGCCAAGACAAAAAAAAGTGTCTGGTCAAAAAATCTGTCAAAATTATCTCCAAATATGGCCCAGTGGACTGAAATCTTATTTCTGGCTGAAAATGCTAAAAGTCTGAAGTAGTCCAGAGTTTACTGGTAACATGCTGATAATTTGGGGTCATTTCAGTTTTCATTTGTTCTCTTTTTTTATGTTAGTTGGCACTGTCCTCATCCCAGAACTGAATACACAACATTGAAGTGTGCTCCTGCTTACATAAGAACATGCCTTTAAAACACACACTCTGACCTGGATTTGCTGCAGGTGGTTGTGGGAGTTGTAGTTTGCCGTTGATGAGGGGTCTGACACCCCTGCAGACACGGCGGTTGCTTGGGTCAGAACACCGGTGCCGTCGATGGTCTCTGGAAGACTAGTAGAGTTGGAGGAGGAAGTAGTGGTGGTTGGCACAAAGAGTTCAGGGTTTACGCCAGCGTCGCTCACAGTGACCATTTGCTGTTTGACGCCAGCATCCTGACCCTGACTCTCCAGCGCCTGACTGCTCATGATCAGCTGACCTTCAGGTGTAACCCCTGTTGCGATGGGAACCGTCTGTGCTCCCGTCAGTCCTAAAGACTCTAGATCCAAACTGTTTATAGGGACAAAAGTGATGTTGCTGGGCAGCCCAACAGGTACTGTGCCTGTGTACGCTGATCCGCCAGCCAACGGGACCCCCTGGATTGACTGCACTTGACCCGCCTGCGTCAGGAGGTCTGTGGCTGCCGTGGTGGCACAGCTGATTCCTATGCTGCCCTGGCTGCCATCTTGTAGGAGCTGGATCTGCCCCGTGCCATCGTCCAGGCCCTGTGTTGAGAATCCTGCGAGGGCCACATCTGCATTTTGGATTTGAGGGATGACCTGGAGAGAATAGGTTGGGTTGAGCTGTCAGCCATCGATAAATAATTGTGTGTTTTGTCTTTACAGGTGCAAATTTCAATTCACTTTCAAAACAATCCCACAACCCCAAAATACTATCAACAAAAAAAAAATAGCTTTGAAATGCCTCTGAAATGAAATGTGCCTAGACAGGCACAAAGGAAAGAGATGAATCAATAAATCAATCAAGCACACAAACTGGTGCACACTCTCTTAACTACATTCACACATGAGAAGACTTTCACAAATAAACCATTATCAACATGCCTGTGTTACTTTGGCAATGTTAAGGAACAACATTGTTTCTAAGTTCAGTATTCATATAATTTAGACAGTGTATGAAGTCAGCTAAAATTTTCCAAATCAAGAGCAAGAAATGAACCATTTGCACCCAGGACATCTCATCTTTGTTGGTATCAAAACATGCATTGATTTTTTTAAAGATGTAATTAAGTGTTTATAAAGTCAGTACCATAACAAGCCTATCAATTTTAAAGTATCTGCTTTACCTGATACTGAATTCCCGACACTCCATTGGCTGCAGCTTCATTCCCAGGAGCTGTTACGTATATGGGCTGGTTGGGAAGACTCCCAATCGGAAGCACGTACTGCCCATTGGACGTGACAATCCCCGAGTTTGGAATGTGAACGACTCCCTGGTCTTCCTTCCCGGTAGAGACTGGAGTTAGCACCTCCCATCGGTCTGAACCGGTCAGCTGAATGGCCGACATATCTGTCGTCTGGGAATAAAATTAACACTCAGATTAACAGGAACAGGTCACGTCAACATTCTGAGATATAAATATATTTCATATATGGTAAGACAACAATATTTATATGGATGTAGTTTATTTTCCATATATTAGTGTTTTTTCTGACTTCATCAGACTACTGCCAGTGTTATGCTCATTAAGATTACTTACAATAAGATCCACAAAAAGCAACATGATTTTGGCCACAAAATAATCCATTCAAAATTTTTAGTCTTACTGGAAAATTATCATGACATTTAATTCAGTCAAAGCTTGAACATAATCAGAGAAAATCCCTATGGTGGTGCCCATGTGATACCACAGCAAGAAATATAGAATTCCTTAACACCCAAACAACATGTTTTGTCGTATTTTAAAAAGAGCTGGATCTTCATTCTTTAAGATATTAATCTTTTAAAAGGTCTGATTTATCATTTAATTTACTCATTGCCAAAGCATGCTATTTGATGTTAATATTAGGGATACACAATGTTGGAATTTTGGCATTATCAGATATGCCAATATTTCCAAATTTATTAATGCCCACACTGATGCTAATATTTTTTGTAAAGAGCACAAAGCCTCCATTTCACTAAAGCTGACCCATTCCTTTCACGGTGATGGTCCATTTGGGTTAGAAACAGATGTGAACTAAGAAAAAACAACATTTTATTCTTGCTAATTGAAACTTTTGATTTATGAATGAGGATATTAAGCGATGATAAGGTAAACCACCATGGTACATTTGTACATTCTGCCAATATTGCAGAAAATATATGGCATATTTAAGGCCAATTTGTAAAACTAAAGCCTTTTGCACACCAGACACGTATTTTTCGCGTGAATATTTCGCACGTTATTTATTTTTTTCAAATCTACTGTTTTTCAATGCAAGCTTTCACACCAGCAACGTTATTTCGCCGAGCAAAATTGTGACTTTTATTTTTTCAGACCGAGGTCGATTTTTCCATAGTTTTGCTTGCGACGAGTGCACATCTGACCAATTAAAATCCTCGTGGTTGGCACGTCACATAGTCCCGGAGCACCAATTAGTTACTGTCGACAGCTGCAAGTCTGTCCTGATTCAGCAGACAGCATTATAAGGCCACTTGCATCCTCACCAACTTCCTGCAGTCTGATCATCAGCCGTATGTCTGAGGTAAGAGGACACACTGTTGTTAAAAGTATAATTTGAGTCACCTCCCGTTTGTTTGTAAACAGCTCCAGATGTGCGCAGAGTGCATCTGGTTCATTCATATGTGATGGGCTGCCTGTTTACTGTCTCAATCTTTTACTTGGCTAACCTATATGATATTAAAGACAAAAATATCTTAGCACAAGCTCAAGAAAAAATATATGAAAAGGAAAACTTTAAATCAGTGGCTCAGTCTGGAAGTGAAGGGTTGCAGCCCAGCTCTGTGTCACGTGTCCTCAAGCACAACTCCCACTGCTGTATCAGTGGTAGGCTATGTAATGTGTTAACTGATGATACAAAAGAACTACCTACAAAGACTCTTCAAACATCAGTGAATAAATGTGAAAGGGATGTGAATTGTAGGCTTGAGCTGTGGCTTGAGCTGTGGCTTGAAAATACTTAGAATGTGCCCGGCGCGATCATTTTTTATTTTTTATGTATTAAATCGCATCGCTCCTGATGTGCATCGACAGGCGTGTCAAAATTCACCTCCGAATTACTTGAAATTTTTTGCCGTTTATTCACGTCGCCGCTGGCGTGCAAAGGCCTTAACAGATCAGAGGTAAGTTTTGGCGAAAATGTTTATATCTGCAGATACCAATAATCATTGTATTAGGCATTATCTGACAAATGTTGTTCATATGTCTTACATCCCTAATTTCTATACAGTAAAATATGTTGAGACATATGGTGAGTATAGTATTCTGATTTAATATCCGTCCATATTGTCCAGCCCTAGAAACAGGTAACACCTTCATGGGGGATTCAGCTAATTTCAGGTTAGATCACAGCAAAAGGAGTCTAGCTTTAGTGAGTAATCAAGTAAAGATTGCGACATTACAAGCTTGAAAAATCAAGACCAGAGTGAATAATATCCAGAGGATATCATGTAGGATTTGAGCTGGTGCCAAGGATGAGATAAAACAGGCACCAGCTGAAGACAAGCAGCAGAACACAGAGTTAAGATAACAGGCTCACAAATGGTCGAGGCAGGCTGTGTGGGGGATGGGTGACTAATACAACACAATTGAACGCTTCTGTTTTGATTATGGGCAACATATCATCACACCTCTACATCCTCCAAGACCAATGTACAGCGGCTATCTTCCAGAGAGCCGACCCAAGTGACTGACTTCAGTGTCCTACCCACTATGGGCGGGTTTTACAGGGGTAAAGTGGGTGGCCGTTATTGAGGGGAACACAGGAAGTGTACGGCTTTCACCCCATGCCATCAAAATTTTAAAACGTGTGAACTTCATGCTCTCAAAATCACATGCAGCAATGAGAGGCGAACCAGACAGACGAGCTAGAAAATGTCGGATACCTGTGTTTCCGCTGCGCCGCCGGGTTGCAGAAACTCGCTTTGACTGCTGTCCACGTCCGCGGACGCCATTTCTCCTTGTTCCAGAGGCTGCTCTGGCGTTAGCAGGGAGAGAGGGGGAAACTCAGCAAAACTCTGTAATCTTCAGTTCCTGTCTGCCAGAAAAGCCCGCAAAGCATCCCCACTCTCCAGTCCAAAAGGAGCCGACTGCGAAATTCAACTTTGCAGCGGAGGTTAAGCGTCTGTTTCGGCCCAGATCGACTGTTTACTTTGTGAACTCCGCGGCTAGCCTGCTAGCTCCGTTAGCTCACCATCTCGAGCTCGTTAGCAGTTAAAGATAAAAAGACGCAGCTGCTCCGCGCGCGCTGCACAAACTCACCGAGTAGTTGCACGCTTCGATGCGCTAAACGTTTACGTAGCAGTCATAGCGACAGTGGTAGTAACCGGGAGGATTATCTGTTCTACCAAACTCCAAACATGATTATTTTATCAAAGGCGGGCTTGTGTTGATCGGTGAATTCGGGTCGATTTTTTCTATTTTGATTGACGGTGCGGGAAACACAAAAAGGTGGGACTAACAAGCTTGACCGTCGAATTTGCATCACATTACAGGACGTCCCGCCCTTCTTGTCTCAGCTGATTGGCTGAGAACAATGTTTGGTGGACGTCATTGGCCAACTGCTACGTCAATCATTTTCAGTCTTGCGTTGGTTTCCTGTTTGTTGTTGGGTGAGAGAAGAGATGGAATGCAGTTGCTGTGTTTAAAACAGAGATACTCCAGAAAATGCGCCTGTTTCGTCAAAGTACTAATGTAATTTGAATATTAATTAAAAGAGAAGGTACGTTGTTTAGTTTAAGTAAGAACTTTAACCGATCCCCCCCACATACTACTGGAGAGTACACCGTCGACGAGTTGGTGTGAAAGGTTTTGGTTACGTGTAACAACTTCAAAATGCCCGTTGGCGTCCATTGTTTCAGCCTGACTTATAAACCAGGGATGCCTGAAAGGGGGGAAAATAGAAGATTTTAAGGGCCCATGACTGACAGGGATTCAGAAAACTTTATATTAGTTCTTTTATAAAACGGTTTGTAGACTTTTATCATTACACAACCTAAGTTTTGAATCTCACAGGTAAATAGTATAGATTTATGAGGACTGATTATAAGATGACAAACGTTTCAAATGCTTAAAATGGTCCAACTGGGAGCAACTATTTGTTGGAAATAGTAGTTTTGTGATGTCCTTAATTTTGCTCTTCTTGCTTTTATTTATTATTACTATTATTATTATTATTATTATTATTATTATTATAATGCTTTGGTTTTATGTATCTCATATCATTAAGATATGATTGGAAATTATGTTTTTAAAAAAATGCTGAAAAGAGAAATTATGCTGGAAGTTTGTTTGCAGGTCACTGTACCTTTGTCTACCATGTGTGATTCTAAATAAAGTTAAAAAAATAAATAAAGTGGTCCAGAAAGTTGTATCTTGCATATAGTTAATTCTACTTTCAGTTTATGAGTGTTTTCTCCACTGCAGCTTGTATGTGTCTTTCAACAGAAAAACCTGGCTATGATAATTATAACTGGTCTATTAAAAAACACATTGCCTCATATATTAATGTGTTTGTTTTACAGATACTTAAAGAAACTACAGAGCTGGTTTGTGACAGGCTTAATCTTATATCTTTTCGTGGGGCCTCAAATTTCTGGCAGCACCCCTGAATAAAACTACAGTCCAAAATGCCTTAACAATTTTCATTAAGTTTTAAGTTTCAAAGTTTAGTCTATCAGCATCTATAATTCAGTCTTACAGGGGATACTTTGCCATATTGAAATCACAAAAAACATTCAGTACTTTGAAAAGGTTTGGGCTGAAGCACAAGCTTATTAAAGCCACCCATGTTGCATTAATATACTTAAAAGCAACCCTGTAAACAGCTAACTTTGCACAACAATACTAAAAATCAAGTCATTTTAAGGCAAAATACAAGAACTTAAAAAATAACATTGAAGTTATTTTGTTGCCTTAAATGCCAAATTTATGTAGAACTTTAATGTTGAAACAAATCAGAGATTCATCGTAGTATCATTTCAACAGCATGCATTAATTCCCAGTTATATTCAGGGTTGAAAAGATTGCACAAACATTGTACTCAAGTTAAAGTTATTACTGTAGGCCTACTCTGAAATAAAATAGCCAAGGTATGAATAAAATAGCAGAAGAATCTACTCAAGTAGTCAAAGGCAGTTGTTTTCAAATGACTTGGCACACTAGCGGGCCTTGAGGTAAATCTCAGTGTTCCTCGGGAATTTGTAACATCAAATATTAATTCTAAACAACAAATTAATTAGTCTAAATTTACTCTGAAAATAAATGTTGTATTACTAGTAATACAGTCATTTATCATATAGCACTATTGTAGACACAAAAGGATTTAGTGCAAACTGATACTATAACACCTTAAAAAGGATATTTTGCATGGAAATTACTTAGGTGTACCTTGACATGTTTTGACGGTCATAGGTGTGCCTTGGGCAAATAACGTTTGAAAACTGTTGGCCAAAAATACTTTGCTGAATAAGCTGTGGAGATATTTGCCCATGTGTTCTTTTAAAAAATTATTTATTCAAGGCTTAATTTGTTTTTGCCCTGGATGTATCCATGAAGTTGTTGACTTGGAATTTTTAATGATTTTATGAGTGATGTCTCACTTCTGCCCTGGTTTTTGGAACCTTGAGCACTATATCATTTTATGGCTTTATCAGTTTATGGGTTTTTAATTATGGGTTAGTGTATTTTAATTTCCCTCACTGTAGCCCACACCCACAATCAAAAAGCAGAGGACCAATGAAGACCCAGTTTTGAGTATTACTTCAGTATTGAGAACTGTGATATGAAAAATTGTATACTGTCTCATTGCAAGTCGATAGAAAGCTTTGATTACGGATTAGGTTTCCTCTTTCTTTTAAAAACTAAGTACTCAAACAATATGTGAAATGCAGTGAAGTGTAGTCCTCTTCACAAAAATTTAAGTAAAAGGACTGTCAATGAAAACCATTTAAATTAGTATGAATACTTAAAAAACCTATTCAATTACAGTAACTTCATTAAATTACTTGCTCTACACCCCTGATGTAATTAAATAAACATTTGAAAATGACAAACAGGTCTTAAATTTCATATTTTGTATTGTTATGACCATACTAAATTTCATAGAAAACCTTTAGAGTCCTCGGGAAAATGCAGTTTAAATATTTATTAGGAGAAAATCACGTAAATTTACGGTAAGAAACAAAAGTTTAAAGCAATTTCAGAAATTTCCTCTTGATAACCACTAGTGCAAATATTACGATTTTGCTCCAAAGTTAAAGACCGGTAAGTAAATTTTGTATTCCTGAGAACAACTTCTGATTTTCTCTCAAAGCTTTATTGATTTTAGTCAAAAGCTACCTCTATGTCTCCATCAAGACTTTTTTAACAACCTGTCACAGTTCAAGAAAGGAGTTTGAACTAGTTGATGAAGGAGAAGGGAATCAGTTTAAAATTAAATCAGTTTCCTTTAACCGGGTAAACATAATCGATTGGTTAAGTGGCTTAACCCCAGTCATGGTTGGCTTTGACATTAAGCTTACATTACATTACATTTTGTGATCACTGCGTAGACAACAGTTCAAGCTGATATGTTCAAAGATAAATTGATAAGCTATTTTTGATAGTTGAAATATATTAAATTATGAGACTAAAATCAAACTGATAGGTGTTCTGGTAATGCAGCCTGGGCTCCATACGACTAATCTTACCTGATATACTGTGAAAGTAAGGATGCCGAAGCAAAGCCAGGACATGTTTATCACCTTTTATTGACACATGCACAATGATGAAGATGACATTTATTATATTGTGTCTCCCTTAGTTTACAAGATTTCAGGCTTCCTCCACACTTGAAAAGATGTTTGGCCAGAGGATTATTTGGTGCTTTTGACAAAAAAAGAAAATCACACTGTGGATGCAAAGAGGAGAGATCGAACGAGCTGTACAATCAGAATAATCTACAGAGCCCTTCTGTAGCTGATATAACATGAAGCAAAATGGAGCTTATTAAGTGATAACTTGTTGATTTTTTTCTTCCCAGCATAAACAAATCAATAAAAGCAGTGTGTGCAACAACATTCTCCATTCAGGCAGTGTCAAGGATGCCTGCTTTGCTCTCTAAAATATTGTTTTTCTCAGAATACAGCAGAGTTTAGGTCTAAAGAGGTACACTTAGTGATTGGCTTTCATTTTCTCTGACAGGTAAACAACCGCAGTCAAATATTAATTAACTTACGGTTTAAAAGCATTCATGGGAAAGTCTTGATTTAAACTTTGGTGTGTTTCACTGGAAAAAAGCCATTCAGAACGTGAGATGAAAAGATCTGAACTAGATCATAATATGCTGAATTAATTTTAATTAGCCACATTTAGCAGAACTCCCATGGTTAATTATATTCATACTTCTTTTAAAAAGTAACATGCTTCATTATGCTGTGGGACTGAGTTAATACATTGAGCACTCTTGTTTCAACCATATGGGAAAGTGTTACAGATATAAAGCTCTCAAGTTTATTTATCATTATGCGAGCATGTATGAAATGTGCTCTGGAAATAGAGTAGCCTCGACTTGGTCACTATAGGTCATCTTAACTATTGACCAAAATTCAAACAGTATCAGAGATTATCGTGTAAGGATGGAAATAGAGAATCAGTTCCAACTAGTCTGATGGGAAACACGGGCAACATACTGAAGTGTTTGTTGATACAGCACACTTATACATCATCAGCGCCATGTGTTTCACATTGTTGAACAAAAAAATCTCTGTTAGCTTACTTCAAAACACACAGAGAACCAACAAAAATAAGGGATAGATGAGCAGAATCCCTTGAGGCATTGTTAATTGGTATTAATAAAACTTTATCAATTCTCATCCCTAAACTTCCACCCATTCATTATCTGTACCACTCATCCTGTTCGACAGCTCGGGCCTTTCCCAGCTTGCATTGGGCAACAAGAGGGGTGTACTCTGGATTGATCACCAATCACTGGGATCCTAAAGCAGCAAAATGTCTTGCCCATGTTCACCAACTGGAGAGGACATGCTCTGATTTCCAAAACAAAGTCTGGTTCATATGAATTCATATGAACAGAATCAGCATTAATCACAGAACTATAAGCATCATGTGCTATCAGGCTCTTTTCTATAAAATCAATTCTTTTGTTTTCCCAAGCTATGTTCACCTTTTCCCCAATGAGACCATGAATGCTGGAGGAAAGCCTTTATAAACATGTTTGACAAAAATAATTTGCTTAAGCCATGGTGGGAATGTATTTAGTCTGTTATAGGAATTCTGTTACCTGGAATCATTTCGCTGGGCTCTGGTCCAGACCTGGGATGGTGAACATCAACCAGGCCATGAGCTGGTCCTCTGAGTTTAAGAGAAATGTAGGAAAACCAGTAGACAGCGTAGCTCTTTTAGGCCAAACTAAACTGTATTCTGAGTTCTCTCCCTCTGGTGACTGTGTGCTCTCATGGTTTCTTTTTAGGTGCGTTGGGCGTGTTAAATTTGAAAAAAATTATGTCCCCATCCTCCACAATGTAGTTCCTGCCTTGTTGCCTGTATTTCCCGGCCGCCTGTGAGAGAGAGAATGAATGTAAAAGAGGACAAATGTATATTATATTCAAGGACATTTCTAAGAGTGTCTAAGTAGTTATTGGCATAAATTCAGCACGGAGCCAGTTCAAGCGAATAATTAGGCTCTTTACAAACACACACCTTGACTGCACTCTCACTGCCTTCCTCTTTGAAGTCACTGAACTTCATCACCTCGGCCATGATGAAGCCTTTCTCAAAGTCAGTGTGAATCTTTCCTGCAGCCTGAGGAGCCTTGGAACCTTTCTGTGAGAGGAAAACAGAAAAAGACACAAACTATAATGCACATATTTCCACCTTGAAGATTTTCACCACTCCTGAAAGAAAATAACTATAATAAATTTCTTAAAAAAAGAAAGAAAGAAAGAAAAATAAAGTATGCTTTCCACTGGTCTAGCCAGAGGACACACCACCACTTCCTTACTGAGAAACTAAGACCCAATTTCCTGAAAATGTTCAATCTCTGCAAGTAATTTAATCAAAAAAAGCCAAGACAATAGATGACATAACATGTCTGCAAACTAATAAAAGGCCATAAAATTCTTTTTCAAAGATCATTTACATAAGTCCAGAAATCCCACACATGCAAGCATACTTTTTCTAAAAAACTTCCATAGGTAACATGTATTTTTTTTCTCTAAAGACTAGGAGAAATTAACACATTACGATGGGAAAATTCATTTTTCCTTCTCAAAAAAGATGAAGAACAAGATGTGATCTTAACCCTTTGACTGGCATTGTGACCGCACAGGTGACTTTTTTGCCGCCATATTGCTGTATTTAAAACTCAGTAAACCTATCTTTGGCTTTTTATCCTGACTCACCTCTTTAAATAGTGTATGTAACACTAACTATATCCACTGGGTAGCGCTACTATACATAAATATCATTGTCTAAAAATTGGGGAAAAAATTAAAAAAATAAAAATAAAAAAATGGAAGTGACTCTGTGCTGCACAGCTCCTCAGAAAACTCACAGAGTAAGAGCAAGGTTAAAGGTTATTTTAACAAATTCTGCTCTATGTGAAGTATTTATATGGGAAAAAAAGCAAATTAAATTTTGAAGAAATTAAAGAAATCCATCCATTCCCAGAATAATCCTGAACAGATAAGTCAACCAGTGAGTTGACCAGTATATCTCCTTCCGACTGGTTGATCTGAAAAATAAAACCTAAAATGTTGCTAAATGAAGATGCAGGAACACAATTTTACCAATAAACATTTTTTTGCAAATGTGTTTCTTAATGTGGAAGTCAAAGGATTAAAGAAACAACTAAAATGTATTAGCTATCAAAGAAAAATATGTGGTATAGACTTATGTTTGCTTAGGCCACTTATATATTGCAGACTTCATGCCAAAATATTTTCCAGAAACAAAAACCTGCTAAACCTGACCTGCTAAAAACAGCACTTTAGGTCCTGGCCAACCAGTTGAGAATCACAGCTATATGTCTTTATTTTACAAAGCTTAATAAAGCAAAAGGACTTATACTGTGTTTTGTAGAGACAAATTGTGAACAAAAACTAAAAAAAAAAGAGAGAAATGTTTTAAAAAAACTTAATAGATCTTACAATCACCGAAAAACGAGCTGCATTTAATGTACAAGAGCAGGACAGGATAGTGAAAACGATGAAAAACAACTCCAAGTCAGCTTCAAGAATAGAATCAAACACCTCTGCCTATCAACAGTGGGACTATATGTAGCAAAAAATGTGACCATATTTATTGACCATCTATAACTTTTCAACATACTTGACATAATAACATAGACAGCCCCATACGCAACAATACGTGATGCACAGTGGATTCTGACACCTTCTGTCAGAACCAGTATTATCTTCAGGTATTTAAGCAACAGAAGCACATCTGCTGAATCGGACCACATGGTAAATGAACTTGAGCTTATATTGCACTTTTCTAGTCTCTTTGTCTACTCAAAGCAGCTTTACAGCACAGGTCACATCTCCCCGTTCACACTCCCTCACTGATGGTTAGAGTATCTATGTAATTTGTCCACCAGTATCAGCTAACATATTCACACCCATTTACACGCTACTGATGCAGCAGTGGAAGCACCTTGGGGTTAAGTTTCTTGAGAACACATTGCCATATGATTACCAGAGCTGGATTTAAACCTACAACCTTCCGGTTATCACCAACGGTAACCGGACATGTCTCTAGTTTACCACTGTTCCTTCCTTAGACCACTCTAGACAGACCCTGACCACTGCAGACTGGAAACACCCCAAAAATGCTGCATTATTGGAGATGCTCTGACCCAGTTGTCCAGCCATCACACTTTGACCCTCGTCAAACTCACTCAAATCCTTACACTTGCCCATTTTTCTGCTTCTAACATCAACTTTGAGGACAAAATGTTCACTTGCTGCCTAATATATCACACCCCATAACAGGAGCCATGATGAAGAGATAGTCAGTGTTATTCACTTCACCTGTCAGTGGTCAGAATGTTATACCTGATCAATGTAAATTATGCCAGTATAATGACCGGTCTGTTTTTTGGCCTCTTTCAGAGAACAAAAAGATTTAAACTGTCTTCCTAGACATCAGTTTGCAGCAGTCCACAGGCTGTGTAGCTTTCCTGATATCATCTGTTTTTGCTGTGTAGAGCCTGATATCCTGCAAACGATACAGCAATGAAGCTCTCAGCCTATGTTGATAGTTGTGAAGTACAGACAGCTTGAGAGAAGTGCTGCTGGTGACAGTTGTCTCCATTTAATGAATGGTAAAAGCCTGTTTTCTTTGGATTATTAGAATTATGAAGTTGTGCAGGAGGAGAGCTGTTACAAAGTGATCCTGACCCTTTCCAGACTGGTCTGCGTTGCTGTGTATCCCAGCACGCTCTAAACAGTGTAGCTACTGCTCACAACAGATTGTGCACAATAATTAATAGTAGAGGGTGCACCTGCAGTTATGACAGTAAATAAACTCACGCTTAATGTTAATGTTTTGGTTACATTGTGAGGATAAGGGAATCAACCAATGTTACAAATCAAAATATAGTTATTACAAGTTTGTCCAATTTAGTAAACTTCACTGTTACCATAAAAGTTCATGTAAACAATGAGATTCTTTTAACTGAACTCAGAACATTAAACTACAAGACTATTATCATTATTCATGTCACAGAACTCACCCTGACAGTCCACGCTCGCACCTCATCTGGTCCAGCTGTGAAGAAGTATTCCAGCTGTAGCGCTGCATAGCCGGTCTTTATTATTTTGGTCAGAACACTAGAGAAACACAAAGCAGCCATGATGGAGAAGATTTAAAAACATCAACCTGGTTTGTGTGATTCACACAGCAGTGTGTTCTTAAGTCTCACCCCTGTGTCTTGTGCTCTTCGCAGTATTTATTCCGCTCCTCCTCCTCCATGTCCTGCAGCTTTGCCTCAAAAGCTCCACTCAGAGGAATAACCAAAGCGCCAGGGTCATGAGTATCTACCCACTCTTTGATTTTTGCCAACCTGAGAACGACAGGAGCTGAGGTGAGACGCTGACTTTCAAACAGTAGTTGACACAAAAGGTGAAGCACACCCACCACTTGTTCTTCTTCCTGATGTAATCCTTCTCTGAGAGGTTCACCAAGTAGATCATGGGCTTGGATGTTAGAAACAGGTATTTGTTCAACACCTCAATCTGGGGAGAAAACACAAGCAGATAAAAATGTATGAACAGTACTGTATTCTCTATACATTTAAGAAAATTAAAAACAGTGCTTCAGGAGTTTATTAGACCACCACCCAATGTAAGGTTTATGCCACAGATGCCCTGAATTACCAGCATTGTTAATTACCAAAATTCTTTTTATGTTTCTACACCAGTATGTGGGAGCTTTTCAACTGATATATTTACTGCTTAAAAAAATAGTACAGCACATTATTATCTCTTGATTAAGATATCAAATTATTGTTGTTTACTTGCATTTGAGAACAGAAAATTTTATTTTAGTGGTTAAATGTAATGCTGTATAAATTTCTGACTTCTCAGACAAGCCAAGCAAGTCAGCTCAACTTTGGCTGTAAAAAGGTAAATCCAGTTGAAATTCCTCATTTATACATGCCAAATATATATCAATAACATTTTTAGTATTAAAGAAATTTTGGAAAGATTTCTGAAATACTTATGTTCTCTCATTTTATGACAGGTGGTCTAAGAAATTTGTTAAGCACTGTAGATATATCAAAAACACTGTATTTTCCCAGTCCTACTTCAGCCATTTTCAGCAGTAAAGTTTAAAAAGAGATGAAGGCAGATGTTTATTAAAAAAAAAGGCAGAGAAAATTACAACAACCCAAAAATGGTTAAGTTCACCAAAAATTTCTCAAAGAACATTGATCAGAGAGTTTAAGATTGTAAACATACTTTTACTTGAGTGGGCAATAAACTTATATTAAGTAAATGCAAACATTGTTACCTCTTTGTCATTCCAGTCGTGGTAAAATCTGATGTGTTTCTTCTCCTCCACGATCCAGTTCTTCACCTTCAACATAATATCCTGTCAACAAAAAGCAGCAGTTAATGCCATGCACTGACATTAATCATACAAAATCACTGCTTACTGTATATCTCCCAATTGTAGCACAAATGTAAAGCAGGGGAAAAATGGTACAAACATATATTAAACTTACATATTCAGGTTTGAGTTTTTTGTCGCCTCCTCTGACAGCAGTTTTCTCCAGTTTGTCGATGACTGGAGCGATCATCTCCTCATCTTTTAGTCGCAGCTCCTCATGGATGATCTCGATGTCCCTGACTGGGTCAACATTGCCCTCCACATGGATAATGTCCTCATCATCGAATGCACCTAAAAACACAAGCATTGGCTCCTATGGTCAGGTGGTCACAAGTGCTCACACATTTTGAGATCTCAAAGTGTACATTTAAACAAACTAATTCAACCTGAACCCACACAAAACTAAACAAATTAATCCTAAAAGCTTTGACACAGAATTCAGCCTGAGAAAAACAACTGTTTTGTCATAGTTACATTTTATTGTGTAAGATAATGGTTTTTGAGGTACATAGCATATAAAACATGATGTAGTTATATATAATCATATTATGTTACAGATATTTTTCAAAAGTTGTTTGAATTTATTGTATTTTCATGACAGACCAAGGGACAATTTTATTTGTTTCTGATTATTCCATTTTGAAAACTCTTGTAGGCAACAAACAACAAAAATCTTTATCTTTATACCTTAATTGAGAAAATGTACCCATGTTTTGTTTATTCAGTCCTCAGATGATAAGGCAACTATAAACAAACACACATAAGACAATACAAGTACTGTCAGATGACTGGCATTACTTTTACTTTTTGTGGTTTATTTTTTTTACAGAATTTCTAATTATGTATATTTTCTATTATGTATAGTCTCCTTTTTTACTTAATTGTTGTTTCTGGTTTATTATTGTCTTCAAAGCTGGTCTTGTTATAAACAGTATTTATTTAAATTTTCAAGGAAGGTCGTTCATGGCACAAGGACAAAGTGATTAGATTTAGGTGGTGATCCAAATCCCGATACGGATCCAGGAGGGATTTCTTAACATTGTGAGATAAAGTCAGAATGCCTTGACAGAGGTTTTTGCTTATGGAGCACTGCTGTTATTATTTTGGTGCAATTGTTTTGCTGCTCTGGTTTAGCTCTACTTGGTTTTGGTACCATACAGTTTGTGTTTAAATTTGACAACATCCTCAAACTGGCAGGGTTACCACAGCACAGATGTGAAGTCAGACACAACAACAATTGAGGACATCGATTCAATGATGTTTCTGGTTCTTGGTTTGTGGCTTTTCATCCAAGTGAAAGAACGAGTTTCATTACAAAAATAAAAGTTAAGGAGAGCTGGGAAAGTCATACAACATTACAAAACAGACACAAAGAGGGGTTTGATTTCAATGTCAGACATTCAGTGTCTTGTCATCACTTCATTTCTGTATAGGCTCTTCGCCTATAACTGGACAACTCCATGCAGAGAAAATGCACCTTCAGTCTCTGGAGAGACACAAACCATCTTGAATCATTTGAGATCTGACTTCAAACTTAATAAATATTTTCTTCCTGAATTGAAAAACAGTAATCTGTATAAGTTTATTTACGGACTTGCTTTGTTATCCTGTCTGGGCCACAAACATGCCCCCCTTTCACACGTTCAGTAATTGCTCTCACACTGCCTCCCTTACACCTGTCCCCTCCACTCACTTTGCTGTTATTTCTCAGCAGCTACGGGTAATAGTGCTGACAACTCACGCGTCATGTGGAAGATGCCGTCACAAGCACTGATGTGGGAAAGAAAGGCATTCCCAAGTCCCTGTCCTGAGTGAGCTCCCTTCACCAGACCAGCAATGTCCACAACATTAAGAAATGCAGGAACTTTACTGGGGAGACAAAACAACCAGATAAGGAATTATTAACATAGAAATCCATTGACATTCAATAAAGAATTGCCAGAAAGGTGGACAATGAAGTGAAATCAAGGGATGAGCCTGGTCTGTTGAATCAGGGTTTGTGTGTCTAAAATCTAGCTCTCCTTTAAACTGCAAGGGTCCCTCTAAAATCCCTCAGATTCAAGGCTAAAATAATTGAAAAGTGTCCTTTTCATTGATTATTACCTTGGAATGTTCTCTGTGGGCATTCAAGATCTTCGTACATTCATACACAAACTTTTGGAATCATGATCACATCTGTCATGCCAAACCACTGAGCCAATTTATTCCCACACAGCTGTGGTGTTTTACTGCTATACCTTTTCATGTTTTCATTATCAATACTAATCAGTGTAATCTACAGAACCAGAAAGCCAATGAGATTTCACTTTTGTGCAAAAGTGTCAAATGATGTGCTGAACACCCAGTATCACATAGGTGTGGGCACTGGCTGAAGCAGACAGCCTGAGTTGAAGAGCAAGCTCAGACCAGCTTTGTGATGCATAAAAAATAACTCATGTTTTAGATTATGTCAAGACAGAGTTTTTTAAGAAAGTCTGACTACGCTGAGCTCTCCTCTTGGTACTCCCTTCGGCTGTCAGCTCAGCATACTCACCTGGCTGGTTTGTGGTACTTGCAGAGGAAATCAAAGCGATCATCAGGCACAGGCACCCTGCTTTCGTTTGGATCAATCGTGCAGAAGGGGAAGTTTTCAGCAGCAGCTTGGCTTTTGGTCAGCACATTGAAAAACGTGGATTTCCTACAAGGGACAAAGTAAGGACAGTCAGCTGCGGGGCAAGCACAATTATTTGCTCAATAACTTACTTGAACCATGCTCATACCCAACATTAGGTAATCCAACAATCCCAATCTTCAGGGAGGTTCCAAATCGCCCAATTAAAGGGGGCTGTTTGGGGGGTTCAGGCTTCTTAGGTGCCATCTGCAAGACAAATAACAGGTTACACCCTGCCTTGATATCAACATACTCTTCAAACTATTGTCTGTTTTAACAACTCAGCAGTGTGACAAGACAAACGTGGACTTCACTAAGCGAGTACATCCATCATGTTTAACTATCCCCTCTGAAAACGTGTACAGACAGCAGCATTCATGCTCATTCAAACACAGCATGCTAACGTCCACTGAAACCACTCCTAGCTTCCCTTTAGCCACATTATCACACTGCCTGTAACAGTCATAATGATCTATCATTAACCTGTTAAGGCGAAAATCTTATTTTTAAATACCTTTGAGGATTTTTAAGCCTATAGTTTAAGTGGTGTTCACACTGGTATGTGCTCACGCCAGCCGCTCCGGTGGAAAGGCAAGTTTGTGAGCAAACCGGAAGTGTTTTGACGTCAGGCGCCTGTGATTGGTCAGGGAGAGATGGATCGTTACGTCAGAGGTGGAGTGCCAGGATGCTCGTCCACTCTACAATAATGAAAGTTATAATAACAATTCCACCAAAGAATTTGAGTGTAATTTTTACTTGTTTGAATCACGCTATTATTTGTAAGCATAAATATTGCGTTATCAATAAATATGACGTAGGGGCAGGTTCTAAAAGTCTAAATCTGACGAAGCCTGTGAACATAGACCAAGGACTGCAACCTGTGCTTCAAACAATGTTAACCTGTTTCAAAATGTCAAACTGTCTTTACAGACAGAAAACAGGTCTTAAATTTTGTTCATGACGACCTGTGCAATGGTGTCAAAAATGAAGGTGGGACAGTTTAACGGAGGGATCTGAGCAGATGTAATTGTTTTTTGCAATTCTGTGCATTTTTACATGTTTTATCTTTTATTTCACCATAGATTATGACTTATTTTGGAGATTATTCTGTAGAAAATGGTGTAGTCGGCTGAATCATAATCAGTTAATAATGATAACAAAAATAATTATTATTAGGAATGCACAAATTCTGATTTTGACCCAGTTTGCCAGTGTTTCTAATCTCATTCTCAATCAATCAAACAATCAATCAATCAATCAATCTTAATTTGTATAGTGCCAGTTCATAGCAAGTATTATCTCAAGATGCCTCACAATAGAGCAGGCTGAAGACAAACTCTTCATTTTATAGATACACGTATATGCATATATGCAATTACATATAATATGTATATTTGTATATACACATACATACATCCTGAGATGTATCCAGAAAGAAAGAAACAAGGGGACTAAAATCACATTTGTCTCTGCTAAATATTGACTTAATCAATCAATCTTTGTTTATATAGCACCATATTTGTTGAATATAAATTTATTAAAGATAAGCTCCTTGAGATGTGGCATCTCATTTTCAAGAGGGTCCTCATGTGGTTGTAAAGATAGTTTATATGGATGTATAATCAATACAACCATGAATAGAGAGATCAATCTAATATTAAGATTAATACCTATAATGAATATAATCTGGATCATTGTAGTTATGTAGTAACCTCTTATCTAAACATGATCTCTTTGTTCCACTGTGACAGTTTATTTGTGTAAGAGACATATGTAAGACTAGAATAAACAATATTTCACTCTCTAAAGATCATACTGTAGATTGTTTTTAGTTAGACATTCGGTGATAATAAGGTGAAGCAACCGGGTAAACTTTAACAACTTGATTTACAATTGAATTTTTTTTATTTTTCAGCCAGTGTATGGGTGTGTATGCTGATATTTGTGGTCAACATTTTGGAAATTTTCATGTCAACAGATACTGACATTTAACTTTTTAGGCTATTATCAGCCAAAACTTATCCCAAAAATATTTCACATCAGTCATTATTATTTTTAACAACACTGATGTCATAGAAAGTCATTATTAATGTAAATTAGTCACAAGTTATTTCTTCACGTTTTGACTATTATAACATTCATCTACTCATCCATGGTTTTTAACACCATTATGATTGTTGTTATTGTTAAGAATGGATTCATTTAATATTGATAATTAAAACATATAAGAACAAGTCAGTAATCATATGCACTGGCATGTGTTATTTCAATTCTTGAATAAAAATTAAGCTTCTATAGAGGGGAACAGAAAGTCCCAAAACGAGGAAGTGAGATACTGGCACTTCCTGGTTCCCAACTCTCCAGAGTAAATGGGATTTACAAAGCTAATTTCGGATAAATTCCTGGAATAAGGGTTGTGGTGAACACACGCACTTAAAGTTTTTAACGGTAATATGTAAATCATCATCATATGATGTTGCCTGATTTTGAATTTTAAAGCCTTATTTTGTGTTTAAAATGACGGTTACTAACAAGCTGCTTACAAGGACTACAAAAATGGCCGACAAGGATTTCTGATTGTTTTTAATAATCGACATGTCATACACTACTGCCACAACCATGATGACCAACTTGATCAGGTCACTAGATTATGGAGCAACTCTCAAGCAACAGGTCACAGTAAGATGTTATACAGTAGAAATATTGTGGTTGCTTCTAAGTCAAACCGCCATGTTGTAGTTCTGTAGGTTTAATAATAGCGTTTCACTCTCACCAATATGTTTAAGCTGAAAACTTAGTGTGAAGTTGGATAGTTTAAGATTGTCAAAAACAATAAAATCTTTGAGTTATTATCAGCAATGATCAAAATCACAGCTAGAAATCTCGCCGAGGCAACCAGCGCAATGCTTCCGCGTTGGCCTTCAAAAGTACGTCATCCCCGCGGTACTCCATCGCCGAGATGCTTCGGCAGAGGTCGCAAGTTTGTGAAGTTTGAAGCTGCATCAAACCAACAATTAACTGCACAATTTAGTACAGTTTTTCTCATTAAAAATCCTGCCATACACACATAGTTCGGAACTCGCAGTCGGATTTATTATATAGTTGTCCAAAAGTGATTTTCTCTGTCAATTTTTGCAGGAATACGCAGAAAAAATAAAACGCCTTCTGTACTTCACAGTCATTACTGTTGAATAAATACACTATTAGAATCACTGAAGGAGATGTTGTAGAGTGTTGTCACTTATATCAATACGCTGCCACAGCAGTTAGAACAGTGGTGGGCAACTGGCAGCCCGGGGCAGGGGTGCTGCCACGAATCATGGGTCCCATGAAAAGATATCACATTGGTCCCAGCTCTGCAGTTTCTTGGACCAAACATCTGTAGGGCAATTTAAAAGATTACTATGATGAAAATCAACTGCTTATGATTATTTCAGCCAAATTGTCTGTTTCTGTTTAAAGACACAAATAAGGATTTAAACAGTGGAGAAAACACTCTTTAGGTGAATATTATACAATTAATGGTAATTAAACTGTGTACTTTGAGATGCTTTGCAGAAAATGGAATATTTGAGGTATTTAGTACATTTGTATATAATTATCTTTTAGGATATAATCAGTCTTGATAAATCTCTGATCATAACTCTGTCAATTATACATTTATCTTAATCCATTACCTGTTATTTTAAAGACCCTTATTTTAACATGTAATACAGACTTTGGATAAATTCATAATACATATACAATCCTAATGACTTCTAGTCAGTTTTTTCAAGTGTCTACTTTTTTCTACAAATGTCATTTTGTGGTCATTTAGTGGCCCAAAAGATGCCAGAAAATGTCACCTTTCCTATGACAAACATGGTATTTCTTTTTCAGTGAAAAGTAGCGAAATCTCATTTAACAGCTATGGCAAAATGTTGCTGACATGATCATATTTTTATGGCCCCTATCAGTCAGTCACTGAGAATCTTCCTGACTTTGCCCTCCTTCACCATGGCCCAAGGGCCACATGTGGCCCTCTGCCTCACTCAGTGTAGCCCTCCAGTCAATTTCAAATTGCAAATCACATCAAATTACATCCATAAGGATGAAAAAAAAAATCGCCAGTGACAATTTTATTCTGATTACTACTGTGGCACCATTAACACAATGTACGACATTTAAAATGAAAAATATTTTTTAAAAAAAACTCTTTAAAAATATAATTTTTTTACTCAGTAATATAACATAGCATGGTTCTTATTTGTATAGAAAAAAAAAACAAGAAATGCTTAATGAAATCAAAACTCTAATTTCTTTATTTCCTTGATGGTAAAGGACAGACAAAACAAAAACAACAGAAAACACAGTCAGTAGTAAAACTGACATCTTATATAGGGACTTTGCTATTATATACCAATAGAATTCCGGTCTCCTAAACCAGAACACAACATGACCATTATGAAGACCTTCAACAAAGTGAGGGACTGTAGTTCATTTCAATTGCTTATTTACAGAACAAATAATGATGTATCCCCTGAAAACAAAAACAACCCAAACAGGAAACAGGAATAAAAACATCTGTAATATCAAACCACAGTACATACAACTTGAGAAATTGTTGCTCCATAGAAAAATCCTTGTTTATGTTAAAACAAGTCTGCAGCTCCCATCTGTAACAAGCAAGCCCCTCAGTTTGATTAAAACCTCAAACGCAAAAAGTTGGGTTGTGTTTCCCGATGAAAATTATTTTACTAAAAGCATATTTTATGATTTTAACTGGAATTCTGGTAAGTGGTTGAACACTTACAATGTGTTGCTCCCATAGACCTCTTTGTAAGGATATTTTTTAATCTGACACTCAAAAAAATTCAACATTTCTACAACTTTGGAGGAGTCAAAACATAAAAAGAGAACATCTGAGCAAAAACACAAAGTTTGTCCTTGACGTTTCTTCTTATTATCAGTAGTGACCTGTTGAAAAAAACATAAATGTGAGAGATCTGCATGACGTTCATTTAAAGAGAGAATATTAGGACATATGTTTAAACCATTTTGTATGTGGTGTTTCTGCACAAGGAGGTCAAAACAGATCTCATACATACGTGGTGAGTAGGATCGTGAGCGAGATCTTGAACGGTACCCTCTGCTGTAGTAAGGAGATGGAGATCTGCGTCTGAGGGGAAAAACAAAACCAAAAACATTCTAAATCTGACATATTCCAGATATCTTAATAAATCATCAGATTTTAAAACACTTGGGGTCTCTGGTTCAATCTTTTTGTCCCTTGACTAAAAAAAAAACAAAGTGACATTTTGTAAGGAACATCATTTTATGTTGAAAACGACAAACCTGTAGGATCTGTAATCTCTTTCATCATAGCGATCATAGTCCCGATCATAACCTCGATCATAGCCCCTATCATAGCCCCTGTCATAGTCCCGTGAGGAGCGTTGATATGAACCCCCACCACTGCTACTGCTGCCGCCGCCGCCGCCACCACCACCACCACCACCTCCACCACTGTAAAGATACAAAGAAAGATTTGTTAAGATGCTACACATGTTAGCTTTAAGAAAATGTTACTCCAAGTCAAACACTCACTAGGTTGGACGTCCCATGTAGATCCCAGGAGTGGGAGTATGGGCGCGTTTTGTGATTGAGAAGTCAACTCTGATCCTGCGGCCATCAAGTTCCATCCCATTGGCGCGCTCTTTGGCCTAAAATCACACACACAAAAAAAAAATATAATTTTCATAAATAACTGTTTATTACAAAAGACCATGAACAGATACCATTTTACACAACTGCACTGTTGTGATTTGGTCTATTGAGAGTGCAGTTATACATAATGCATGTGAGCTGCATGAAGGCTCTTAAGGAAACTACAAAATACAGGCTAATAAATAAACTGTATCTGGTGATGTGGACATGAGTTTTGATCGCAGGACAACATCTGGAATGTGTTATTAATGCCATAGGTAAATAAAACGCTGACAGTACTTGGTCAATCAGAAAAGTTTAGCACTGCAGGCCCTAGCCCATAAGTCTATGGGCTTCTGGAAAATTCTGCTACTCAAGAAAGAACTTTTCCAGGGGGAGATCAATTACTCCAGAACAACAGTTATACCCTCGATCAAAACACATATAGGTCGTAAAAAGGCTCCAAGTTCCTGCTGTCTACAAGAAACAAATGATTTTAAGAGACTCTAAAGTTACACCAGAACAAATCATTTTCCTTCATTTTAACTTCTTCTCACTGCAAACATATGTCTTCTATTTGAGCAGGGCCTTCTTGGCAGTACATCATGTCATTAGAATTCAAACAATTTTACTAAAAACGTATATGTATATGCCATCTGTACACCTCCAGCACCCAGAGGTGTGCAGGTAGAATCGTGGCCAATCCCTCTTACCCTGGACATGGACTCTTGGTACCCCTCTGGCAAGAGGCTGCGGTCCATCTAGACAAAAACCTCACACCACTTGAACAGTTTCTTCCCCCTCTGCTGTCAGCATCATGAACAGTAGCCCCCCCCGACTGGGTTGTTTTTTTTTTGCCATTTGCGCCACCTGCATATTTTGTATATTTTCTATATATACTTAAGTCATTTTTGTACTATTTTCTACCTATTTTTATACTTTTATTCCTCCGGACTCATTTTTATTTTGTCTAAGTATATGTAGATTGTTTTTGCACCAATTTACCAAGTCAAATTCCTTTTATGTGCAAATGTACTTGGCAATAAACACCAACTCTGATTCTGATATTTGTTGTTTCATTTACATGACACACTGAACATTATACGAAGTCTCATCTTCCTTACCTCCCTGGAGTCCTCACAGTTTTCGAAGTAGACAAAAGCAAAACCACGTGAGCGTCGGGACTGCTGGTCGTACACAATGTTGACATCAGCCAGTGGGCCATACTTGGAGAAAACCTCCCTGAGGTCCCTCTCAGTTGTGTACAAGCTCAGTCCAAACACACCAAGACAGTTGTTAGGGTCTGGGTTGGCCTATGAGAAGAAAAAGAAAAACAGAAATCTTGAGTAATCTAGTGACCTGTCACATGTGTAATCTAGATACTGCTAATCTGGGCAATTGACTTTTTACCTTGTGAGTTTGAATACCTTTGCAACTTAGAACTTAATGTCCCTGAGATGTGACTCAACTGCTGAAAGGATTTTAAGCCTCCTCAGCAGTTTACAAAATCAGGTTGTCAAAATAAAGTATGCAGTTCAGGGCATAAAACACGAAAAGAACTGGACCCTTAACATGACTTCTCTTGACATGAGAGAAGCATAAAGCAATAAAATGCAGCATATAACATTTAAGAGGTGGATCTTTAACTCATTCTGTTCATTTTTCATTTACAAACATTTACAGCTCCAATGGTAACCCCAAACCCAACTTTAAGAGAAGCACCATATATATACCCTATTGCCAATGTGTCTGCGACGATTTGACATAGGAGAGCGGCTATGGCTCCTTCGCCGCCTGTACTCCCAGCTGCGAGACCTGCTTCTGGACCGTCGTCGATGGGAGCGGGAACGAGAGCGGGAGTAACGCCTGCGTGAGCTTCGATGGGAACGAGACCTAAGAACAGTAAAAAAAACTTTAATCTGACAATGTAATTTGCTTAGATTGCTCTACCATCAATTTCTGTCTGTGTTCTTGTGTTTCAACCCGACTTTAAAAATGCTGTCTCCATATACAAACCAATACAAAACCCATTTCACCTGGACTGGGACCTAGACCGAGAACGGGATCTGGACCTGGAGCGTCGAGAGCCTTTAGAGTGTGCTGGTGAGTGGCTGGTGGATTTGGCAGAGCCTCGAGGGGATGCACTCCTCGAGCCATGCCTGGAGTCCTGGACAGACCAGAGACTGAGATGAGAAACACCATAAAGCTGAACAGTTGTGTAAAACAGCAAGAATTAAGAGCCAAGAGGTGACAGCGCTTTCCCGCTTCATGCTCCTTTGTAAGGAGGTCACCTTATTTTGGCCATAAACAGATTTGACACTGAATTTTGAGGAATCTGACTTATAATTGTGAGACATTGGAACAAAAATATTGAATTAGAAATTATTTTAGCTGAGAATCAGATCATTGAACAAAAACAAACCTAAAAGGTATGGAGGGATTGATCAGTGATGTTCCAGTAAAGAGAGGAAAAATAAAGCATGCTTAAGAGAAAGAAACAGGATGAAATAGAGTAATAACATATCAGACTGTAGGGAAATTACTCATACCCTGGTCAACTTCTGATCATAACTTCATTACTTCTTTTACTTCTTAACTTCAATACAACCCTTCATTTCTTCTTTCTTCTTTTTGACATTCTGACTTCTTTTTTCCTCCTCTTCCCCCATTTACCATCTGCCAATTCAACACTAGTAGTGGGGACAGATCTTGACCGCTTCTTTTTCAGCATCCCATACATTAGCATGCATCAACACCATCAGCTTCAAACATTAACAACTTCACATCTGAAACGTCTTCCGCCTTTTTCTTTCTTCCAACCTCAACCTTAACAAAGAACAAACAAGGGTGATAAGGCATGTTGGTTTCTGTCATCACGAAATATACAAAGAAAAACAACAAGACTAGGAAATCAACATTGATTAGCTTGATACACGTCTACATATGGTGAGGTGTTATTGGACCTATTCTACTGCTACAACAGGCCTAAAAAATATTGACAGGGAGATAAACATTGAACAATGTCGACACTTATTTCACATTAATTATTCATATTTGTATACATTTTGTTGCTTATAGTAACAAATTAGTTTAAAAAGCGCATCACGAAGAGACTGTGGCCACTGTATCAGTTCGTCGAGTAACCGTGATGGCTGGTCACTTTCAGCGGAGTGCGACTGTTGTCATAGTTTAAGCGTCAGTCTGAACAGCCAAATAACCTAAAATGTACCTGTAGTTCATGTTACATAATCTTCATATCTCAAGACTTTTTTTTAAACTGTTCTGATAAACTAAACAAACAGACATTATTAGCAGGTATCCTACAATTTTCAACATCTGCTGTAACTATGACAACAGACACACTGTGCTCAGAGTCACAGTTTACACGGTCCCGATTTAAACCACAACACTACAACTCTGGTCTGGTATGCAGCATAGGCCGCATACCCAATTTGTCCACTATGTTGGTACAGGATAATTAAATTCTATAAAACATTCTTAAACGATAAGCCTTGCTATCTAAGTCAAAACATTGTACCTTTTAAAGATTAAAGGTCATTTTTTCCATTACCATTACGTGACCTAACGCAGCTAACAGCTAACAGCATAGCTAGCCTGCGTTACAGCTATTTCCAAAGCATACAAATTAAAACTTACCCTCTCCTCCTTAATATCTTTCTCGTTGTCGCTCATTTTGTAGCAACAAAACAGTTGATTTATGAAAAAAGGCGATGCCTTCGTATTTAGGACGGATGGTTCAACTCACTTTAATGTAACATTCACTGTTAGACCGGTTTGAGCTGAGCATGCTAACAGTAGCAAAGCTGCGAGCTCTCGTCACTACCTTGTTCATGTTCCACCTTCACAATAAAGGCTCTGACTGAATAAATGCACTGTTAACCCTTTTCTGGATGTACAAATCCACGAAATGTGTGCAGCGTTTTAAAAGTAGGGCTGTACCACATTTGATTGTTAGCGCTGAACCATAATAGAACGAAGAAAAACAATATAAGAAAGTTTATGAAATTGAAACGTGGCTACAAAAACAAAATAATGCATTACCAGTTATGAATATAATTCACCATTTTACTGTGAAGAAGGCTTCCCATAAGAAGGGGGGGTAAAGCTTTCTGGGACCCAATCTTGGTGGGGGCCATTTACTTATCAGGGCAACAAACAATAACATATCATTGTCTGTTTGAAAACATAGCCAAGATCTTTTGATATTGGTTTATTTTGATGTTCGATGTTGTGTTATTAATGAGCTTAGTGAATCAGGATCAGACGGCTTACTGTAAGTTTCTCAAAATGTAAGCCAGGTTTCACAGTCTTCCAAAGCATGCATGCGTTTACTCTGAGGGTATGTCAGAGATAATAAATAGATGTTCACTGATATTTTGGTGGCCTTGTGTGCCCCCCTCAGGGGATGGGGGTGAGGGGAAAAACTAACATGAACTTGGTAAATATGACACCGTTGGCTATAGGACTCAGCATCTGGAGCATAAATGATCATATTCTACCGCTAGTCTATGGCTACTTCATGTGAAACTTTCAGGGGCCATTTCTATGAGAATGCCTAAGAATGCCTAAACTGGAATTTATGTTACTCTCACTATAAAAGTTTATTTGAGGGACAAGGAGCTTTGGTAACTAAGAGTGCCATAGTGATTTATCCTCAGCCAGAGAGCAAAACTCTTCATATTTGTAGATGTGCTATCCATTTAGCAGTTGTATTTTTTTAAAAGGAACAAAAAGGTAAGCTTTAATGGTTCATATCAGCCAACCGTTGGATTATGCAAAGGAATTAAACAGTAATGCACAATCAAAGATCACGATGAAAGCATTTCTATTTCCCATGTTTTCATAATAGATTGTCCTTCTTTTTTTTTTTTAACCATTTTTAGAATTTCTAAATTAGTCTTTCCCAAATTTGAGTGCACTGTTGCCCATTTTGAAACCTCAGTGTTACAGGGCCCTCCAAAAACATACAACCATGAGTCTAGAAATCAACATCAATGATTTAAAAAAAAAACAATAATTTAAGTACTTCCTCTGTATGTAGTTGTCTTGGTCATGAATAATGTAATCCAGAATTGTAAGATCATTTAAAATGTTGTAACAATCAGGCTTATGGTTTTTATTTACAGTAAATGACTTCTCACAACCCCCCACAAGCCCACACTTGAGGGAGCACCGTTATTACCTCTGCCAAGATGTTATGTTTTTGCCGGCGTTGGTTAGTTTGTTTGTCTGTGTTCAAGATAACTTGAAAAGTTATGGATGGATTTGCATGAAATTTTCAGTAAATGTGTGGAATGGGATAAGGAAGAAATGATTAGATTTTGGGACTGATTCGAATCACCATCCAGATACAGGAATTGTTTAAACAGTTTTTAACATTGCCAGATAGGACCATTGTCACCAAAGTGGACTGAAGCTGCTTGGTCTGCGCTCTCTGAGTGCTTTTCTAGTTGATATTTGAACTGTACTCGCAGGAATGGGACTGGGGCCTGCTGCATGTGTCCCCAGGACTCCAGTTTCCCATACAAGGTTTTTTTTCCCAAGGTCAAGGAAAACAGATAAATCATGACAGCTCAACTGTGTTAGGCAAAAACTGAGTTATTTCTTTGAATGACATGTATATTACATGCAAAATGTACTTTAAATGATAATGAAACAGTAACAAAACATTGACAGTAACAGAAAAGTAATATATTAATTTTGAAGAGTGTTTAACACTGTAACGGTCCACTGACAGTGAGCTTGTGCGCAAAATGAGGCTGTGATCTCTTTTTTAAGATTAAATACTTTTGAATTAACATCAGTCCTAACATAAGATTTGCAAAGGGGCTAGAAATATATGAGAAAATTAATCTCATTAGGGAGACAGAATTTTTTTTGTTCTTAAATGCTTTAACCAGACTTAAAACTTGACTCATTAGAGCAAACTTGAGTTAAAAGGACTAAGGATAGAGAAAACAGGAAAAAAATGAAACTGAAGGTCTGTTGGGCACAGCATAAGCCTGTTCCTATTAACATTGATACTGGAAATCAGGTTCCTTAGATCCTGATATCACATTAATAATGTTCAACATACCTTTTAGAAAACAAAAAGAGGATATTTTGTTGTCCCCACTGCATGTATGATCAAAACTAGAAGGAATAATCAGTCCTCCAGTATTTCATTTTGAGAGAGTGCAAACACAGACATAGCAAAAAAAAAGAAATACTTTTATTACACTTGAAGAGAAAAACAAATCACATTTGTATAGCATGAACTCACACATGCATATCTGTACAGTAGTTTGCTATGCAGTACACCATACTGTAGGTCAATGTAATAGCCCTAGGCAGCCTCCTCAATATGATGAAAATATTAACAAACAGCGCCTTGTGTAACTTATGAGGATTCATCCAGAGGCTTCACTCAGAGAAACAAACTTATTCACAAAGCTCGATCACACACTCATCCAGTCGAGTCATAAATAATATCAAAACAGGTACATCACAAACACTCAACCATGCACTTTTTCCTCTAAAGGGACTTTAACAGAGGTATTTTGATTTCTGTTGATTCAGACAAGCCAATTTTAACAAAAATATCCCTCTATCTTAAACACTGAACTGAGCCAAGCCTCTTCCATGTTTATCTAACAAAATAATTTCACAAAATGTACAGGTGTCGCTCCAAGTTGAGCCAAGTGTCAGGCAGCTGAAGGCACTTAGGGGAGAACTTTAATCAGAAAAAAGAACAATCAAAGGTCAATAAAAAGCCATTAAGTCAGTAGTGCCAAAGCTTGTGTAAGACATAAAATCCTTACATCCTGATAATGTCTCCAATTACAACTTAGAGATCACAGAATGTTAATGTGTTCCTGATAGGAATCTCTTAAGACTAGTGTTTGATTTTTTCCAGACCAGAGCAGCTAACAGTCAGATTTCAGTCTGTGAAGTCCACTTCTTTGGCCCGTTGATTTCTTCTTTAACATGCAAACTGTACACAGCTGCCATGTCTGCTGAGAAAGTCTGTGATGTTAGGCCGTCAATGAGATTGTTGTGATCATCTATAGCAGCTTCTGATTGATGATTTCCCAAATCATTAACTTCCTGAAGAGAGGCATGTGGCACTGTAGAGAGAGAAGTTTATTTCAATTTGAGTGGAAACATACTTACGCTGTAGGAAACAGAATTTAACAAGTTTTATTGTATGAAATATCAGTTTTCATGGGTCAGCTATTATATTATTAGAGGTTTAAAATCATAACTGGATACCTAACTAGTTGGCACCAGATTTAAAAGTCTGTTTAACCAGTTCTTCATACCTTTTACTTTAAATCAATAATGGCCAACAGTCCCGGTCAAATACTCTGCCTAAACTGTAAAGGCACTTAGTGCCACTCGTGGCCACTATATCCCCATTAAATATTGCTGCCATATTACAATCCAAATGTAAAGCATTATGGCAAAGGAAATTAAACTGACAGAATCAACGTCTGGTCATTGGACTTGGGTTCCTGATAGCTTTCACAATGTTTATCCACTAATGTTGTTAGCCTGTGGTCGACAAATAGTTCTCTATTTTTTGTTTTCTGAGTATATTCTTAACATCAGACTACTTGACTGATAGGACATTTCAATTTTTTTTAACCTAGGGTGAATTATTTTCCCAGGAACATTCCCAACTGTTATCACCTATGTAAGATAACACAACACCTCTATCATAAGTTCTGCTCTACAGGCCTTCATTTTTAGATTTTGTTGGCATAGTCAGAAAGGTAATAATACCACATTACACTTAGTATCGAGGTCACAGTAGATGGTGGTGGTTATGAAACTCAAGTGCACCACCCCCGACAACCTCAACAACAGACATAAAGATGGATAATCATTTTCTCACAATGCCAGCAAAACATGAATGAATTAATAAAAATGTAGAAACACTGTTCAGTAGAATTAACTGTAGTGTTGTCATACTAGGCTGGATTGAGTGGTTGGCCATAATGTAAAAGCTTATCAGTGTAAATAATATACCTGTCTGAAGGTTAAAGGTCTTCCTTTTGCAATATAGTCAGCATATTTACAGGCAAAAACTCCACAGTCGCTGCCGTTTCTCTGCTGGGGAATCTCCTGTCAGAGGAATGAAAGGTACAGACAATCTCAGCCTCAACATAATCACTGAAAATGTAGAGATCACTTATCCTGGTTTAACTTACACTGGCCTTCAAACTGCTGACAGTCCATTTGCTGCTGTCCATCTCTCTGCCTTTCTTTGTTTTGTGCTCTTCTTTAAGGTAGAGTCTGGAACATGAGAACAATAATGCTGTTTAATATGCAAGAACAGTGCAGTTTGTGGAGAAGGCTTTAAAAATGCTTGAGTGCCAAAGGTTGAGACTCACAGTAAAAGACTACAGATGTCATCATGTCTCTGCCCCATGGAGTCATAAGACTTGACCATCTTTGACTTAAAATCAATCACCTGGTAATGTGAAAGAATGGACAGAACAAACAAAATGTGAGAGTTAGTCCCATTTTCTATTAAGCTGTGTGAATCAGGATTTAAAAGAATTCATGTATTTTACTATCACCCTTTTTGTCAAAACCTGCTGGAGACACTGTATGTAAAAATATTCACAATAAAGGAAAAAATAATTTACAAACAAGAGTCCAGTAACTGTGGTTCTGACTCACAGCCAAAGCCCAGTGGACGCCAAGGTGTAGAGGGACCAGGATGACGTCGTACAGGAAAAGGTCGACTGCTTTGGTCCAACGTTTTACAGCAGCATGTCCGCCAGTCTGCCCGCCTCCTCCACCACGCAGCTTCGGGAAGAAGAAAGTGCTGAAGGTGTAGACTTTTAATCCAGCTGCTTCTCCAGAGCACCGCTCCATGACCAGGGACAGGTAGAAATTCATCACCTTAAAGAGAAACAGAGGAAGAATATATAAAACAAACAAAAAGACTGAAGAGTTTTGTTGCCTGTTGCATTTTGTTTTTTTGATGAGAATGGGGAAATTAACTCTTTAACAAACTGAAAAAAGAAACAATATGCTTATAACAGTATCAATATTTCTTCATAATAAATTAACAGTAACAAATACAGTATTATGCAGTGACAACAGTAAGAGGAATGTCCACATGAGCATGCTGAGCATCTCAGAGGTATAAGCCACATTTCTTGTTGCTAATATTAGAAAACGGGTCATGCTACAAACTCTGTTTCCATGGTGACTGTGTGCAGTGACTGCTGCTACCAACAACAACAGAGCTTGTCTGATGCTCAAACACTCACACTGCACACACAGAAACTATTCATCACAAAATCAACTTTGTAAAAATTATGAAGTTACCCTTTCAGATGCATGTTACTGGAGGATAACACTAAAGGGCCCACAAAGACCTAAGGCAGTAAACTGTAAATATACTGCAATGATTATCGTCATTCTGAGAGTAAGACTAACAAACTAAACAGAAATGTTCAATGTCATCATCAGACATGTGTAGGCAACTGATGGCTAGAAGTCAGACTTCATCAGTAGTCTGTCAGCACAAGCAAAAACAGACTGCACTCTCCAATGCCTCATTGTGAGGCTTTTTAACATGATACCATCAAACAATGATCAGTAGTTTATTGTGAGAAAATTCAGCCAGAGAAACTATGCCAATATGAACACAGCCACTGAAGAAGTAAACTGAAAGCCACCAATTTCAACGGTCACAAGTGGTACTGGTACGGATACACTGAATATACAAAAAAAAATATTCCTTCTCTCAAAGAGAACCTACCCATCATCAGGTACATTAAGACGTGTCTGTGTCTGTTCAGTCCTATAAACTCACTATTTAGATGTCGATCACTGTGGACTTGATTTATCAGCTGGTCTTAAACTTTACTAAACTTTAGTTGTCTCTGCAGATGTGTTGAATCTGTCATATCTCTTCTGCCTCTACTCTGATCCTTTCTGTAGAAACCGATGTGTAGACTGCAACTCACGTCTGTTCCGTGTTAATTCTGGACAACGTTTACAACCAACATGCTGAACCAACAATCATCATGCATATCTGTAGTTAACAGCAAGTTTATCCCTGACTTAAGTCTGTAGTTGATTTTATTTCACTGAAACAAATGTCTAGACTCCACATGTCTTCTTTGTCCTATCTTCACATCCTCACCTCATCATTCAGCCAGCCACCTTCTTGCAGCGTGGCCAAGTCTCTCTGTGTGATGCGTAGTTTGAAAGCTGCACTCAAAACCAGGGTGGGATCACTCTGAGCCAGGGCACTGCTCACCTCAGCTGCCATCTCCTACAAACAAAACAACATATAAAGAAAATGAGGTGCACTGTATGCATACAGTATAATTTTCTCCAATACAACAACTACACCAAACTCACCTTCGTCAGCCGGGGTATGTCTTCATCTGTGTGCCTTGCATGTGCTGTGGTTGCAGTGTGTGTCTCAGGGATGCTTGCTGCAGGGGTCTCTCTGTCCACTAGATTGAGTCGAGTGGCAACCTCTGTAGAAAGGTCCACCTCAGCTGTTTGTTTCTGCTAAAACAAAAGTCCAGGTAATATATCTGAATTTACTTATAACAGATTAAGAACTTTGTCATGATAAAGAAAGAGAAATAACTACCTTTGCACATCTTACAGGCTGTGTGTCCTCAAAGGCTCCACTGAATGTTTTACTAAAGGGTAAGCTGGTACGCCTGGAGGAATTATAGCAATGGAGTTTGTAAAACATGCAAATATCACATTATATGTGAATTAAAACATTTGTGTATATACAGACATACCTCTCAAATTTGTCCTTGATTGCAGGTGCATTTCTCCACGAATACACACTTGGGGCAGCTGTGCACAAAGAAGAAATTTAGATTTATTACAATGCTTTTGTTTAGCAAGGGCAAGATATAATCACACCTTTCAGCTCACTCCAACACAGCAGTAAGAGCATCACTTTATATTATACTTACCTGTGTACCCTGTCTTCCTGATCACTGGTTCAACAGGTCTTCCAGGAGCAGTGGTTTTAGGATCACTCTGTAATTTTGTTGCACTGGAGCAACAAGAGAAAAGTGTTATGAAGGACTTTAAGCAATAGCTTGTAAGTTTTGGTGCATTATAACAGCTCAAGATGGAGCATAGTTTATACTAGAAATATTACTCACTCTCGTGGTTTTGTCTGGTTGAATGGCAGAGGCTGACTTTTATTGTATTTCTCTGTAACCATCTCCAACAAGCGTCTATAGTGCTCCTTATCGTTCTGCTTTATGGTCTAAAAACAGACACAAATAAAAAGAGACTGGCATGGCAAAATATTTCATCATTGCGAGTAGATTCCATTTATAAGACCATAGGCCAGTGACTTTATTAAAGTGTAAGCAGGCATGAAACTGGGGTACTGAAGTATCAAATGCAAAACATTGTTTAAAGACATAAAAAGAGGCCCTAAATATATGACTTGCCAACACTAAAGCAATGACAAAATCATTAGCAGAGTGTAAATCCTCTCAGAATTATAAAGTTAACAAAAATGTTTTTCTTGGTTAATGTTCAGAAAATTAAATGTTCAATATCAGTCATATTTCAGTTGACATGGATGCTGCCAATTGTGGAATTACAAAATGCTCCCAACTCCTTTAAAAAGGATTGAATATATCATCATACAATTCCAACCAATTAGTCAAGATAATAAAATACTTCATCTCCTACCTCTTCCACAGTGAGATTGGGCCTGTAGCAGCGCTGGTGTCCAAAGCCGTTGCACGCTGGATCAGGGTTATTAGCTGTTCCCACCCTCAGAGCAGGTCTGGAGGGCAGCAGCTGGAGCGAGCCCCTCCGCTCCCGGTCCAGTCCCCTGTCGGGGAGCCCTGCAGCAGACAGCCCAGCCCCGCTGGATTTGGAGGGATTGCATACATTAGCAAGAACACTTTGTCAAAAAATAACTCTGGGGGTTATTAAGTCCCATTAATAAGAGAAAGGATCTGCATTGTTATGACAAAACTTACCTGTATTTCCTCACCAGAGGAGGGGAAGAACTCTGAAAGGGATTCTTTCCACCCCTCTCGTTACTGCCACCCACTGGTTTACCTGTAGAGAAGGGTTAAGAAAACAAATGACAAAAAAAGAACTAAGCAAATGTCACAAAGTGTGGTGTATCATGGATCATCATTTTACTGTGGCAAAAACCATAACGACTTACTCATTCTCCACTCAAAAGTGTTCAGCCATGAGGTGTGGAGCTCATCGATCCCCATGAGAGTCACAGGCTAGGTAAAAAAAAAAAAAAAGGCCATCAAAGACAATTAAAGTAGAGGAATTGCATTAATAGCATGATAAACGAGACTCAGTGGGGCTTAATGTAGTGCAACCAAAACCTTGACAATGCTCACACACTGAGGTTTGTGTATGTGCAAGTACTACATCAATTGACTTGTTGTGGACAGGTCACAAATTGTCTTAAACAAAACCTAGTCAATGCAAAATTATAGCAAAATTAGAAAGTCTGTTGCCTGAGAACAAAGGAAAGTGTGGACTCAGGTCATGATATCATGGCCTCCATTGAGCACGGCTTGCAAAACTGTCTTAGCTGTGAGTTTTGTTATTATTTTTGTAGCTTTATGTAAATTAAATGCAAACTACAGGTAAGTATGTTGATCTTAACAGTCAAAGATGTATTTCTACACTATATACATGACCAATATTATTTACAAAATCTGAGGTGTAACAAGCATCACAGCATCTGTGAATGTCTGTGTGAGCTAAACTTGATAATCCCTGTGTCAAACTTCTAGTACGCACAATGTTTAATTTTGAAGCACAAACCTGTGTCTCCTCATACTGCCTGGGCTTCTCACCCTTGGTGACTGGCGGTTTTCTCAGCCTAAGAAGACCTGCTACCCCAGCCACAGTCTTCTTCACAAAGCTAATGACTACATCTAAAAGAGAGGATCACACAAAGTCAGAGACCATCTTTATTTGTGGAGGACTCTGTTGATTATTTTTATTATTTCTTTATTATACAAACCTCGCCTGCGCCGCTTAACCTCAACTGGGTCCCTCTGGTACACGCCATCTGCAACATCAACACTGTAATGGGAGAGATCAGGTTTAGTCTAAGAGATGGAGCCCGCTGTAAAGTTACATCTATTAGGGGTGTAAGAAAATACCAACACAATGACACATTACAAAAATTAGTGGCACAATACTGTATCCTAACTGGTTGGCCTCAAATACATATTTCATCAGTTGGTAATTTAAAGATATCCCAGATACAAGCTATTGGCAGTAAATCAACATGTTTACATACTTATGCTGACACTCTTTTATATATATCTAACAACACTGAACTAACTAGAATACTTAATAAATCTGGATGCCCTTTGTTTGTCTTTTGACATAGTTACAAAAATAAATAAATGAAAAACGGTGACATAACATAAAATCAAACCATGAATAAATATTAGACATACTAGAGCTCAAACTAGTATTAAACTCTAGGGCCTATTTCTCAGTTAATCTGTTAGAATTTTACTGTGACAAACAGGTGGTTTCTTAATACTATAACAACCTTCAACAGACTATATAATCAAAAGACTGATGTAATGCTTTGCATGTGATGACGTAATATGTATTTTAATATTGTACCCTTGCCCCTGATCTGTCATGTATTACCAAGTTTTTGCCATTACCCATCCCCAAATACCTTTACAATCACAAATAAGTTACAGGGCAAGCAAGTATTGCTTCTGTTGTTTAAGTTTTCTGGTGTGGTTTATTCAAAGAGGAAAACGATGCAAGGCTTTATAGCTAAGCGAACTGTTGTTGACAGTAGAAAAACTATCAGTGAGATGCTAAAGTATCAGGAGTCCATCCATTTGAAAACTTCAGTCTAAATGAACACTTACAACTTTATATCATTTACTTCACTGAATGAGGAGATCCAGTTAGATTTCCATTCATGTGCACGTTGACATTATGCAGCTCAATAGAAATGTTAAGTGACATTTGAGCTGTGTTGTTTTGACTTAGAAGGACATTGTTTGAGACACTGTTCTCCTTTTATAGAAAAACATGTTTACATCTATTGTGCACCACAATTCACTAATGATGCTGCAAATATGATTGTTGATCCATGGGCAGTCCAGAAGATAAACCAATCTCTACAGTCTGGTATGTTTACATAGCCATCATCTGACTTTAATCTATTTAACTTAGATAGATAGTGGGTCACTTTGAGGAACAGCCAAGTTGGTTTCTGACTCAAATGTTTATATTCGTTGTTCTATATCTGAAGCCAAAGCTAAACAATGTATCTGTGTGCAGTTGGATAAACTGGAAGGAAACTTCAGATGCAGCAGCATGCTGATGTAAATACGGCTCAGACGATAGTAATATTGTTTTCATGCTAACAGCTCGCACAGATTGGCTAATTAGAGCTAGTCTGGTTAGCTAGCACCAAACGTTAAGTTTCAGCCAATTAGCCGTCACCACAGCTACCTGCCTGGCGATAGCTTTAGCAATCAAACGTTACCATAACACAGACCGTGAATCCAACGAGGAACCCTGAATTAAATAACTGCAACTCAAACCCGAAACAGAGACCAGCGATCCGCATCAGCCCACCTCTGGTAGTTCCGTTTGGCCGGTCTTCCGTGACTTTCGTGCGGCTGAGCTCCCGCTCTCACGGCAGGTCGCGTGGGTACTTCCTCACCAACGTAACCGTTCACGGGCCACTCTGGGGGGTTTTGCCCCGAAACGGACTCAAAAAGCGACGAGATTCCGTCAACTATCCATCCATACATCCCAGACAAATACGAGAAAAGAGTGACGGAGTCTCCTGCGCGGGCCAGGACTGTTTCAAAACCTCTAAGATGACAAACGGCGATCTACGACACAGACAGCCTAGCTTACCGTTAGCATCTCGCGCTCGGATGAAATGCCTAGGATGTGCGTCATTCAGCGGAAATTTTCAGTGCGTTTGTTTTAAGTATCTACATGAGACGGGTGGGCGGATCTCCAAAACACGAATCTTGCAGAAAAAAATCACACAAGACCAATTATTATCGGCCGAGGACGGCTGCGTAACTAAACGAACCCCAGACTGAGGGCAAAGAGCGTCGGTGGCAGAATTGGGAAGCGTTTGCTGCCGCTAAGCAGCTCACATGTCAATTCTGTTACATAATAATGGTAAACATCCTAGAATATCTGCTCCTCGAGAAGACAGACCAGTTAACTATTAATTCTATGATTTATTAAATAATTAATAAAACAAATATAGACAAAGAATCTGCTCCTTTATCATGGTAAAAAGGAGATAATTTTCAAGAAAACTAATGTATTTGTAAACACCCAAACGCAGTAGTTTACAAACTCTTTTTCTGATGGTAAAAATATTTTTCCAGCCCATAAAACCCTCTGGCATACATAAATAGACATACACAGATACTGTTAGTCATGCTCTTTTCTGATAAATGCCTAAATGTTTCAGAATTTATCTAAACTACTGTCTAAAAAACACACCTAGTGTTAGCCTTACAGCTACCAGGATGTTACTAAAAAGCCATGCATTGAAGCCTGGTGCCAAACATGTTTTATTTAAGCTCGCTGGGCCCCATTTTAATGACATCAGGCCTCACCCATGAGCTGCAGGCCCCACTTGCAGTGGGGTTGTATATTTCTAATACATCTGTATGCATATTTTTATTAGGGGTGTGTATTGACAAGAGTCTGGCAATAAAATAAGGATAATGATACAGGGGTGATGATTTAATATATTTCTTTATATGGTAATACTATGAGGAGCTTAGTTTATCACAATTTCTTTATACCAAATCATTTTTTTATTGTATTAAGAGCCCACAATTTTATGCACAAAAGGTAGAAGCACACAAAACCCAGCCAAGGCCTTTGTCATTCTTAGTAAAGTTCTTCTGGAAAATGTGAAAAACTGCCCTAGCAATGTTAATAAATCCTTGATAAAAACCCTGGATACACAACCAGATTTGTTTCAACACTAAAACTGAATTGGTTTCTAAAATTTTTATCAAAAGCTGTCAAAATTGTTTTGATGCTCGCAGACAAATGCTGGCAAAACATGTTCCTCCTTGGAGAAGGTAAAAAAAATAAAGTTTATTCCCGGTGTTATTTATATGGCCCCTGCTAAATGTATAAAAGTTATCCATCTGCCCTTGTAACAGAAATATAAATACATTTCTCTGACAGTCAAATGGCTGAATGTCTGCTGCTGACTAGTGGCTGGAAGCTGAACTACAATACAAAACAAACACCTTGAATTTCTATATATTACAAATTTAAAAGGTGCAACACATGCAACATTTCCACTCCTTGTTGATCAAACAAAGCACACAGCAAACAATTAGGGTTTGTGTCTTTTACTTGTATTGTGAAAATTGACAGATATTTCAAAGACATTTATATTATGAGCTGCCATGAAATAAACAGCCCATTTGCTCTGTACACACATTACAAATATTTATAAACTTTATGGAAAAAAACAGAAAGAGACACAAATGGTTCACCTTAAGTCACAAGATATACTCAACATGAAAAAACAGTAAAAACCAGTGCAAAATTTGGACATGTGCAATAACAATCATTCATATTACATTGCACAAGAGGGTATAAAACATTAGTAGAAAAAAATATCACTTGTCATTAAATTATGAAAAAGACATTTGTTCTTTCAAACATACAAAGAGTGCCCCTCAAAATGCTCAAGTAAAAGAGAGCAGAAAAGATACAGCTGCACATATTGAAAAATAATTTATGCACTTAATAAAAAAAAAGTCACATTGTTATGTGACTTATGTCTTTCTACATCTATCTACATGAGTTTAAGGCATGGACAGGTTCTGCACAAAGTGCTGGCGGGAGACACTCATTTCAATTGTCTAACAATTTTGGGTCAGACTGATAAGTTGATGAACCTGTGAAGACAAAAACAAAAAGATAGGCAGGTTAATGGCATCATTGTGCGGTTTAAGAACAACTGAATCAATCAAGTCATTTATTAAAATAAAGTCTGCTAACATGCTTGATTTACATTTAATTTAGAAAAAAAAATCACTTCAGCACTTCAGGAATAATAAATAAAAACACTGAAAAACCTTGATTATGTTTTTTTTGTCAGCATGTTCTCTGCTATTTGTTGATAACAGTGACTAATTGAGCTGCACTACTAGTAGCACTGAAATGAAGGGAAAAATTTCACAGCATGGACTCTGCTGCCTCTCATGTCTCTGAAAGCATCATTAACAGGAAACTTGATCAAGTCATTATTGCTACAGAAGAACAAACATCAACAGCATGTTAAATATGCAGCAAACTGTCATTACGATGTCCCATCCCAGTGTTACCACCTCCTGTGCTGTGCACCCAGTGACCCAGCACCCACCCTCAGAAGTGCCTGAAGTGCCTTCATTGGTGCTCTGGTGGGGTGAGTCTGTTACACTCACACTCACCTGGACCATTCAGGTAAAGGGGCGACAAGCAGCTCAGGTACAGCCACGTCCTATTCTCCTGCAGCCAGCGCTGCCGATAACCAATCATATGAGGAGAGCAGGCTGACTGCATCCTCCTCTTCTCTTTAGGGGACGGAGTTAAATGAGTCTCCCTTACTATGTCAGAGTATGAGAGAGCACACAGGTGTTGTGGGATTTAATAAAAGGCTTTTTTTTGGATGGGTGCGAAAACAATAAATGTATTCTATTTTCTCTGTGCTGTGGTAAGGTTCGGGTTGAATATCTTTTGTTTTTCCTCCATATATTGGTGTTTAATCAATACTATTTAAGGGGTATTTTTAAGGGACCAAAACAAGTCTCAATAATGTTTGCTCTTGCTACAGCCCACATGATTTTGCTCCTATTTTTTTTTTTATTATTCTTTGGGGCATTTTTGTATCTTTATTGATGGGTGAGAGAGAGATAGTAGATAGGTCCCTATGTTTATGCTCCTATTCACTGTACCGTTAACAGGTCTGTGATCTGTGTGCAGCTTCTATTTGGAGGGTATTGGACATGTTGGTACTGATGCCACATCAGTATTAGATTCTCATACCCATGCCTTGGCCTGCTGCACCAGCTATGTGTAAGTTCTATCATAAGTTATAAAGTCCACACTAAAACCCTAATATTTCATCACAGAGATGTACGATTTGCACTTCCAGGATTAAGCCTGGGTGAAAACTCGATTTTCTATTTTTTTGTTTTTGCTAAACACTATTTGCATTAAATATGCAGCTCAGCCAGGTTAATTCTGAAAAATGTCAGGGTTATTATGAATGTGTGAATTGGATTTAAACAAGGCTAAAAGCACCCATAAAGCTTTCAGCGTTTGTACAGATTAATCCTAAGTCAGAAGTTGTTTTTGTTTTATATTTCATAAAGAAATGAGGTCAAGATCTGATAAAACTGCTACTGAAGCTGTTAGCATCTATGCTAATCTCTGTAGGAGCAGTCACTTCCTGCTGTCATCTCGCTTGTAGCTCCCACCTCTTTCTGCTCTGAAGGACTCTGATTGGGTTGTCCTGCTTTGGGTCGCTCACAGCCGTTGTAGATTGGAGCTTGGCAGGATGGATCTGCCTGATTAGAGACATTGAATCAGGCAGATCCATCTGCACTACAAGGTTAAATGGGGATAACAGTTCCTGATAAATGAGTGTTTAGATGAGTTTATGTGCATCTTACTTTGGATCAGACAACACAACACATTTGTTTGAATCATGTGGGATTGGACACCAGAACAAATGTATTCACACCATGACTTGGCTGAGAAAAATGGCACTTTATGAACTTGCCAGCAAGCAACAACACTACCGCAACTTATGGCATAAAATGTTTTGTTTCAGAATGATTTTCATTACTAAAAGTAAATCTGTAAGCATTCACTGATGCCAAGCAGTGGGCCTGAAATCTCTTCTACCTCCCAGTCAAAATTTGGTGAATGTGCAGAGGGCGATGTCAGACCCACATGAATTACATAACGTCTTATTTTGCTATTTCTCAGACAAGTTCAGGGAAAGATTGTCTTTTTACCTTGGGGAAATGTCAAAGGATTTTGATAGATTTTGTGGTCAGATTAGGGGCATATCCTACCAACACTGTGTGGTCTGATCTTGGTATGATGGATGAATAGTTTATTCACAGTGCTCTGTAACATCAGTGTCACTTATTTCTGCCTACAGTGGAGCTCACTGCCCAATAAGCTGCGACTGTCCCTTCAGGTGGGTAGTTTTAAAATGTTGTGGTCACCCTTCACCGTGTAGTAACTTTTAACCTAAATGCTTCAAATGCATTCTACAACCAGGCCCTGATCATTTTTAAAAACATGTTTTACAGTTTTCCAGGGAGCAGAGTGTAAAGAATTTAAAACAAGGTGACAATAACCTAATTTCTAAATCCTGTGAATCCATCATGCACCAAAACCAAAGAAATCCTTCTGCCTTGGTGAGTCTGACTCCATATTAATAAAACCTACTCACCTTGCTTAGCTCCAACCAGCCGCTGCTGGACCTTCTCTATGTTGCGGATGTATTCAGTCAGGGAACACTCTTGATCCTGTGACATTCCTATTGAAAGCCCAGAGGCCACACTGGTGCTAGAGTACGATCTGATAATGAATATACAAAATATCCGTTAAGTCTTTCACTTCACAATGTTTATGAGTTCAAGCAAACGAGGAGCGCTCACCTTTTGTGTAACCTGAAGGGAGATTTGGAGGGTGGGACAAGTGCAGACATAGCCTCTCTGTGAACGGTGCCGCTGTCTCTGTTTAGTTGAGAGTCTGGTAGCGAATTCAGCCTCTGGTGCTGCTGCCTTAAAACTTCAGCTTTAGGCCCTGTAGGAGACAGTTAGATTTGCATGAAACCCATTCATAATATATACGTACTGCCAAAAAAAAAAAAAAGTTAATTTATGCATTTACATGGACTTGACCAATTTTGAACAGGAATTTTAAGTGTCCCATTGTGTGTGTGGGCACACAAACATCAGATCCCAACTTCAGAAAATGGTTTAAACCCTTGTACTGATCTCAAGAAACCCAATTAAAAAACAAACAAACAAAAAAACAAATCAAACAAAAAGACAGGATACTGTGGCATGTGTATGCTTTCATTTTCAGACAACTGCTGACTTCTGGCACTGGTACTACTCCACTGGGTCACAATCACCATTATGCTTTGGTTCAGCTCTGTGCCCTACCATCCATTAACACTCACCGTCTTTTCAGTGCATAGCACAGAGCAGCAGAGAGTTTGGATGAATTTTCAGGATTATACAGCGTTAAAAAACAATAACAAATGTGAGCTTAATGTTTCTAATGTAACGAGTGAAAAGCTGCATTTCCATGGATTGGTCTGGTTTGGTCCAGTTCAGTTCCATTTTGGAGTAAAAAGCCCTAATCTTGTTTAGGTTTCCACTGCCAGCTGTAACCTCACCTGAGGGCAGTGGTGTAAGCCAGAAGATGAGGGCTACACCAGCTACGTCCAACTCCTGAGTACTTCATGGAGAATTGCTCTGTGCAGACATTCTTTCATCAAAAGCAGTAAAAAGTTGTTCATTTTGGAGCCACAGGTGATTTTAAACATGGTGCAGTATGTTGTTTTAATTTTAGCTGCTGTCACACAAGAGGTGATGATTCTACTGCAGTGTTTTTAGCTCCACCCTTTGGGGATGGCTCTGCACAACTGGTACCACAACTAAAGGATACCAAAAAGTGGGACGGCACAGTTATTGGGTACCTTCTCCTTTATTTGACAGTAGAAACACCTGTACTTGTGTACCGACTTTACCTATTTTTGTTGTTATTGATGTCCTTGCCGATCATTTGAGCTACAGCCTTCAGATATGAGATAAAAACTGCTTCAGAAAAATCATTTAGTATTTTACTCTTAAAAGTAAGTGGATGGTTAAATGTAGTTTGATTCCTGTTGTTACTTTATCTGCTTCATGCTGAATTGATACACACTGCTCTGGCATCTGGCAAAAACAGAAGCCCTTCATATCTTCTGCAGAGGGCTCAGAAATGATGGAGCTGGGACGTAGTAGGGATGCATCCCTGTGGGTCTAGTGGAAACACTCCAGTTGACAAAAATACCTATCCAGTGGAATTTAAGGGTTGGCATAATGTTTATATACATCAGCAATCAAATGTGCCAAGGAAACATAAGAATCCTACTTGTGGAGAGAAATAACACAAAGAGGCTAGCAGTAACAGGCTGCCTTCACTCTGGTAAAAGAAATGTCTCTTCTCCTGTTGCTGGAAATGAGAAGGATGCACTTAGTGTCTACAACTTGATGTTGACATTTTAATTACCCCAAACCACAGTGGTTTAATTTTACGCCAAAATAAAAATGCCCAATGTTTGTGAATTGCAAACATTAAAGCATTGCAGGCATTCTTGCAATCAAGACACATTGCTTCTTGAAGTGTATGTAAACACCATATCCCTCCTAAAAAAATAAAAATGGGATGAAGCTAATGCACTTAAAGAGTATTTATTGAGCTGACCTGAAGCATGTCCATTCACAGTCCCAGGTGCAGATAACCTTCTGATCGCTCTGTTCCACTTCCTGGTCAGGAATCTCATCCTGAAAGTAAAGTGTTTCATCAGTCTGATATACACACACAGAGGAAACACCTGTACTCAACCATCTTAGTAAACCTTACCTGAAGACAGCTATGACCACTCTGACAGCAGCTCTGAATCGTCCTCGTGGTCTGGGCTGGGAGGAGATGATGGGTGACGGCCGTGCTCCCATGCGAGCGATGAGGCACAGAGTGGCCTGCTCGCACTCCTGGAAACCTCCCAAAAGCAGCAACAGGTAACGCTTCTGATACACCAGGGCTTTCCTGAAGCTCTCAGCTCGCAGGTAACGTTCGTACAGACGCTGCAGCTGGAACCAGAGGGTGAGGGTGAGAGAGAGAGAGAGAGAGAGAGAGAGAGAGATAGAGAGAGAGAAAGAGTTCAACTGTAAAATCTATGTGCTGTACAATCATTCCAATGAAGGCTCTGTCTGACCAGTCTGTTTTATTTGTCCAGAATTATCCCACATTCAAAATGAAATCTGATCTCAAGATGCATCAATCATGTCAGTACACTGACTCCAAAACAATGATGTTTGTCCTTTTCGTAGAACAGGTTTCAAGCATCTTCTGCATCCATCCAAGTCATTTCAGAGGGATCTTGACCATTCAGAGCAGCGGCTGCACCTGTTTCTTTCACACCAGAACTTCACTTAAAACACTACCATGTTTTTTACTCTGTCTTTTTTCATAAGGCAGCTGTGAGTGTAGAACATGACCAAGGATCTGTGTTTTTCAAGGTCTTGGTATATTCAACACTCTTAAAATATGTGGTATTATTTTTAAATATGTGGTTTCAAAAATTATCTAGTTAATGAACACTTTGAAAATCTTACTGCTGAGATTTAGTGAGAATACATATTTACAGTGGGATTGCAGATATTGAGACACCCTGTTTAAAGGTCATTTGGTGGTGTTAAAAAAAAAATTTCAAACATGTTTCTATACTAAAATGACAGATACCGTGTAATGATACGCATCAAACTGGACTAGAGGAGTCCTTCCCTTTCATTCTTTTGGGAGGCCAAATATGACAAAACAGAAATTATAAAAATGATCTGTACTGCTTACTGACCTTGCTGTTGTAAACAACATCATTGATGGGTCTGTTTTCCGTTTCCGTTGTGACCTTTGCGAGCTCTTTCTCTGTGTGTCGCAGCTCTCGCTCGAGGCAGGCCAGTCTGTGTTTGAGGGCTGCTCTCTCCTGACTCAGTGATGTCGCACGCTCAGTCAGCTCAGAGTTCTCCTCCAACAACTTCTCCAGCAGCTTAGGTGAGGACGGAATCTGTATTGATAAAAGATGCACTTGTTACAAAATTTAAGAGGATACTCTATTTAGTAATTTGGTGTCACTGCATCATTTATTTCTCACGGAACAGGCATCATCCTTCATTAACAAATATCACACATTACATATATTTGTAATGTGTCTTGAGATAAATCAAGTTTGATAGATTGATCTTGTGTACCTGTTTGTTCTGCTGTGTGCTGTCTGTCTGGGAGTTGTTTTGTAAGGATGCAGCCTTGTGTTGATGCCCTGCGCTCTGTCCCGAAAGTCTCTGAGCAGCCATCTCTCTCTCCTCTCTTTGCAGCTCGGCCAAAGTGCGCTGCAGCTCCTGCATGCTGTGCTGGTCCTGTTGCCTCAACATCTCCAGCTCACTCTGAAATCAGATGCGTTTATAAGTGAGTATTTGTTTGCATCCAAAGATGATCAAAATTAGATTTCGGAGAGCACATACCAGTTTCTTGTTGGTCCTCTCCTGTCGTCTCTCCCTATCAATCTGCTCCTGCCTCCCTTTCCTCCTCTCTCTCTCCCACTGCTCCTCCTTCTCCCTCCCTTTGTCCTTCAGCAGTCGCACTCTCTCCTTCAGCTCAGTCAGCTCCACCCCTTGGCATCTGGACTGCTCCCGCTCCGCCTCTAAAGCCCGACTGGCCTCCTGTTTCTGTTCCCTCAAGGCCTCAAAAGTGACGCGCTGTCGGGTGGCAACCTCCTGCTCCCTCTGCAGCTCCTCTCTCCTCTTTCTGTCCTCCTCTTCAAATCTCCTCCGGCTCTGCAGCAGCTCCGCCCTCAGTTTGTCAGTTACAGCGACCAGCTCCTCCCCCTGCCGTCGCTCCTGCTCCAGCTGGGCGCGCAGGTCAGAGATGAACTTCCTGTCTCTGGCCTCATCCGCGTCGTGTCTGCAGTTGAGTTCGTCCACCTGCCTGGAGCTGCGGCCCCTCTCTTCATTCAGCTTCCTGTGAGTGTCTGCGAGCTTGGAGTGAACTTCTACAAGGCGAGACTCTGCGTCAGACAGGAGGCGCTCAAGTTTTGTCTTTTCTTGTGAGCTCAGTTCCTGTTGGTGAGCAACATGCTGTCGTTCATCTTCAAGCTCCCTCTGGGCATCATCGAGGCGTTTCTCCAACAACTCACTGCGGGATTGTTCGATCTGAAGCTCTCGTCTGAGGTTGCTACAGGCCACCTTCTCCTGCTCCACCTGACCCTTCAGAGTTGTGACCTCTGACCTCTGCTGCTCAGCAGAGACATGGGCAGCCTGGAGATGGAAGAGAGGGGTCATCTTTCAGAGTTTAAAAGGGAAAACATGACATCACTGCACAGGTCCTTTGGTCATTTCTGAACTAACAAATAAGATTCATCATCTGCTCAGTTTTGAAAATCTGTACCCCTAAAAGCAGGGGTGGGCAAGTGGTGGCCCTGGAGAAACATGTGGCACCCATCTTGCACAATGAGGCCCATGAGGCCCACCAGTCATATGCAACATAAAATATAAACATGAAGAAAACAAGACAAAATCTGCCGAATTGAAATTAACCTGAGATACCAGTGCATTTTCAGGCACAAATCAGGAAATAAAAGAGAAATATGTCTGTTTAACCTCAGACTGCAGGTACAGGTTTTGTTTCTAAACAGTAATTAAAGAATTAGCTTTTCTGCAATTGCTTATCTCAATCTCTTTCAATGTAGCATTAGACTAAAGTTATTGACAAATACTATTTTTGGGAAGAATTGGGAAAAATGATACAGGTGAAATACTTTTTCTTCAAAAACTTTGTTTATTGAATTCTAAAAGCGGCTTAAATTGACTGTAATTCAGTGTCAAAGATGTTCAGTTATGTAAGATTATTTGTGTTTGAGTTAAAATAAATGAATGGCAGTAAAATCATCGGACAACAAGGGTGCCACTGTGGTTTGGGGTAAGAGACAGTATACTGATGAAGCTCTAAAACCCCAGATTTTCATGCAAGACTGCCTTTTTATTAAGAACTTTAGTCTCATTTAAGTCAGGAAGTCTTCTGTCTGTTGAAATTTATCCAAACAGGCTTTAAAACTGAAATTTACTGAAGGATCACTTTTCCCAGTATGTTTGGCATGCCTGTCATCTTACCTCTCTCCTTTCCTCCTCGTCTCGGTCCTTACGCAGACTCAGAGCTCTCTCCTGCTCCAGCTGTTGTTGAAGCTCCTGCGCTCGGCTCTGCTCTCTCTGCAGAGCTTCCTCAGACTGTTCAATAGTCAACCTGAAGAAAAATCACATTTATTTATGATCAACTTTCACCATTTGTTATGTTTGTGTTGTTTTAAAATGTCTGAGTGTAAAAGAAGCATGGTGAAGAGAGACAAAGGGTTTGTTCAAGCAACAACTCAAACATAAAGAAATTAGAAAAATATATTTTTCATAAACAATGCTGCGAAACTTAACATACGTGGACTTTTCTCTTTGGATTTGAGCTGAGAAGTTACTCAGGCACTCGCTGGTAATGAGCCAATGCATTAGCTAAAAGTTTAAGTTAAAGTCAACTAAATGTGAAAAACCTTACAGCTTTGTTAAGTAGTTTCAAATTATTACCAACAGACCAAGTGTCAAAGTAAAATAAAGTTCAAAAATTTAGCCTAATAGAAATTATTCCCATAAGGTGACAAACATTTAATCATTTTGTATATCCATGGCGTTCATATGTGTGCGAGGATCATAATACAACAATGCTAGCATGCAATTCTGCTTGCATAAATATATAGTACACTTACTGTATAATAGTGTATGAACAATTTACTGTATGAACTAAGGCTGCAACTAACAGTCTTAGTTGTTGATTCATCAGACGGTTATTTTCTCAATTCATTGCTGAAATGACTGCAAGTGACATAATTGTGCGATGCAACCAAATTAGTTCACAGCACTTTTCAATATGGAAAATAACTGATTTTAGGGATTCACTGTAGCAAATCTAGTATGTACATTTAAATCCTGCTAAAATGAAGCTAATTTTCTGGATCAAGTAAGGGAGTTTTTATAACCAAGACTAGAAAATGAAGTCATGGGATTTAGTAAATTGCCAAAATCCCCTCCTCCCTTGAAAGCCTACAGTTCCTCAGTGAAGCAAGGGAGAGGAATAGGCCTTCTTGGGACACCTGCTTCATGGTCTGTCTTTGACTTCACCAGTCTCACAGAACTTGGTCCTAAGTTTTGAAATGGTACAAGAGCTGACACCAAATAATGCTGCCACTCTGTGTACCTAACACCAGCTTTCAGTTGCAGAGGATTTTTTTTTCTTTAGGCACTACCTACACGTTTAGCTGTGTTGCTCATTCCACAAATGCTCGATCCTTAAAAGTTATACCTTGTTATAAAGGTGAGTAATCAAGCTTCCCAACAATATAAAGCACAATACCAATGGGTATCATTAAAAGGGAGGAAACATCCGGTGATATGTTTCTCAACTTTTTTTTCGCAGAGCATATATTAAGTTTTATGGAGATCATCTGCAACATTAGCAAGAAACAACGCCTATTTTTTCCTTTTTTTGTGTGTGTGGGGGTGTTCACTTTCCTGTCTACATGGGGGTCATACGGTTATCATTTTTGTTATTCAACTTCCATGAAGACAGCTAAATGTGTGCTACACTTTGTCCAATATGCATCAATCTATGAAGTATTGTGTTGTATCCTAAACACTGAAACCTCCTTGTATAAAGTGAAATAAACAATTAAAAGCTATGTTTATTACAAGCATCCAAAACACAATATTGATCTGTAATAGTTTGACACTTTTCCTTAGCATGACAGCAAGCATAAAGGGTGGAATCAGTCTTTTTGGATTAAACTTTACTCTTTGTAAAAGATGTGCTGACTGGTGTTTAATGTGCCTTATACCTGAGTGACTGTATTTTATTCTTGAGCTCCTGCTGGGTGTCATAAGCACAGTTCAGGTGTTTCTGGCTCTCCTCCAGCTCTGCCCTCAGCTGATATTCAACCTGTCCATCAGTCTGCAGCTGATCTCTCTGCCAGTCATCCCCAGCCCTGAGGTCGGTCTGTGAAGAGGAACGCGATCAGCAACTGAGTTTCTGAAATCTCTCTGAATAAAATAGTAAATAATGATGCACATAAAGTCAGTATTTTATCGTCCTTTCAGTAGAAACATACTTGTGTGTGTCTCTGAGCCATCCGACAGAGCAGCTCCCTCAGAGCGATCACAGTCTCCTGCAGTGCTCTCTTCTCCTGCTGCCAGCTCATTGGCGGGTTTGAGGGGGATTTGTCTCTGTGGTCCAGTGGAGTGGAGCTGTCGTAAGAATGATGCTGTGTCTGACTCAAAGAAAAGGCTTTTAAGTCTGAGACATGAAGCTGGTTTAGAGATGTGCCTCGACGTTGGGACAAAGTGAGAATTCTGCAGCTTTCTTGATACACATTCTTCAATAGAGCCTGCAGAAAGATGGAGGAGATGGTTAATGAAGCTTCACTGAAACAAACACCACCACCACCTGCTTGCAGAATTGAAACCAACCTGAAGTTCAGGTGACAGCAGGTCATCGCTGTAGCTCATACTGCCCGCTGCACTGTCTGTGTTTGCTGTTGGGTTGATTCCTCTGCAGCGGAGATACTCAACAAACTGAGCGTCCAACCTTTCAGTTTGTTCCAGCTCCACTTTCAGCCTCGCACCTAACTCTGAACTCACATCTGAAACACAGCAGATGAGACGGGTGAAAAAACAAGCAGACTTTTATGAGTTCAAATCAAAACCAAAAGTGAATTGATCAACTACATAAAATGGTTGTTTAGTCAGAGAACATTTTGCACTGAAAGGCTCTGGCAAGCTCTAAATTTCTGCCCAGTGCATTTCAGCCAGTGTCTTTTTTGGTTTCTTGAGTCCTGAGTCACCCTCACAAGCACAGTCCTGCTGCCATAAATACAAGCTCCTCACCTCCTCAGCCAAAAATAATTCTGATACAAAATGCATAATATTCAAACAAATGTCTCTAAATGTCTTAAATATCTTTTGGATGAACAACCGAGTAGTTTTCTGGGCACAATTTTCATTTTTTCTTTTGAAAAATAACGAAGTATAATTGAAAAACTCTTTTTTTATATTTGCTTAGGTCTTTATCATGACTCACTTGTCCTGTGGTTGTGTGCAACAGAGCAGCTAAGGGTTGCAGCAGCTCTAATGTAGCCTTGTTTGAGCTTAAGTTCTACTTAAGACCGAGTTTACACTCCACTAAACATTGAAGGTGTTGTCCCAACTGAGACAGTGCCAACATAAATCCTTCTCATAGGCATAAAGTGTACTGCAAAATTCAGTTATCATGTTTTATTGTTTGTAATGGGGTGGTAACATGAAAGATGAGGAGGAGCAGAGGGATTCATTGGCTGTATGATATTGACAGTGCATGACAAATTACATTTGTGTTATGACTTAATTGCTTGATAATGCTGTTGTTATTTTTCTCTGGCTGTAGATTAAGGGTGTGAGCTTTGGTTTTCAATTCATTAAATTTTCTTGATATAGCCCACATTTTTATTGCTGTGTATCTGTTATTACCAGTTTAAGAAATTATTTCCAGTGTAGTCTGTTTAGAGTCAATGCGGCATGAGAGAATACTCTGTAAAATCACAGCATTGAAAGGCTATAAATTGATTGGCTAAATGAAGTTGAATAGTAATATCAGTGAAAACATTTTTTGTTTAGAAATAATGCTCTACTAGCTCAGATGAACCTTACATGTCTGTGGTGCAGCTAAACAATGAAAACGTTTGTTAAACCTGAACCAGTTTCAGCATAGGGTTTAGTGTGGACCTTACAATATAACTGAAAGAGCCCATATTTTGTTGCCCTTAGCGTGTTTTACATGCACCCTCAGTATTATAGAATAATTCTATGCACAAAGCAAAAGGTCTGCAGCATCGAGACTTCTCACTTTTCACAAACCTACCACTGTGACGTCCTATTATTATTTTAAGCCCTTTCGCTCGCTGTAGCAAGCCTAGTGCAAAGTTAGTGAAAACATACCCCTGAACAGTGCTGAGCTGACCAATTACCACAGAGCTGATCAGTCAACCCACCAAACAGGCCTATGTGAGAAAGGAGGTCTTGAGGTGACAGGAGCTCCAACAGAGCGTCTCAGACAGACTGAATACACAGCTGGATCAGGAGTACGCAGTATGTTAAAACTAAAAGGCTGTTGGAACATTACAGACTATGAACATACTCCCAAAGTCATCAAATTCAAATATATGAACCAAAGTTAAGGCAAAATGTGTGCTCTTTAAAATAGTACAGCTAGTGCAACAGGCTGTAGAGAGGTTTACCCTGAAGCATGTTTAAAGCAAAGTTTTCTTTGAGCTTAACTGACAAGCTTAAGCCTTTCATAAGCCTTTGGGATATAAAGATGATGCATACGGTAGCAAGTATTACTTGAAAAGCACTACAAACAAAACATTATGATTCACAAGTTTCCACAAACACATTTCTTCAAAATGAACATCAAGAATTCCTGAGAAGAACATTAACATGTAAAATCAATAAAAATGTAGTAGTTACCTTAGATGCGTTATCAAGCTCTAACACTTAACATACTGTGACTTGAGCCTGACCAAAGACAACGTTCGATGTCCTCTGCTGTAATCAGACAGATCCATCTTGACAAGCTCCAATCTACAATGATTGTGAGCAGTCTAAAGCAAGACGGCGCAATCAGGAACAGGAAGTGGTGGGAGCTATGAGTGAGATGACAGCAGGGGACTGCTCGTACAGAGATTAGCTTAAATTCTATCAGCTGCAGTAGAAATTTGATCAGATCTTGACCATATTTGTCTAATAAATGAAAAATAAACAACACCACAAACTTCTCTACAGTAAGGACATTTTCGCTCGACTTCCTTAATATTGCTAAGTTTGTTTAACAAAGTGACTTATGCTCTGTCTATTAGACCTCGGCAGTAGCGCCTGCCTACTACATTATCAGATTGGTCAGTAATTTGAACGAACAATCATCCAGTCTCCTACCGGATATGCTATTGAAAGGTTCTGCCCTCCCCAAACACTTCCTGAGGACTCTGTCCCAGATGGACTGGTGAAATATACTGAATGGTCCATTTGATGTGTCATGTTACTGAGCACTAATAAAAAGTTACAAGCTGGTGGCAGAACTTTTCAGTCATAATCTTCACAGACTGCTTTTCTTCTTGATGTGCTGAGATACTCACTGCTTCCATATCCATCACTAGCCCATTCTGGAGCTGACATGGAGGAGGTGGAGCCAAGAGGAGATGGGGGTGTTGTGAGGTCAAGCCCCTCCAACTCACGCACCTGAGGGTAAAATAAAATGGTAAACAAATATTAAACAAGATTTTAACCAAAGACAGCATCCATCAAAATACTCAAAAAGTAAAGGCTGCTGGTTACTTTGTCAGTGTCTATTGAGTCAGCCATGGAGAAGTTGTCTGACATGGAGCCTGGGGAGTGGGTGCTCTGCGTGGCTGGTTCTGGCGTGATGGTTCTGGAGCGTGGAGGCTCCATCAAAACCCTTGGAGAGGTTTTAACAGGAGGGAAATCCATGCCTGTGCTGTTCAGAGTGCTTAGGTCAGACAAACGAGAGCCAAGAATCGAGGCATGAAACCGCGCTGGGATTCTGTCTTCAGAGCATTCAAGTTTTCTCAAAACCTCAGGAGAGTCCAGAGATGCTTCATCACGACTCACACCATCCTCAAAGGCTCTACGAGAGATATCTGACAGGAGAAGAAAGTCAGAATTATTATAATAATATTTATCTTTCAAGTGATAGAGGCATTTTTATAAACTTTATAAGCTGGAGTTTTGGTTAAGCTTGAAGACAAAGACATTGATTCCTGAGGCTCACTGTTATCAGTTCTCAGCTGGAAATGGTTTCTGATTCCCATCCCCAGATTTTCAATAATTCTGTCCGATTTCTCATAATCCTGGGTCAGACTACATGATCTAGGCATGCATATGGCCCGACCCAACAGTTGTAGGGTTTCAGGACCCATCAGCCACAAAAATTGATTGCTCATGTCATGTGTCAAGACACAGATCAGTCTGGGATATCACACAACTCCACAACAGAAAGTCAAGCAGATCTGATTTTTGTCGTGCCTCCTACGATCCATTCCTCTACATCAGAGCACTGGAAACTCTGCATATACAATGATCAGAGATACAAACAAACCAAGGTTGATGCCTTGATAGCAACGAGAACGATGAAAAGTTAGCAAAGCTCCAAAAAAGAACATCCCTGCCCTTACGATGTGTTGAACAGGAGATACCACAGACTGTAAAAATATAAATGTTATAGAGAAACAGCAGATGCAACATGGTGAGTGACTGCTTACATTTATCAGCATACCAACACATAACTTAACACAGTGTTTGTAGATACAAACAAAAGAAAAGTTCTCTAAATACATTCTGTTTGTTTGCCATCTTCAGTGTCACCCCTCATCCTTCCACAATCATCACATCAGTTGTTACATGCAGTTGGTTTCAGTTGTGAAGTCTGTCATGCTTATCAGGAAAGTCATTGTGTGAGTTTATGGCTCAATGGTCGCCTAGTCTGACATACTGACCATTGCTGCAGACAAAAAAAAATGTGCAGTCTGTCCTCGGCATTAATGAACAATCTTGCAAATCCTTTGATTCACTCTGAGTGCACCAAGAGCACAAACCTCCACCAAGGCCTTTCTGACATTCTAAGCAGAGTTATTCTGGATAACATAGAAAACTGCCCCATGGCGCAATTTTAACAAATCCTGTAAAAAAAAAAAAAACCGGGCTCCGATTATATTTTCAGATCAGCACCAAAATCTAATCACGTCTTCCTTTTCCCATTCGCAGAGAAGTTTTTGGGTTATTAAGGGGACAATAACTCTATCTTGCAAAGTCAACAAATCCTTAAAAAAATTCCTGGATCTGCATCTGGATTTGGGTCACCACCAAAATCTACTCACTTTTCCCTTCAGGCATGAGCAACAGTCCCTGGAAATTTCATCAAAATCTGTCAAAAACTTTTTGAGTCAGGGTTAGACAAATGCAGACAAAAACACATCACAAATCAACATTGATTTAATTTTTATGTACAATGTCCCTCATGAAAGAGTCAGTTTTATTTTTTGCACTACGGAGCAAACTGTCTAGGATGTTAGTGCTGCTCTTGGCTCACATATGAAGCTTGTTTTTATTGTTACTCTTAAAATTAGATTTTACATGTAATGCAATGTGATTTGAAAAGAGTGTGTCCAGTTTATCCAGTACTGTTTATCTGTTTTTAAACATAATTCAGTTATCATTTATGGTGGCATCAAAAGCTAATTGTATAGTTTTCTGTTCGTTTCGAAAACAGATCAACTCACAGTAAGAGTGAAGATGAATGAAGGTGTTCCTTGCAATAGAAAGAAGTGAATGATTCAGTGTTGACTAAAATGAGTTTGGAAATATCAGTAAATTGGATATCAAATACATGCATCCTTAATAAGAAAGGACAAAAACGCTATAATCCAGATTGCTATTCTGAAGCAGCACTTCAGTGAATTGAAGATCTGAGCTTAAGCAAATATGAAAATCCAATCCTGATATTGTCCGTCTAAAAAAGATTATATAACCCCATGTCAAGTTTAAATATAGTTTAACTTAATTTGTGTTTCTTATGTAACAAGATTACTTTGGCAGAATGAGGCTGTGTGTTATAAGAATTGAGATTTTAAGACTAAACTAATAGCTGAGCATCATTAAGTTCTTACCCTTCTGAGGGTACCCCTGTTGGCTCTGCAGTGTTTGCTGATGACAGAGTTGGCGGAGTTGCTGTAGCTCTCTTTGCTGATAGGCCAGCTCCTCCTCCTGTACGGCCAGGTCCTCTTGTAGACGCTGGAGCTCCGCCTTCAGACGCTGGTTATCAGTCTCCAAGTCTACGAGTGCACGGTCTTTGGTCTGATGGGCAGAAAAAAATAACAAGGACAAGAGTCAAAAGCTTTACACAGTGTATAAAAACTTAATCTGCTGAACAAGAGCAAGAACTGACAGATAAGTCTTGCTGCTGAAGGTGTTTATCATGTCTTCTCACCTGTCCCTCCACATGTAGTTTCTCAGCTCTTTCTGTACTGGTGCTCAGACCCTGTTTCACTGTGGTCAGTTCAGTCCTCAGAGCCTGATGCTCTGACCTCAGTCTGCTGATTTCGGCCTCCTTCTGTCTCAATGCAGCATCGGCTTTAGCCAGAGTCGCCTCAGCATGAGTCTGACACAAAGAAAAACATTCTTAATGGCGCAGCTTAAATCATAAAGAGCTTTCACCAGTGTTCAGGAAGATCTGTATATGTATGAAAAACTTCTAATCATTTGTGATCAACAGTTCTTGATTTTACCTAAAACAAAAGGATAAAATACTGAGACTGTTGCTTCTACAAATGCAACAATAGCTCAACTGAGTGCAATATTTATGCCCAAGTCTTCAGCCATCAACTTCTCAAGCACACAGTTACAGCCTTAGCTTCCTTTGCGAAAGAAAACAAGAACTTGTCAAATACTTCTCAGATTACAAAGACGTACAGCAGCTTAACAGATGTGTTAAAGAGACCTTACTTTTGCAAAGCAATCATATCTCTTACCTCACCCCATCAAGATGAGATATTAAGAAAAGAAAAATAAAGTTTCCCAGAGCTTTACAACAATAGAAACATATGTTTTCTTTCTTCTTCCTCATTTTAACGTAACTTCCCCTGCATCAGTCAGTTTCTGTTGTCTGAGCAGCGACGCTTTGATGACGTGCTACAGCCCCTAACTACAACCAGATGTGATCCCGCCTGCAGTCACAGAAGACAGCAGCAGCAAGTTATTTCCTGTCTGGAAATGTGGCTTGTTAAAGCAGGCTTACTATGTAGTCTAAATAAATTTCAATGTAAAGACTAAGACCTCCCTAAAACCAGAAGCAAAGACTGTGGAAGAAAACTATTTTTCTTTTCAGACCAATTACAGCTCCTCTGAGAAGTTTATTTTTTTCCAATACATTGTGACAGACATTAAAATACCTGTGAAATCACTGACACTGCCAACATGAAATGAAAAACTGGCAAGCTGCAGAGAGAGCTGTTTTCTTTTTTATAGCAAATGTCTTTGATTAGTGATTAAGTTGACGAAAAGAAACACAAGGTACAAATGTGCTGGTGAAATCAACACAAACCTAAAATTCCTCACAGAAAGAAGGCGAGCTTTTAATGTATAAAACTGGAGCTGTACATAATCTAAATTAAATATCATGTAAACAACCGTTCATCCCAAAAGTCAAATTCAGAAATCAATTTATCATAATACACAAGGACAAATATGTTTGTGAAATGGACAAATAAGTATTTATTTTTATTCATTTACTATTAAAATGATTTATTAATACATTTTACCCACTGAATGGAGACCAGGTTGTATCTGCCATGTTTTTATTTGATTTGATGCAGTCAGGAAAGAGTTTAAAGCTAGCTACCTCCTACTCTCAGATTTATGAAAAAAAAAATAAAGGTTGTGAAAAAAGCTGCTTATTCACAATGCACTCAAGAGAAACACATAGCTAACAAACATTGTGTAAAGCATGTAAAAAAGTTAAGTTTTTTTTTTTTTTTTACAATATTCATTTTCTTCTTTAGACCTAACATAAATTGAAAAAGAAATGAATAGAGTGTGAACTCCTTTATTAGCTATTTTTACAGGGTTTTTCTCAAAAGCCCAGTCTTCATTACTCCTTGAGGCAGTCACACTGTTTCCACAAAGCAGTGACATTTGTGACACTTTTTAACACTAAATGGCTTTAGAGGAGTACAAGAGAGCATGACAAGGTGCATGTTTCACATACGCACACAAGCACAGCGTCAAGTCCACATGTTCTTATCTCACCAGCAATTCGCCTCTGATACTTCCTCTGGAGATGGGGCAAATGAAAAAAACTCAGCTCTGGGGGGTCAACACTTCCCCTCATTCAGTGGAGGTAATACTAGCAGCATGGATTGACCAATGGTCTGCTTTTGAATGCAAAGACAGAAATTTGTCCTTCAGTTGTGTGTGCAAAACCATGCACTCTAGAACACCATATTATAAATGGTTATAAAGACATCCACTAAAAACAACACTATCTTTGAAGTAGTAATGGGAATTGCAAGCCAGTTCCAGCTGAGAATTGATAACAAGTGGGTCAAGTAATCGACACTTTATCCCCAATCCATTGCTGCTTCGGTGGTGTGTAAAAGGACATGAAAAGGCAGAATATGTGATGATACGGACGGAAAACCTACACAGCACCTGCTACAGTACTATCAAAGGGCCTGAAAGTGCTTTTAGTAGATGGAAACTAGAGCACCATAAAGCTCAAATCCATCTACTATTCCATATAATTTGTCTTGATATGCAACAATGTCCTTATCAATTCCATCTACTTGGTCTTGCATGCTGTGCAAACAAGAATATCATTCTCACATCAGATCCAGCCGGAAGAAACCAGAACGAAGAAGTTAAAGATGTGATTATGGCCAACAGGAAAAGAAAAGGTCAAAATTCTGGCTTAATTCTGAGCAAAATGATGCCAACTACACAATGTCCGGTGTGTGTGTTTTAAAGCAGAGAGTGGGGATAGAGTGTGGGGAGTGACATGCCAAAAGGGAACCACAGGCCAGTTCTGATTCTGGGAAGTCCACATCTAGGAAAACTTCTTTGTACATTGGGGGGAATGGAGGTAATTGCTTAGGAACAGGCAGCCCAAGCCACTAAAAAAGGTAGTTATGTATGTGTACTCCATATACTTCGGTTGTTAATCTTTTATTGATGTTTATTTTAGTTTATAATTTGTACAGTGTCCTTGATTGTCTTGAAGACGCTTGTAAATAAATTGTATTGTTATTTTTATTATTAAAAGGGGGCAGCCCTGGTTTAGACCTACCCAGTTGATCCTTTCACAAATGTTATCCTTCACTCTCTCTGGTGTCAAACTCTATCCACTATCCCGTCTGTATTATGTATTTTAATTTAGGCTAACAAGTGCACTTTTAAGAAAGAAAAAAAAAAAAAAAACTAGGACTCACCAACACCTCCTTCTGGGCCTCTTCCTGACTGGTTTCCCTCTCATTGAACTGGAAGGTCAGGTTCTGGATGCAGACTCTCAAAGAAGCCACCTCCTGCCTGAGCCTTTCGATTTCCTCCTGGAGCTGCAGTTCCCTCCTCCTCAGCGCCTCTCGTTCAGCAGAAAGCTCTTCTTTTGCTGTTTCAAGCGTTTTAACTTTCATCCTCTCCTCAGCGACCAGCTCCTCCAGCTCCACCACCTCAGCTCGTACCTCCTGGACTTGTCTCTCCAGAGTGAGGCTGCTCTCTCTCAGGACTTCTGTTTCTCTTTTCACTTCTTGTTCTTTTGTTTTCAGGGCTGCAATTTTACTCATGTTCTGTTGTTCTTTATTTTGGAGTTCAGTGATCAGAGAGTTGAGTTGGGCACTCGTCTCTTGGGCTTGGCTCTGACAGCTGTCCCTCTCCTCCTCTGACAGTTTCCTCCCCTCTTTTTCTTCTTCTACACAGGCTTTGAGTTCCTCCAGCTCAGCCTCTTTGCAAGTGAGGAGACCCTGAAGTTCATCTGCTCTGTCCTTCTCAGCCTTCAGCCTCTTTCCAAACTCCTCACCGTGCCCTCTGTACTCTTCTTCCTGTGTGAGCAGCAGTCGCTCCAGTCCCTCTTTTTCTGCCACCGCGGTGTCCAGCTGACTCTGAAGGGCTTTGAGACGAGATCGGAGGGGACGGGATGAGGAAGCATGAATCAGGCTGAGCTCCTGCTTCAGACTGCTTGGGCCTCCCATCCTCTCCTGGTTTGGATAGTGACGAGGTTCTGGGCTGGGAGCAGGCGAGGGATTGATGCTGTCGCCGTCCTGAGAGTCGCTGACCTCATGCAGGTTTGGTCCTAATGTAGCAAGTTCTGCCTGCAGTGTGCTGATGACCTCATGGAGGCGCTCCTCTTCTTCCTGTTTGTCTTCACGCACTCTCAAGATTTCTGACTTAAGGTGCTCCACCTGTGAGCGCAGATCCTCAAGCTCAGCCTCCAAAACCTTATTTCAAAGAGATCATCAGTTTATCAGACACTAGTGTTGAATTACAGCTTCATCCACATTATCTTTATGCATTTTTTTTCTTTTTACAGTTAAATAAAAGCCATTCTTACTTTGTTGTCCCTGGTGTGCTCCAGTTCCTGTTCCAGTTTTTGGATCTCATTGTTGAGGTGGTCTATCTCCTGATTCTTCTCCTGCAGTAATGCTGAAGTGAGGGTATCTTCCTCTGCATCCTCCACCTCACTCTGTTCCTCTCTTTCCTCTTTGAGGATGGTGAGAGCAGACACTTTCTCCTGCACACAGAGGTACATCCCACTTTATGAATTTTTTTTTTTTAAGGATTTACCCCCCTTTTTTAACAATATCAGTTAAGGACCTAAGAAGTATTGGAAAAATAAGGGCTTTTTAAGATGACAGGAAACAATCAAAAAAATGATGCACTACATGCAGTATTTTGCTGCTGATGGGCAGAATTTCTTGTTTTTAAATATGCTTAAGTCATCAGTTTCAAGCTCCCCACACTTTTGTAAGTTACTATTAAACAGTTTGTAAGTTACTGTTAAACAGTTTAGTCTACTTGTAAAAATTAATGGAGCTTTTCCACAACTTGGTATCATTTTGCTTGACCTGACTCTACTCAGCTGTTATAGTTTTCCTTTAGTGATCATACCTCACCAAGATTTAAAGTAAGCTGAACCAAAACTAAAATGTGTCATAAAAACACTGGTTACCTCTGAATGGTCAGAGAACTACTGCAATAACAGAGATTTCTGTCACCGCCTGGTTCTATATTGCTGTATGATTTCTAAACTTTCTTCTGCCCTTAATAAAAAGCTCATTGTTTTCTACATGAAACAGTCTTTGAAACTCACTTCCTTACTGATACAAACATACAGAGGAGGTCTGGCACCACAGTTGCTTCTATTTCCACCTTCGTTGCTTGGGTATGTCACAGTAGTTTTAAGCAGCCATGCTACAAAGACTCAGTTTACAGTGATGCCTTAAAGTTATATATTATACTGTAATAGAAAACAAAGCAGGTAGTACCAAAACTGCGTTGAGTACAGTTAAGCAGATACCATGAATGAAAAAAGCCACATTAAGCACTATTGCCCATGAAACAGTGGTTCTTACACAGGACACACCATTGTGCCTTGGAAATTTGTACAGTCATAAGGTATTAATAAAACTATGCAGTTAAAGCATGACTTATAAAAAAATACTATAAATGTTGGATTAACTTGTTGAAAAATATAACATTAGCAGTACAGTTCATTGTCATATTTAAATCGATGCATTTGTGAATAAAATAAATATGTAGAACGGACTGATAGGATACTATAATACCCATTAAAAAGGTATTCTGTGCTGATATGAATAAGGTGTGCCTTGAAATTTTGGCTTGTATTAGGCGTTCCTTTGACAAAAATAAGTCTGAAAACTTCTGCTGTAATATGTTCATAAAGGCAACTTCTTCATTTCCAGAAGTGGGATAAGCTTTTGACCCGAGGTGATGAAGGACTTACTTTTAGGGCCGTAATCTGTCCCTGAAGTTCAGTCACATGAGCAGCATTCTGATTGGTCAGTAGCTCCAGTTGTAAAGTAAGATGTTTCAGCTCAACTTCTTTGATGTTTAAGTCACTCTGCAACTTCTCCTGTTGGTCGAGCAGGATCTCCACCTGAAGAATGACATTTGTAAATAAATAAAGGTCATAAGTCTAGATCATCACTTTTAAATACTACAGAAATATACATTTGCACAAAAGGATGATGGTGCATTCAAATTTACAGCTAAATACCATCATCCATATGCCGAAATCATTTCAACTACCAAATTCAAACTTTGAAGAAAATCCTACAGACCTCCTGCTCTTTGTTCTGTAGACTCTGCTGGGCAGCATCCAGGGCATCCCTCAGCTCCTGAGTGGGATCACGTGTGTTATCATGGTAACAGTGTCTTGTCTCATCCAGTTTAGACTGCAGGGCGGAAATCTGAAGCCTGTTGGACAGCTGCTGCTGCTCCAGAGCCTGCTTGTCCTGGCATAAGAGCAAACTCATGAGAAAAAGAAGAGTTCTGCTGCATCTAGTTATTTCCGGGAAAGTTGGGTCATTATTTTCTTACTTGTGTCAGCTCTTGTTCTCTCAGCTTAGCTCTGTGTAGCTCCTGTTCCAGGTGACTGACAGATCGATCACTCTCAGTGCTGTTGAGCAAGGCCTGCTCAAGCTCTCTGATTCGCCCGGCGAGCTTGTCTATTTCCTCGTTGCGTTCTGCGAGGTCAAGCTGGGCTTGCTGATTGGCTGAGAGCAATGATGCATGGTCCTCTGTTTTGTCTTTGATTATTGCCTGTAGACTCTCCACCTGTAGAGACAAAGAGGGGGCACCATTTTAGGTTTTCTTTTTAAAGAGAATTAAGACAGGGATTATCAAGGATGTTTTGTAGATGAAAAAGCCATTCTGGATCAGCAGCCGTCGGTACCAAACAATAAAAGTTAAGCCATTCCAGAGAGCAGTGGCATGGAAGTGAAGGAAAACTGAGGGAAATGAATTTTAAAGAACAGGTGATGAAATGGGAATGAATGGGCAAGCTCACACAACACTCAGAATAAAACTATGGATGACTGCACAGGAATGATGAATGATGCACACCATGCACAAGAGTCAGAGGAGCTAAGAGAAGTATGCTAGTTAGATTTCATACCTGCAGAACCAAGTCCTCAAACTACAGCAATCCAATCGGCAAAAGAATAAACACATGGTAAAGTCAGCAAACAATGCATTCATCACTTCAACCATATAGATTAATGCTTTGTTATATCTTCAAACCAATCTGCAATGCTTACACTTCAAACACATTAAAAGCAACCACACACAGCAAACACAAAACATCTTCCTCTCCAAAAAAGCATTTGGTATGTTACTGCCCAGCAAATAAATCTATTCCTGTTCTCACCCGGTGCCCTTTGTTATCCACGCTGGCTGGCTGTTTGAGTTGAGCCTCCAGCCTTCGGATCTCCTGCTGGAACTCGTCCCTCTCATGTTCACGCTCCACAGCCTGCTCCTATATGCACACAAACAAATGATGTGAAAGACTGTGACATCTAATTTGTGCAGTAGCATGGAAATGCTGCCTCTGACATGCTAAAAAACGCTGGAGAATAGAGGGCACAGCATTACTAAAAATCAGAGGCTGAATTTTACACTTTTTTAAACCTTTTCCAAGACCCTCTTCATACAAACCTATTGAATCTTTCATTTCTAACTATTTATATTAGTGACACACTGTTAAAGTTTTTTTGATAATTGTAAGATAGTTCAGCAGATAAGTCTTTTTTTGGAGAAACTCATTATAGTTGCAGTAAATTCAGATTTTTAGGTAAAAAACGCAAGACAAGATATTAATATTAAAAAAAAAGAAGCAAAAATCCAGCCATCAACAAAACTGAAAAAGAATTAAATCTGAAAAAAGAGGATTTGCAATTTGTGATTTTCTACATTACTATCATAACTTTTGACATTTTATAATTAAGATCCCAATCTTTTCCTAGCCTTGGGTTTTAATATTCACTTTTGATTTTTTCTGTTGAGTATGTTCACAATCATTTATGTTAAAAAAAAAAAAATCTTGTTTTTACAAGAGTAAAAACTAGATTGATCAACCTGTATTCCCACTGTCCATGACGCTCTGTTGGAGCTCTTGACACTTTGAGAGCCCCACGTTAGCCCAGTCTGTCTGCTCTGTGCTGCTCAGCATCATGTTTTCAACAACTCTGGATTCTGGCTACAGTTCATGTATTGCAAAGGGCTTGCCGTCTTGAGCCAATGGGCTTGAACTGCTGATGAAACAATGGTACGACCTCACACTGGTGGGTCTATTTGGGGGTGCAGAAGGAAGAAGCCGTTTAATGCAGTTGCTCAAATGGGGGGGAGGGAGAGCTCCCAATGCCAAGGATTTTTTTTTTTAATCTTGTCTACAAGTTTACTTTATTCTGCAGGGATGTAAAACACACTTAAGGGCGTCTTTAACTCAGAGAATCATACTTTAAAAAATTTGGCCTGTGACCTCCTCTGTTGACTAACCCCCAAATTCCACATAACGCGAAAGCGCCGCGCCACACAGCGCCGCGCTCTTGAATTGCACTGCGGAGCACTTAGAACCCACTCTAGTCTATCAGGCGAATTCCACTGCCCGCGCCGCGTCGCTGAAGCGTGGGTGCGTGCCACGGCGCTGGAGATTCGCTTCAGGTCTATTTTCTGCGCATCGCTTCAAAACCTCATGAATTCACTGTAGTTGAGAAAGCACCAGACAGGAAGTCAATGTGTGGAGTATCACAATGAAACACAATGCACGTACTCTCGAACGTAAATTTCCTCAATAGTTTGTCATCACTTCACAAACAGAAGCACGAGCATTAGGTCAACAGTCGGTCAGAGGGTCCCAGAGGCAACACGACTCCATGGACGAAGAAAAGTGAATGGTAGAGCTACAGAAGTATACAACATTGTATATATGACACCAAACATCCTTTCTACAAGGATATAGGCAAATAGAAGTGAAATAAATCACGAAGTTGTAAGGTTGGAACCAACAAAGGGACCTTAGAGAAGCGAAGTGAGGTGTTGTTTACTTCTTTTCTCAGTCTATAACATGTTTTATTGACGTGTGACATCACTATTCACACAAGAGCTTGTGACTCTCCGAGGATCAGCCCCCCTCCTTACAGGGCTGCGCCCTGCGGCGCTCCGTCCAGTGGGGTTTCCAGGTCGGAGCAAGACTGCAGCGCTGCGCGGCGCTTTCATGTTATGTGGAATTTGGGGGTTAGATTGCAAGCCATGAAATATTATTCCCTATGATTTTCATTTAAGACGAATACTTTTCAATTGCTTCTATTTCAGTAAATTTATATTAATACTTTTTAAAACTCCACAGACATCTTTGTGAGAGCCATCCTTCATTTCAACAAATGAGAGGGACAGATTTAGATTTAAAAAGCTTATTTATGCATCTTGTATGGTGCTTGAAACTTCAATGCTTCCTACAAAAGGATGATCAATTTTAATGCTGCTTTACATAAATTACTTTACAGGTCTTTAATATTTTTTGCTTGCTTTGTATTTGCATTGCCACTCTCCTCTCTCCTTTATTCTTTCCATTTAGTGGCCTTGGTCATGTATTGCAACTTTAGGGCCTTTGAGGACAGCTGCCATTTTCTAGCCTGCAAATTCTGATTTTCAGTACTACCCCAATGTGGACCAATGTTACCAGCCGTCTACTTAAAGAGTAGAAAAATGCAGTTAGCACTGACTATTTTTGACTTTACACTCACAGGCTCTACGAATCAAACTGTTCAACTTTTGGAGCAGCACTGAGCTTGGCAGTGTAACTGCTCTCTCACTGACCAATCAAATTCAAAAAGAGGTGGGACATCTGATATCAGCTTTGTCAACAACAATAATGGGAGTAAAATGGATCAGACTGGTCTCTTCTAAGGAACGATTTTTAGGTCTACAGCTGCTGTAGACAGAAATGACAGAATTCCCACATAATGTCCGTACATTTCACAGACATTTCCTTGAAATAAGAAAAATTAAGAACATCAAGCTATTCTAAAACAACCCCAAAGAAAGTACCAAAGAAACTGACAGTCACCCAAGAGATAATAAACACCAGCAAGAAGCACTGAGACACTATGAATATGGATGCTCGGGACATATGCCTTTATTTAGTAAACAAACTCCAAGGCCTCAAAACAATGATGTAGAGCTCTGTTTTTCCTTATATTTTCAATAAAATCTACTTACACACTTACTTTAAAACTGTCAAAACAATTATCCTAGTCCTTGTCCTTCCTTGTTCCTGTTGTCTGTCATGTAATCACTTTAATGTCTTGTTACTCCAGAGAATAAGTTAACAATTTAAAAAATGTTTTGGCAACCATAAAATAATTGACGGATACAACATTATTGTAGCCAATCGTGAGGACAAACTCAGACAGCTAACTTTTTGATTGTAGACTTTAAAATTTACCTCTATAAACTGGCGGTTATGCTTCAGCTGTTTCTCCAGTGCTTGGACTCGCTGGTGGAGGTCTTCTGTGTGGGTCTTATGGTGCTGCTCTGTCTCCAGGCCCTTTGTCTCCTGCTCTTCCAGCTCTCTCTCCAGGGCCCTGAGACGCAGCGACAGAGAGCTGCGGTCCTTCTCTGCCTGACGCTGCAAGTCAAGCCTTTCCTGAGCCAGACGCTCTGTTTCTTCCAAAAGAGCTGGAGAGATAAAAAAGGATAGTAAGAGTTGATTTCTCAACACAATTAGAGAAGAACATAAAGAAGTTAAACACAGGACATAAAATATCGGCATCAAATACAGAGTTATTACACATAATGTGCCTCCCCCCTCCAAGAAAGGCACTGAATGAACAGTGTTTGCTAAGAAAAATAACACAGCACTCCACGTCTCTGCTACAAGCTAATGGCGACTGCAGTGTTACAAACGGCATCCTCACACAAAATGCATCCCCACACAACACTGCAAATAAACAGCATGATCATCCCCCACCCCGTCATCACACAGTCATACTCCACTCTGACCCACAAACCTGTCTCAGGATCTAAAATGAGCCAAAGGCCTACGGAGAAAAGACACATCTGAGCCCGGACGTTACATAAGTGTGTGGCCAAGCGCACTTAATACAGCATGTAACATTTGATGCACACACACACACAGAATCTAAATGCTTTGCACACCTTTCTCCCTCTCCCCAATGCCTGCTGAAAGATGCTCCTTCTGACGCAGAAGAAGTGTGTTCTCCTCGCTGAGCTCCTGATGCTTCTGTCGTAGACTCTCAAGCTCCGCGGTGAGGCCCTGCATTTGATGCAGCTTCAACTTCAGGTCCTCCAGCTCCTCCACTAGTCTCTCCTCTTGGGCCTCCTTCTGCTGAAGGAACTCCTCAAGGGCTGCTTTTTCAGCCACATAACCTTCAAGAAGCCCTGAACACACAATTCAAAGTCAAAGGATTTATGTAGGAAGTGTGAAAAAAACATGTTTGAGTTGTTTAAAAATCAGTGCTAGTGGTGAAACTGGAGGATGCACAGAGGAACAGTGTTCATTTTTTTTTGTTAAAATGTTTGTTGAATGCCTTTTACTTATGATGAGGAGATAAGTTAAACAGCAAATTTAAACAACTCCATGAAATTGTAAGATTAGTTTTTGTTTTCAAAACAAGACAAAATGTATATGGGATGCTGCAGACAATTAAAAAGGTAACTGAATTCCCAGCCATCGAGTACACCAGCACTGAGTGCCAAATGATACCAAAATGTAGAACCTTCGACAGCATTCAGTTTGAAAAAAAGAGGACAACTCCAACTGAAGCTGCAAGTAGCTTGCAGACACAATATTGGCTGTTGTTGCTGCTAGAAAGGCACTCTTCATTTGCTGAAATTAAGCAAGAATCTAGTAATAAGATACATACCGCAATAAATGGGTGACAATACAATATATTGCACTGCATACCAGTTATTATTTCCAAATAAATAGTCCCTGCATCATGGTTAACTTTAATTTTCTCTCCCAGTAACAAATGTGATGATAAATGTAACAGAGGGGAAAGGCAAATGGCTGAACTTTACCAGCTTGTGACTGGGATGCATTAAAATGGGGTGCAGTTTTTCCCCGAAAAAAAAAAAAGGAATATGTTGAAATCCATGCTGAAATTTCTAGAATTAAAGCAAGTTAGCTATCATTATATAAAGTATACTGTTTTATAAGTCCTTTACTCAATGTAATATTCATATTTTAATCAGTTTATTTAAAAATGGTTTGAGCAATTTGATTAAAATACAACAATATAAAGGTTATATGTTAGCTTCTAGAGTAAATTTAAATGGAAAAAATGACATTTTAACAAAATTAATGACTAAAATGTAAGAACTTTTTGCTGAATGGACTTGAATATTTGGTCTGATTTAGCATTGATTAAATCTGGACAAAAACTTGAAGACCTAAAATGGCTAAAATGTGTCTAAACCAACTATGCATTTGGTTAAAATACTAAAATTCAGACTTGAACTAAAGTAGCAGCCAAAGTTAAAAATGCAAATCAGTTAAGTATTAAGTAGGTGTGTGGATTAATTTAGCACCATGAGATGATCTCAAAAGAAGCAGAGCCAATGATGACACCACACCCACCTTCAGCTTTATGGAGCTCCAGCTGAAGTCTGTTCTTCAGTTTCGCCTCCTGATCAAATTGCTCCAACAGGAGCTTGTGCTGTTCGATGAGCTGGACGGAGTCTTCTCTGCCTTTAGAGAACTTTTCCTCCAGAGAGAGGTGGACGTCATGAGTCTGCTCCAGCTGGAGAATAAAAAATGCCAAAGATAAAGCCAGTTTAAGACAAATAATGTATTTTTAATTATAAAAAATCAGGTATGTGTGGGTGGGTGTATGCTTCTTTACTTGTGTGTTGGCCTGGTTGAGCAGCTCCAGTAAAGTGTCCACAGTGTGCTGCAGTCTGCTGCAGGCGTTCAGGGCTGCTTCTTCTCCTCCAGGATTGATCTGAGTGTCTGAAACCAGCAGACTCTCGCAGAGCAGGTGGGTCAACTCAATGTCATCTGAAGACAAGTCTGGAACTGAAATAATAAATAATATAATATCAAATGCTGGGTGTGAAGGGAACTCCAAATCTTAAGTTAAAGATTCAGAAAAAAAAAAACACTGACTGAGCTAAAGGTTGTGTTTTGATATATAAGATACTTTGTGTAAGTTAATATGACCCAGACCTGATTCTTGTGCATCTTTATTTGCAGCCGAGCTCCTGCGATGCATCATCAGCTCAGATGTTTTACTTCTGGCGCTGATCTTTTGTCCAATCAGCTCCTCTGTTGCAATCATTGAGCGAATCATTTCAACCAGCACCTTCTTGAGCTTTTCATTTGCCTGGTGGAGGGTGCATCTATGGAACAACAATGACACATCAGACATGCATCAAAAAAGCCAAGTACTTGGATTGGTGCTGGACTTCTGCCTCTGTGTTTCAATTCTGTGGCTGAAAACTAAACATAACAAGATGTCATGCCAAAGCTCGCACCTACAAGACTCTTTGAAGAACAAAACAAACAAAAGGCTTTTACGGAATGTTTTAACAATCCTGAGAAACTTGCAGTTCACTTCAGCTCATCTATTCTTTGGGAATGGAGGTCCTATTAGGTCTGCAGTCCCCAAAGTTGCCTCTATGAGGAGTTAACAATGCCGTAAGTTTGTAGGCAACATAAACTTTGTTCCACATCAATATCTGGCTATTAGATAACTTTAACACAGCTCAGGACACCACACACTCAGTACATCTCTTACCTCTCCTCTTTGGCAACTTGCAGGTCATCAGTAAGCATCTTGAGAAGGTTTCCTCCCTCCTGACTCTCTCGCTCCCTTCGCTGGAGTAGAGTGTCCAACGTGTCCATCTCTGCACGCTTCCCCTCTAACTCTCCCTGAAGACAGCCAACCTCTGCTCGGAGCTGGACAAAAGAGGACAGACAGTCAATACATTTACTTTCAAAGTAGGGCTGCTCTATTATGGCAAAAATTACAAATGCGATTATTGATCACTGAAAAAAGTTTGCACCACAAGCACTAATCAAACCCAATGCAAAGCTATTGTTTTTGAAGTTGTTTTGATGTGCCGTTTTGGCAGATAATATAAGATAGATAAATATAAAACTAGCATGTTTTCCACAAATAAAGTTGCAAATTAACTAGATTACTACTGTGGTCCCAATTTTTTGTTAACACACACATAAGGAAAATATATTTATTAATGGAAACATGTCTACATTAGCTATAGTAGATGGCAATACACCCCATATCAGTTAATTACTGAAGGCCCTCCTCTTGTTTATATTGTTATGGTGTACAATTTCAGGGGCTTTCTGCACCCCTTTATAAAAAGCCCAAGAAGATTTGATAAAGGTGGTCTTGCTTGATGTGTCAAAAACTAAAATCTAAGACCTTCATGAGCAAAAACAAGGCATTTTTAGATCTTTCATTGCCTTAAAAATCAAATTAGGCAATGATAAAAGATAAGATAAAATAAGATAAAATAAAATTTCAATTATTTCCTCCTCACTTTCCTTTTTCCCCCACTAAGGACAAGGTCAAATAGGACAGACAACATAAAGCCTACAGTAATTAAAAAATCATGTGACCAACAGCATCCAACCGGTGCCAGGAGCATGGCAAAAGCAGATGGCAGCTTCTGCACTGAAAGTGAAAGCGTACCAGATGCTGATCATGAAAGAAATCAACCTCATTCACAATTAAAAAACTACATTTAAAACATCTACAATAGCCCCAAAAACAAACCCCTCCTCATCTAAACAAGTTACAGCATACAGACAAACATTTTACTCTTCAAGGATCCTTGGCAGATGGACCAGAAAGTTATTTCCAAGCCCGAGCAGGAGTTGAGTGGCCAAACTTGTGACTTCCAAGAAGCATTTAGTCTCCAAACACATTTATCAGTTTCTTTACAGTTTAGGATTCATTTTACTTACCTCTGCTTTCTCATTCTTTCTCTCCGCCCCCCTCAATACCGCTCTCTCCCTCTCTTTCCCTCTTCCTCCCGCTCTCCAACATCAAACATGTCTCAAGCAGCCACCTGCCTCAACCAAACAATAGTGTTCCCCTGACAACAGCTCCCTCCCAACCACTCGTGAGCTTCTCCTTGATAACCTCATGGGGTGTGCAAGTGTGTGTATTTTAATATCTAACTAAAAAGAGCCAAGCTGGGCAGGTGCCATAGGAACAACTGTGTGCAAACATGAGGCCAAGCTATGTGGATTAATAGGGTTTCATTATGGATTAACAAAGTTCAGTTTTAAACAGTGTTAACTGTACAACCTGTTCATTTATAGGTGACTTTATGCAGTTCAAGGTAAACATTTAACAGATTCAGTTTGTTTTAAATCTCAGCAACAAACAACAAGCAAACTAAAACTTAGCCAAAGGGGTTTTAACCAAACAAGAAGAAATAACTGAGGTTAATATCAAGAAGATAAGACAAAAATATTAGAGTGGTGCAGGAAGGAGTCAAATAATGTGTAAGTGAGTAACCATTTAAGCAACTCAAGCTCAAATAAGTAATATCCTCAAAAAATAATTAATCTTTAAGAACTCACTGATTATGATCAAAAGTAAGAATTCCCATTTTGAAGTCAAAGTTTTTATTTATTCAAAATGTGGTTGAAGAATACAAGATAGTTTGATTTGAGCTCCTTATGTGTGGATGTACAGTATGCCCTTAATCATTTTTTTGTGCTCTTGTACAATTTTTTTTCATTAGCATGACTGGAAATGAGATCTTTTTACATCTTAACTAGACACTAATGGACCGATCTCTCCGTTATTTCTTTATCAGAGCAACAGCAGATAACAATATCAACCATTTCTGGTGAGATAATTCACTGATAAATCTCCTTAGATCTGGCATACTCTGACGAAATGTTAGAAAAAAGTGTGCCCAATGTCATCTTACTCTGTAGGACAGAATCACTTGCATTACACAACTAATGTACATGAATCACAGACTAACTGTATGAACCAATTGCTTGGCACAACTTGATAGACACAGTATGATTGAAATTTTGACAGACCAATAAAAACTTCTGGCCAAGTTTCCTCTGAAAATATCCACAAATAACAAAAAAATCCACTACCAATACACTTCAGCTGTCTCAAGCAGGCACATCCTCAGCATCACCAGCAAAAACAAGCCAATAACAAGAATAATGAGGGATATCTCCTGTCTGCTGAATGTCTGAAAATAAGGACTAACTGATATATTACTTTATCATTCCCATTCGGACGTGCACATGCACAGCAGTCACAGGACTATTACACACGATTCAAAGAGTGACTGTCTCACTGTTAACCATAAGCAAAATTCCTCCATGTTACCTTTTGTTTTAAATTTGCATTATTCGGTATGTCAAAAAGACTAATTAGATATCTCTGATTAAACAGACATTCAAAGTTTCCTAACCAAATCTTAATAGTCAATAGTTTAAACATAACACTGCACAAAACAGATGCTAAGCTGAGGTATACAATAAGTTTAGTAAGAATTATGAGTCATAAGCACAAAGCTGGTCTGACTAAATGTAACTTTTAACATCAGCAGAAATGGTTCATGGCATAGGCCACCAGATTATTCTTTAAGCTTTCACGGGAACAAGTCAATCCGCTCTAGTGTTTGTGTGCGTGAGGAGTTCCTGTCAGAGAGTTGCAGTGGGTGATGAAAGTATGAGGGGGTTTGGATTCGTTATCATTATGAGTTAAAGATCCAGAGACTGCATCTATCAAGTGCAAAATCCCTTTAAAGTTGCAATAGTAAATAATACCACAATTAAGTTTTCTTGCGCAATATCATTCAGTAATTTTTAAGGATATCGGATATGCCAATATTTCCAAATGACTTATCACCAACAATGAGAATTTTTGGCAAGAGCACAAAGCCTCCAGTTAACTAAAGCTGACCAGTTTCCTTCATGGTTACAGTTAATTTGTTAGAAACAGATGTGAAACAAGAAAAACAACACTATTATTTAATAGATGATACTGTTGACTCATAAAGGTGGACAAAGTGGTTTGTGGTCGCAGTCTTCAGAATGAAGACACAATACGAGAAAACCAAACAAAGTTACATGTCTCCAAATGTGCGCCTGTGAAAAGGCTTTGCTCATTTTTACCATCCATTTAAAATAATTTCTTCAAAACATCCAGCTGATACTATCTAAATTTTAAGCATTTGCAAGAACCTCATTAATCCAAGCACTTCCCAGACCTTGAAATATCAGGGAAAACAAGCAACAGTGCAAACCAGGACAACTTACAACGCATGAATAGGCTGAAGTTGGGCTTGACCTAGAAATAAATCATATGACTCAAAATCATGAAAAAAAAATCAGCATAAACGTGCACAGAGTAACTGGCTTTAGCAAAATGTCGTCATAAGCAAAGAAGAGAACGACACTTATGCTGTGGATGCCATGACTTACAAGGAATATCTTTCCCTCACTCTGGCAAATATAACCAACAGCTAAGAAACAGGATCTTTCACTTTCAACCACAGATTTTGTACAGCGCTTCCAACACATTTCTCCTTTTCTTGTATAGGGATGGGATTCAAAAACCAATTGCAGATGAAAATTGATTACAGCTAATTGAAGAATTTGATATCATTAGTTTTTATGCTTAACAATTCCAAGTGCCAATCAACCAATAGCTACGCTTACATGCAGTTATTAACCCTTTCATTTTCGGGAATATTAGCAATAACCCGGTTGCGCATAGCCATGTAAACACCAAAAACCCTTTTGAAAAACCAGAATATGCTCATATTCTGTTTTTTAAAAACCAGAATATCACCCCTGGGTTACTACTTTTCTAACCTGAATATTTGGTCATGTATACGCCGATCGGGATATCCCCATCGAAAGGAACATTAATTGTGTTCTGCACTTGTTCTTTGTGCAAGGAATCTTGGTCTTTTGAGTACAGGAAGTACTTGTTGCAAAATGGCACAGCTCCGGCTCGATTTCCTATTTCTTCATGTTCTCGTCTTCCATTAATGAAGAAACTGACAAAGAATAGTGTCAAGTACTGGTGGTGGGTCAGTACCAGCACCAAAGCGCAAACAAAGCCGACTGCTACCTGCTTCAGGCTGTTCATTAACCGCTGCGCTGCTGCTGTTGTTCTCGTTGCTATTGGATATGGGAAGAAGAAGCAGAAATGACGTGCATTGCGTCATGACGTTCTCCGTGCGTCGGGATGTTGTCCGTGCGTCACTGTTTTGATCGGGATACCATGTATAGAGGAATAACCCTGTTTGCTCACGCATGTAAACGGGTTATTCCGAATGTTTCAGAAACCGGAATATTGACCTTAACCTGAATATTGACTGCATATAAACGTAGCCAGTGATGTCTTGCTCTCATCAGTAGGAAGGAACAAGAGCAAACAGGTCAAAGTTGGGATCAATGGGAACAAAAGAAGTCAAAATTTTGGCTTGATTTTGCACAAAATGATGCTAACTATTCAACATCCACTGTGTGTGATTTCAAAACAAGAACAGCAACACCAGCAACTTGCTAAAGTATTTGTCTATGCAGCATAGCAGTAAATATCAGGAGTGACGTGTGCTTGACACTGAAAACCCAGATAGGCCGACTTTTTTTTTCCACACAAAGAATTGATAAAGATTTAGACTGACAAACAGAACAGATAAAGGCATTTGCACAAAACCTCCCCCAAAGAAGTAAAGCAGCGTTTTTCACTTGCACTGAGGCCATTAAAATAGACAGAGGTTAGATAGCAGCCAAGGGTGTGTGAGTGTAGTACCTGGGCCACCACGGCATCCAGCTGCTGCAGCTGTGCAGTGAGCTGGCTCATTTTGCCGGTGTAGCTCTGCTCCTTCTCCTCCTGTTCAGCTGTGAAGCTCCGCCTCAGCTCCTCAAGCTCCACCTGCCTCTGCTCCTCTGACGCCGTCTTCAAAGAAAAAGGTGAAGTGGGTACATCGGTCAAAAGATGCAGAGCATCCACATCTTATAAAGCTGCAGTGAAGTGAGGGTTTTTAAGTTCCTCAGCTAAATAAATCCCTGGCCATGTCTCACTGGCTCCTGACTGAAATGTCTGGGAAAAAAAGTACATTCAGCCTTCAAATCTTCTGCATCAGAGGATAAAAAGCTTAGATCCATCCATTTAGCCGGTGGTAAGAGAGCAGGAACACAAACAGATGCACACAGCCTGGCTGATTCAGAGAACAGAGAGACAGATGCACAAAACACTTCTACATATATGATGATGGTGGGATTATGAGCAAACTGGGGTTGAATAAAGCTCCAGTGGGAAAGGCTCCAACAGAAAGAACTAACCCTGAGAATGAACTGGTGCAGCTGGAGCTTAAAGCGGCCAATGTCAAAACAAACACACGCACACACTTCAGCTTTCCATAATCCAAAGCGATTACATAATGCCTTTTTGAACAGGCTCTCAAATAAATATTGAACTCTGACCGACATGACAAAGACCATGATTTTCACATATTGACTAATTATGTACAGCAGAAGCAAAAGAGTAAAACTACTCAAGCCTGTCTGCAAAAAGAGGCCTCTGAGCTGACCATACTTTCATCTTTGTCCTCATCTCATCACGTACCTTCACTTGATTAATCTGCTCCTGCAGCCTCTCCTCTGATTGGACTTTAAGGAGCTCCACCTCCTCAAGGAAGTGCTGCCGATGCCTTGATGACTCCTCTTCCAGCTCCCTGCGGCATGCCTCTAGTTCTCGAGCAGAGACGTTCCTCAGCTCCTACAGCACACACGTTGTGTATTCAGTTTAATACTATGATATGCAATTGGCAAAATGCTCACAGTCACTGGGCTTCTCAGAAAAAATCCAAATACTCTTTGCTTCTACACACAAGTAAACCATTATAGAGGATGAACAATTACTCTGTGTAATCCCCTCCCTAATGGGATGTAAGAAAAACAGAGGCAAAAAGTCTACAGAAAACCACTAAAACCATCTCAGTAAGCAGAGCTTTGATGCTCATACATCATGAAAAGACAGATTCACACACATACACACACACACACACCTGTAGCTGGAGCTGATGCTGTGTGATGAGTTGCTCTTTCTCAGTAGTGAACGTGTGTGAGAGCTCCTGCAGAGCAGTGCTGTGTTGTTGTTCAAGTTCTAAAACCTGGAAAAAGATGCAAACACAAATCACTGTATGAACATCAAACTGGAAAAAGACGAAAGAAATTCAAAATCATGTTTACACAGAAAAGCTTGAGTGGGGAACTTTTGTGTTTTGTTGATTTTGGTCCAACCCTTGGACCAAGAAAGGGGGGGTTTATCTCTTCGATACTGTTCTCAGCTCAAGTGCCATGACGGACACTAATGCTATACATTGCTGCACATGGTGCCGAACTCTCCACGCAATTAAAAGAATTGTGGGAAGAAAAGAAGCCACAAAAACAGCGTTGGGTCATCACACACTACAGTTTTTTTACATCACTTAATTTTCCACTACCTAGCGACTTTGATTAGGCACTAGTTTGAGACATGGCACAGCCTACGTGTCCTACCGCCAGCAGCGTAAAGATCAAACTACAGTCTTACTTTAATTCTGCCAAGTAAACAAATAATACTTCATCACAAATTAAGATTAGCCAAATGTATGAATGTTCAAGGATTCTCCTGCTGATCCAACACGTTAATTTTGACAAAGAATGTTTTTCTAGCTTAGTTTACCCCAACAACAAGCACAGTGTGCTATCATGAAGTGCACTTATTGAAACCATGGCTTCTGTCTTAACAACATAAACAATCAGTAAAAGCCTCTGGATGATCAGAATCAGCGGATACATGTTGGCTTTTATACAGTCGTTTGCAGTGAGCAGCTCTCATCAAGCAGAGACTCCATCACTATTTTATGAACGCAGAGGAGCTGAATGAAAGTTCATCTTCAAAGTAAGTATTTGGCTTATACTGATTGTTTATTTTGTAAAGACAGAAGCCATGGTTTCAGCGATAAGTGAACCTCATGATAGCAAATGCTTGTCGTGGGGGTAAACTGAGCAAGAAAACATTCTTTGTCAAAATGACTACTTGGTCGGCAAGATGATCCTTACACATTTGTAGATTTGGCTAATCTTTATTTGGGATGAAGTATTGTTTGTGTATTTGGAAAAACTCGGGTAAGAAAGTATTTTAACATTTTAAAACTCCTCACAGGGGCTTTATGTCTTAATATCGCAAAAATGTAGGAGTTGATAAATCTGAAAGCAGGAATAATGTTTTTTTCAGATTAAACATTACATTCAAAAACTCAGTCTTTTTTGTTTTAGATTAAGACAAAGAAAAATGTAATGTACCTGTTATATTGTTATATTAAAAACTTGTATTACTGTGCCATGTACTATGTATTTAAATGGGATGAGATATTTAGATTTAATTGCTCAAACACACTGGATGAGTGAGGCTGACATGCGTGCTCGCTCTGGCTTGTGACACCATGGCTTTCATATCAAGTATAAGTGTGGCTGCTGTCACAGCTCTGTCCTTACAGCAATTCCACCTCAGTGAAGAGCTAGGGAGGATGGTGCATTGTGTGATGATGGTTGAGTCAACAACGGTCATGACTAAAGATCTTTGCACCAGAAAGTGTGCATAAGCCCATTTTCTTTCTATTTCTATCAATAAAAACAATTAAAATACATGTATTTTTTGCACAGCAATATATCACTTTTCCCACTGTGTGGGTCAAAGGAGGGGCTCAACTCTTCTTGGATACAATTAAGTGGAGCTTCAAGGAAAAAAAGTTTGGGAACTGCTGGTATACTGGCTGTACCAGCATATAAAAAACACAATCATCTGTTAAAAGTTCAAAAAGGCACAGAATTTTACAGAACAAATTTCCGATTGCAGTGAAATTTTCATCAGTTGTTGATAAAGAAAACAAAGAGCTTGTTTGTACCTGCTTCTTTAAGGTCTCCAGGGCTTTGCAGTGTTCAGTATCTAAGGCCTCTTTTTGAGCAGCCAGCTCCGTCTGTAAAAACAAAGGCAGGAAAACTTTTAGACATATCATGAGAGGGATTTTTCTTTCATCTTTGTTTGCCTGCTGGTTAGATGACAGCTTGATAGATGGCTGCTTGGCAGAGGTGCACTAACCATGCTAATGGCTCACCTTGTGAACGTGGCTGAGCTCAGCTGCCATGGCACTAAACTTCTCAATATGCACCTGAGCCAGCTCTTTCCTCAGCTCCCCTCTGATGGACTGCTGCTCCACGGCTTGGCGCTCCATCAGCTGTTTTTGTTCCGACTTCTGTGTATTTAGCTCCTGATGATGCCTCTCTTCAAGCTGAACCATTTCATCACGCAATGCCTGAAAAAAAGTTTTGGCTTTCAAAAGCACAAACAAACTAAGAAATCCCAAATAGGAGTTACATTGTGAGTTAGTGTGTTCTTACTTGCACTTCCTTAAGGTATGTTGCCTCCAAGGTGTCCATATTACCCAGCATCCTCTTCTCCAGTTCATCCCTCTCCTCTTGGTGTTTGCGAGCTAACTCAGCCTCTAAAGCCTCCAGCTGAGCCTGCTTGCTTTCCTCCACATTTTCCAGATCTGCCTTTAGTTTTGAACTGAGAGCTGCTTCCAAGGCAACAAGCTCAGCGTTGTGTTTGGCCTGAAGCTCGGTAGTCAGAGCTGCGAGCTGATTTCTGTGACTGGCACTGAGAGAGTCTAGCTGTGCTTTGTGTTTGGCACTGAGTGCATCTAGCTCTTGGGAGTGTTTGTTTAATCGTGAGTCTTCCTCATGCTGGAGCTCAGTTAGATGTTTGTGCTGTAGCTCTGTCAAAGAGTTTTCATATTTTTCCGACAAAGTTTGCTCCAATGTTGCTTTTTCTTCCTTAAACCTAAAAAAAAAAAGCATTTTTATGTGTTAATGATTTTATTGGTGAGATGCAAAATACAAATAAAAGTCTAGAATTCAAAAACAGCAAAAACTGCAAAAAAACAAAACAAAACAAACCCCCCCCCCCAAAGTCTAAGACAATTGCTTGCATGTCTCCATGCTCCCCAAACCAGTCCTTCAAACTCCAAAAGTCCAACCCAATTCAATACACATGTATGGGAAAAAGTTCAAAATACTGAAACAAGACACAAAACACAAAAAGACAAACATGTCAGCCTTCTAACCAATCTACTAGGATTATATCGGCCTGCATCTACAATCTCTGATATAAGCACTCCATTCTAATTTTTTATTTATTTAATTCAGTTGTAGAATATGCCTAAGTTAAAGACAGTGGTTATTTTGCAATTTAAATATATATGTTTTTGTTTTTATTGGATTTATTGAGGTTACTTTTCAGGGTCTTCTAATTTATTTTTTATTTAATTGTAGTATATTCTTATGTTTAATGTTAAAATTTATTTAACCCATTGGTTAATAACAAATGGGTCAGTTTTTCTCATACCTACTGTTGCTGATTACTGTTCTCTGTTTGAGTAATGTCACTTGATCAAGCCTTTTCTTACAGTTCACTACAAAAGAAGTCGTAAAAGTATGTACGATTCCTGCTGATAATGAATCGGATCGATATCGGCCAATACTCAAAGCTGCACACCCGTACAATCTACAAGTCTTCAAACATTTTGTTTATTTATATATAAAAATACAAAAAGTAGCTGCAGCAATGAATCAAGAATGAATGAAAAACATTTACCTGATTAGAACAGAAAGCACTTTACTAAAGTTATTTTTAACAGTCGTCAAGATAAAAAATACAGGTTATTTTATATTGGTTCAGACGAAAAACACTAATTTCAAAGAAAGTCTTAGACTCATCAACAATACTCATCAATAAGATATAAACAACATTTGACAATGACTTCCCCCTACCCATAGAGTCAAAAAGATTTGCAACTTTAGGATCGATCAAAACAAACTTAATCAAGCAATGGCTTTGCAAACATGATATGCTTATTTTATTCATACTTAGTGCAGTTTATACTTTTGTCACAGAAAGAAAATATAAGCTGGTCCCATTTTGGAAATTTCTGAAGATTTTCACTTCTTAGATTCTTGTTGTTTGCTTGTATTTTTAGATTAGATTAGATAGAACTTTATTAATCCCTTAGGGAAACTTCCTCAAGGAAATTAGGAATATTTACAACATGTATTAAAGATGTGCTGTTTTTATCCCTTAGATAAAAACACTGGATGAAAAGTTACGCAGGTCAATTCTGACATTTGTTTTGGTAAAACATGACACTTGTTTGAGGCTCTGCGCTCTGAGAAAACAGGATTCAAGGGGTGACCTCTAGCAAAAAATAATCATAAAACATAAAAAGACAAGATATTCTTACTTTGTAAAAAAAAAAAACAACACCACAAACATCAGTAGTTCTTTATGCTTGATTTGTGTATAATGCAGTAAAAAGGAGAATTAAGGACTGCCTGTGAACACATTTCTATAAAAAGGTCAAAATAAAAAGCTTTAGCTCCAGCCTGCTCTGTTTTTCTTTGGTATTTATTGATTTATCTTAGAGAACCCACATTATAATTTCTGAGTTTTTTCGGCCGTTAAGTATGTTTTACATGTTTGCTCCCCTGATAGAGACACCAAGTCCGCAGCAGGTGAACTTCTCCTCCTCTTCCTCTGTACAGCATCTGTAGCTGTCTGAAACAGTTTGTACCCCCTCAATAGTCCTAAAAGTAAGACGTCCTTCCACTGTTTTACGGTTAGTATAAGGCCATTGGCTCATGATGGCTAGCTCACTGCAAAGCATGGGCTGTGGTCACTAAAAGTATGGCCCTTAGCAGCACTGAACTGACCCATCACCACAAAACGGACAGGCTGACCAATCAGCAAGAACTGGGCCCATGTGGGAAAGGGGTCCCTCAAAGTGGCAGAAGCTCTAACAAAGCACCTCAGAGACAGAATACAGGTGGACCTGGGCTTCATAGTGTGTGAAAAATAAAAGTATTTTCGAACATTAGCAACCATGAATAAACTCTAATAGTCATGAAAATTATATGTATGAACCTGAGTAAGGTCAAATAGTGTTTTTTTAATGTACTGTACATTAATCAACCCATTCATTGTACTCAAATGTAATTTATTCATGGAACTGCACCTCCACCCCTTAAGGTCTTCGTTCATCTGACCTCTGAACAGAGCAACAAGAACAGCCTCTCAGTGGCAGTGCATTACTCCATAACGTACCACAGCTTTTGGACATTCTGCTTTCTCATACACAGCTATAAAAGAATGGAACAAATCATAGAGCCTTCTCCAGAGAAACAAAAAACTGGACTATTATAATAAAAATAACTAATATTAGAAACCAAGACTGTCAGCATTGACCAATATTTTAACATAATTTCTTCTAATAATTATATTTCTATGCCTTTGAGTGTATTTTTCTGGTTTGAATCTGCATCATTGCACTATAATTGAATAAATGCACTCTGTTAACCAAAATGTATTTTTTCCATGCTTTTATGCACTTTCTGTACTGTAAATACACTATATTTATACCTTAATTTCTCTCTTGCCTGCCACAGGGTTGTAGATGGAAATTAGCCAGAAAGCTATAATCTGGTGCAGAGCATCTCTCCTCTGTTGAGTTTAATGTTTTTTTCTGTACATGGTCCCTGACAACTATTCACCCTTTCCCTCTTTCTTCAGAGAGGTGGAAATTGTTAATGGTGACCAAAGTAATTTAAAAAAAAATCTTTCTACATCTTTAAACTACAGACTGTATAAAAATATTTCTCTCCAGTAGTTTTCTGACAAATAGATACTCTTACATCATAAACTTTTTTGATGGAGGCATTGAAATTGATCTTTAAAAAGAGAAAAAGGAGGCTTGAGATCTTGAGCAGTGATGACTTGCCTGTCATGAGCCTGACGCAGTCGCTCTTCACTCTGCTGCTGGAGGAGAGCAGTGAGCTCCTTCATGTCTGCTGCCATACAGCTCTTTGCCTGTTGCAGCTCACTGTCATACTGGGCCTTTAGTCTCTGCTGCACTAGGAGGACCTGTGGGCCTGAGAGACAAATGTAACTAAGTAGTGTAAAATGCTTATTGACTTGCAATCAAATTCTGACTTACTGATACAAAGCAAACAGAGTCTTACTGTCATCGCTGTCCAGTGCAGCCTGTAGAGACTTTAACTTCTCCCTCTCCTCGTGAAGGGCCTTTTCAAAGTCTGTTCTCTTGTTCTTCATCTCTCTGTCATGCTCTGACGTCAGGGCAGTTAGCTCTGCTTCATGCTTTTCCTGAAGTTCTTCTCTCAGCCTCTTCATCTCCTCCTGTACGTGCTCCTGAAGAAGAAAATAAAAACACCTTTAAAATGTCAAGATTATGTATTTAGTGAAGTGCTACAGTCGCATGAATCTATTCTAAACTCAATTGTGAGTTAATGTGGACCTTTTGTGTGTTGTTCTGCTTTTCTGCCTCATGTTGTACACTTAGGGCAGCCAGCCTGTTCTCCAGGTTGTGGATGATGGTCATGCTCGCGTGCAGCTCCTCAGTGTGATACCACACCCTCTGTTCAACCTCCACCTACACAAGAGCATTGGTACAATCAATTAGAAGAGTCATTATGTCACAGTTAGAGTGAGAGACTGCCTGATTTAGTCACTCACCTCCACCTGCCTTGCTGCTTCATAGTGGACTTGTGTCAGCTCTGAAAAAAGTTGGAAAAACTCTGACTTATTTCATATCAATGTCTCAGTACTAGAGAGCACAAATGTTTTTCATCAAGTCTGTGGGAAGAACCTTGCAAATGGTGGTCAGATAGTTTGGCTCGGAGTTGCTCCAGCTCCAGTGCATGACGGGTCTTCAACTCCTGCAGCTCTTGGTAGTAGAAGTCAGTGAGGTCTGAGCGTGCCTGACGTAGAAAGAGATAATAAATGTATTTAACCGAGCGAGTACAGGGTAGAATCCAGGGCAACTTGTTAGTCAGATAGCTTTGGTAATCACATTAGCATCCATCTTCCCAAAAGTCCTGCATTCACACAAAACTTAACACTGTCCTTCAATCAGTAATATGATTGGAGGGTGTCTTTTTATCAACTACTCTATTAGTTCCTTTTTATGTTGGAAAAAAATAGAAGAACTGCTGCCAAGAGAGAATAATGTGTGCAGTTATTTCCACATATTAACGATTATTCATTTCCCCTTTCTCTTTTTACATTTCTCTGCTCTCACATTTAAAACAAAAAATTAAAATAAATATAAAAACCTGGCCAAGGCTGCACTGATAGCATTTGACAGTGTTTTTAAATTAATGTATTTTTAATTTATAGCTGATAGTTACATACAGTACTGATGCTTAAGAAAAGTCCTTCTGCCATATTCAGTGACAAAAGAAAGATCTGTTATCGTCAAAGAATTTTAAATACACTCAATATGAATATGCCCCCGACATGCACTGTGCATTCCTCCATCACATGAATGGATTATTTCAAGAACCTTGGACTACTGAGGCCCAGTTATGAGCCCAGAGCACAAGACTATTCAATAGACACATTTGAGCTTGTGAACTACATAAAGAGAAAGTGAAATTGATTTAATGAGAAAAAAACACGTTATTAATTTCTACTTACAAATAAATCTGTTGAAATGTAATGTTTTTTTAATTGTATTATTATGCATGGATGTCTGCCTATGACAAAAAAATGTTCATATTATGTTTACAGTTTGTTTAAATTACCCATAATTTCCAGTTAATTTCTGGAATTTTTTTATAGAAAGCTTTGAAATTGGTATATTTCCAAAATTCCCCCGCTGAACTTCCCATGCAAAGTTTCCGGAAATTAACAAGAAACTTTCCACCCCTTTGCCACCCTAATCCCTGCACATTACAGAAAAGTTTTTTTTTTCCTTCGGACTGAAAGATTAACCTGTCTTGAGACAGTTAATGTCACATACATACAGCGAGCTAAATGATGGATCCTAAAACTCTTGAGATGAACAACTCTGACTGCGGTCAACATCGCTGGATTGACAGCAGCATTAAATGACAGATGGGTTTTCTTTTTGTTTGCATTAGAACCTATTTATATATTGTTAATTAATTCAAATTATCAAACAAACGCATAACAGGAAGCAGAAGAACTCCAGTCAATTGATTCATACCAAAGATTTCCAAAAAATGCTGCAAGTACCGTCTGTTATCTTTAGATTACAGCCGGATACATTTTAAGATATGACTGTAGCCTTAGTTTTAAGAAGTGGTCACTGCATACAGAAGTGTAGTGAGCGACACTGCTGCTCCCCAATGCTCATATTTCTCAGTGATTTTTTCCCCCTCAACTGTCTTTTTTTTCCACTGCTATCTGGACTTGATGGTATGTTTTGTTGTTTCCCCAACTTTAACTATAATGGCAAGCAATAAATTACACAAAACTACACTCTCTGTGTAGTTATCACCTCCAGCCCCCATCAGGGGTCCTCTGTGGTGACTTGACATCATCCAAAAACAACCTATAGAACAGGAATTTACTTGCAGACATTTATTAATCAAACACAGGGAGTCACTTAAAATTTGATCGAAAGTTCAAAATTCTGGTTTATGACTGGCAACCTTACTCCTCACTTCCAAAATAGCTTGCACCACTTACTGTATGCTGGTATTTCACAGTAAGACCAACGACAGTCTAAAGTCGCTTTTTGTCAAGATAAACTCTAATTTTCTCAGTTGATCTTTGACACAAATGCATCAAAGATTGAATAATGGCATCAATATCTGACCTGCTGTAGCTCCTTCTTGAAGGACAGAGTCATTGAGGATTGTAGCTCTGAAAGATCCTGTTCATGTTTCCCCTCCAGCTCAAGTCTCAAAATGCCAAGCATTTCCTGTATGGGACATGACAAAATTTTTAGTAAACTATGAGACACTTTTCAGCTGTACTATATGAAAATATAATATATAATATATATAATTAAATGAGATAACTCTATTGCAGTCCAATCCACACATTTTCAAGTCTTGCTTTCTTTAAATGAATGGAGTTCCTTTTAAAGTGTGAGCACACCTTTTGTTTCTCAGCTTGGAGGTCTTTATCCTCTCCTACCTGGCTTTGAGATATGGAACTGAAAAACAAAGAATAAAATCATCAAAAGTTTATCCAAGCTTTTAGAGCAGGTTTTTGATCTTGCTTTATCCTTCTAGCATACCTGGTTAAAACAGACTCCTCCATGGCACCTTCCACCAATCGCAGCTGTAGCAGAGCAATTTCCTCTCTGTAATTCTCCTCAGCTACCTGCAAACGCTGCTCAAAATACCTGAAGGAGGATGATGATACAGAGATGGAGAGAATCTGTATGATCAATGAAGTTAATCATGCGAGCAACACAAGTAACTCTATATGAACCCTGAGGTCAATTTAAAAAAAAAAACATTTTAATCTCAGTTATTATTTTCAACCAAAACCATTTTTAAATCAACAAAAACAGACGAGATATTCTGAAAATTAAATGTATCCAGATTGGGCTCGTCTCTGTGTTCTCATACCTCCTCAGGCTTTCCAGCTCAGCCTCATTCTGCTCCTTTATTTCCCGTTTTTGATCATTGATTTCTGACTTCAGGCGCTCAATGTCATCAACACGAGATGAACGTGCAAGCAGCTGCTCCTTCAGCTCTGTGAGAGTGAGGAAGAGGACGATAAAAAAGGGTGAGGAAAATAGAAAGTGAAAGCACATACATGCAGAGGCAGAGCTCACACCTAAACCTCTGTGTTATTGGACTTTTCATCTTATAAACAGTTCTGCTCCGACTCTTTCGTAATCTAAAGAGGGGAGGAATCTTCAAATGCTGTTGGGTTTCTAACCCTCCCCTTCACAGTGATTTTCCAAAATAATATTACATTTTTTCATAATGAGCAAGTTTAGAAAAGATATCCATAACATTTATTAACTGCATCTTTTTCTCTCTCAGTCGTATCATGTCATAAAGAGGCCTCATTGTTAAAATATCTTTAATACATTGATTAATTGTGAAGTTTAAGAAGTGTTAGTTTTGCTGCTCATTTTGTATTTAAATAGTGCAGCGTCACCCAGACGTCAGGCAGGTTTAACAAGCTCACCTCCCAGCTCCTGTCTGCTCGTTCTCATGCTCTCCAGCTGGCTCCACAGCTGACCTACTTCTTCCTCTGAGCTCTGTTTTAACAAGGTCTTCTCCTGCCGCAGGTGCAAAACCTGGTTCACATAAGGAGAAAAAAAATTACTGTAACTTGGGTTCAGATCTTACATCTTGAACACGTGCCTATTCTGAGCTGATCTAACCTTATTCATATCCAACAGAGGCAATAAGAGAGACAACACAAGTTTAAATAATGGTGTATTGATATCACAAAGAACAGGCTGAACCGAAACCAACATAGAAACTTAACTAAAAGTCAGTGTGCTTTGATTGAACTCACCTCTTGCTGCAGTTTCTGCTCCTGCTCCTGCAGGTGGAGCACTTGCTGCTCTTTCTCCTGCAGCACCTTCTGATGGCTACAAACCAACTCCTCCAGAGCACCTTAGAAACATTTCAAAGTGCATAAGCATTAAAAACATGAACATTTAGAATTTATGGAATAAATTATTAAAACATGCTGACTGTATGTTATTAATGATTACATAAAATATTTCTAAAAACAAGAAACTCATTTGCTCATGTAAGTAATCTATAATGGCTCAATTTATTGCTTCAAACCATTAAATATTTTTACTCAAATACAGTAAAATGTGCCTCAAACTTTCTGTATGAAATCATGCAATGATTTTATTACAAATACATCCATAATTTGTAGAATATGGATTACAATTAAATTAAATATTAAATAATACCTGTTCGTTCAGAATACAAACATTATTTTTATGGCAGCTTTCATACATAAAAATGAAGGCTGTAGAAAAAAAGATAGCATTTCAAGGTCTAGTTTGTAATTTTATTGGTTTTTTGTGACAGTATTGAAACAGGTATTTAATATCAAAATGTTTTACTGGTATCTTAATGAAGTTCAAATTCTGGTACCATGACAACTCTAACAGAGGACCTTGCTAAAAAGAATCTACTTACAAACAGCAGCATCTCTGTCAGTCCAGGCTTGTTTCAGATCTTCCTCCAGTTTCTGGTTCTGTTCCACACTGGAGATCTGGAGTTCCTTCAGCTGAGCAGAGGAGTCCTTCAGCTTACACTGTGTCTGATCCAAAGCTGCCTGAGCTTCAGTAAGAGCTTTGTTGGTCTGGGTGAGGGCAGCCTGGGTGCTGGTGAGTTCTTCCTTGGTTGCAGTAAGGCTGTTTTGGCTCTCTGAGAGAGTTTTCTTGAGCTGCGACTGGGTGCTTTGAGCATTCTCCCATTGTGACTTTATGGCCTGGGGAAACAGGAGACCAAGTGGAACGTACTTTTCATCATTTAACTTAGTTTAAATACATAAATACAGAATTAAATGGTCTTTCAAATACTACATGTGTAGTTTCATGCAGTGATCTAATGCGATTTATGAAAATAACTCATGTAGTTTAACCTGTATCTCTTTGGCATGCTTCTCCTCCATGGCTGCTTTCTCCTGAGCTGCAGCTGTCTCCCACTGCTGCTTCAACTCATCTGTGTATACAAATAAAATAATAAAGACTCACACACACCAAAGAAACTGAAGGTCACATCCGTCATCATACTTTACTCTGTCCTTCACAGGCATTGAGAGAGTGAGGGTGACTCACCCACATCTATAATGGCGCAGTGAAGGCACTTGAAGGTAAACATGAAAAAGAACACCATCTGAGCTAAAAACCCTTTTGTGTGCACTCACTCATGTTTTGGTGGTGCAGCTCACACAGTCTCTCCTGCTGCTCCTGGTTCTGCTGTCTGGTCTGCTCCAGCTCTTGCTGGTGTTGAGCCTGCAGGAGAGAGCTTTCCTGCGTAAACTTGTCCCTCAGGGAGGCCTGAACTTTGGTGAGAGCAGACTCCTGCTCTTGCTGAAAGTTCAACTGAGAGTGCTGGAGCTGAGTTGTGTGGACGCTGGTCAGGCTAAGATGCAAGGCTTCGAGCTCAGTGGTCTTTTGGACCTACAGGAAACAAAAGCATTAGGGTCAAAGACATTTGAGTGAAACTTAAGAACTGTTATTCCTTACATTTTTATAACAAATACACATTAACATAAGGCTAAGTTCCTGAATTACTACAGTGACAAACAGGTAGGGATAGGGACCAAAGTTCCTATTTTTACATGTATGTATTTGAGGAGATTCATTCTAATGCTTCTTTATGAAATAAAACAATTCTCCATTAAGACTAAAGATTATATATACATTGTCTTGTGGTTAATAAGCAAATTACTGTTAGTGTTTCTTTCTGTAAACAATTTGAGAATTGGACCAGATTAACTACTGAATGTACTAAAAGCCAAATGAGGTAACCAGAAATGCAAAACAAGCTATATTAATGCAAACCACATTTTCTACATTTCATTTAAAAATACATAATATCTTAAAAACTCAATATAATTCCCAGCCCTAAAACAAACACCGATATTAAGTTTAACTAAATAACTTGCTCTAATGAGGAAACGGTATACTGTGACAATGTGTCTAGCGTGTATTCTGAAGAAGTGGTCTACCTGAGCCTGCTGCAGTTCAGCTTGGTGGGCAGCCTCCAGGCTCTCCCTCAGCTCCAGGCTCAGCTCTGTCTTTAGCCTACTCAGCTCCTCGTTGTGTTTGGCAGTCAACTCTGAAACCATTCTCTCATGCTCACGTTCTGTCACCTGGAGAAATCAAAAATAAAGAATGAGACACACAGCACAAACATGATGATATAAAAGTTCAATCATTCTGTGTAAATATACTCAAAATGAAGTAGCTGCAATTAAGTATTAAAAACTTTGGTACCTGTTTGATGAGGCTGATCTGTTTCTTTTGTTCTTCCTCCATTGCAACCTGATTCTTCAGTAGTTCTGACTCCAGGTGGGAATTCAGCTCAGAGACCTAGGAAGTATTGCAGAAAAATATTGTTAGAATGACGATTCAAAGAGCAACAAAATGAAGTTAGAAAAAAATAGCTATGAATACCCAACTGACCAAACAAGTAGCTTTATAAAGACTTCCAGGGAAGAGCTAATATGTGTTATTATGAAATAATAAAAACTGTTTGAAACATTAACATAATACTATAAAGATAATCCAGCATTTTTTGACAACCTCACTTTTCACTAAATCTCAAATATTTCTGCAAAAGTCCTCAAATCATAAGTCTGTGAGATTACTATGGCTGACACCCTTCGGTTAAGGTGGTTATTGGTCGGTTAGTTGCTCTATAAGCTCTCAGTCAATTAAAATCTCACTCTTGAAGTTTATCGGAAAACATTGTTGCCTACTGAAAATTAATATTTTTAACACTACTATGTTGGATATTGTGTCACCCATAAGAGGTGTTGCTGAGAGAATTTCTATATCAACTAAAATCAACATTTGGTTCATTGTGGATATTAAAACACAGCACACACTGGGAAGCACATCCTCACAGTTCTTCTCTGTCCTTCCTCTTTCCCTCGCACAGCAGTGTCACTTTAAACACCACGTTGGCTTTCCTGTGGAGTTTATTCATGTGATTTAATGGACCAAAGCAGAGTTTTTAAGCACAACAAAGTCAAGCCAGAAAAAAAGCTGACAGGATGTGCTTTTCTTCTCCAGTGGGCTGTTTTAAAAGAGACAAATGCATAGTGCACAAGCTTTTTCAAGTAACTTAACATATGAAAGGCAGTCACAGCCTTCCAAAGGTCCAAAGCTATGCTGCTTTGTAACTGCAGAGCAGAAACACTTATACTACTGGCCCAATGCTCCATACAGAGTGCACTGATGCACACACGTTATCACACACTCACTCCCTCTCATCAAAAAAATGCTAGAATTAAGCTGATTTACCAAAACTTCAAGTTATAGAAAAATTTCATTTTTATATCATTCTTCAAGTGGTGCCTTGCCTGTAAAAGGCTCCTTAATTAGCAAGCACGCAGCTGGAACAGTCGCCACTCGTCTCTTATGTGTCACACCTACATACATGTATTCTGTAGCTCCATATATGCTGCTGTTTCAAGCCGCAATAATTAGGCCCCTGTGACCCTTCGCCTCTAATGTGGACCTTGCAAAGACCCCCTTTTTGTTCCATCCCCAGAGGTAGTATCAGAGGCATAGTACTGGAGTGATGGAGGCAGGAGGAGTTGGAGTGTTTCTGCCTTTGCGTGTATTTAGGGGCATATGTCTTGTTTGCATGCATATACACCATATGGAAGCGTGAACTGAAACAGATATTACACTCTCACTGAATTAATGTGAATATCTCGAGGTGTAAATATAATGCAGCTGCATTGCTTAACACTTTCATGTAAAGGCACTGTGAAAAGGGTTTGTGCAACCCTGAACTGGTTCACATTCTAAGTAAATACATATTTTGTGTTTTGTTTGGCTTATTGTTGTTTTTGGGTAATTACTGATTTACTGCACCATGTCTGGATGTGATTTTGGTCAACAAAGTCTTTCTTTGGTTAATTACAGGCCTAGAAATTAATGCACAGAAAAGTAGTTCTTCCCACCTCTTTTTGGTGTTTCTCCTTCAGGTCTTTTAACTCCTGTTGGTGGGATAACTTCAGCCTTTCCGTTGCCTCTTCAACAGCCATGACTTGCTTCCCAACAAGAGCCTTCACCTCCCGCTCCATCTCACTCCTCTGCTCCTCCAGATGAAGCCTCATATTGTAAAGATCTTTTTCCTTCTCCTGTCGTTCATCTTCCCATTTTTCCCTCTCCTGAGCCAGCTGTAGAGATGAGTCAAATTAGGTTTTAATCTAATGCCAGCTGTGATTTAGAAAAACTGTACCAAAGAACAAAAGCATTGTGTTTATATAAACCTCACCTCGTCATCCTTGCCCTTCAGCATGTTCTCAAACTGCTCCAGCTCCTCCTCTAAGACTTGCTCCATTTTTCTGATCTGTTCGTCCATCTCCTCTCTTTTTCTCCTGTTCTCCTCCCTCTCCCGCACTGCCTGGGCCTGTGCCTCCTCCAGGTTGTCCAGGTTCTGTCTCAAACAGAAGATCTGAGTTTCCAGTTCATTTTTCTCTTTCTCTGCTCTGTCCAGACAGATCTGTCTCCTCTCCAGCTCTTCCTGCAACTGTTCTACCTCTGCCTGAACCTTGAGAAACTGTTCTTGAGTTGTTTCAAGCTCTTTTAATGCCTCAGCAGTCTTTTGACCTAGAATGGCTTCTGTGGATTTGTGCGCTGTTTTGGACTCCTCCAGCTCTGCCATGAGATGCTCACAGTGAGCCTTGAGAAGGGAAAAATAAAGAATGATATTAGAAGTTTGAAAAAGACACACATTATTGGTTCATTGAAAGAAAAGACATATAGCAGCTGTCTTGTATGATTTTCCTTTACACTTAAATATGAGCAGACTGGAGTGTTTACGTTTCGATTATTATTCTTTCATACCTGTAGTGTTTGCAGCTGGCTGTCATCTCCAAGCTCTGAGCTCTGTTTGGCAGACTTTAAAGGCCCCTTTATCCCCTGCAGAGACAGCTCAAGCAGCCCCTGCTGTTTTTGATTAGACTGGAGTGAATCCTCCTGCTCCTCTTCCTCCTCTTCCTCCTCCAGCTCATTTTGAATCTCCCCTGCCCGTCTCCCTCCCTCCTCTGACAGAGACGTATCAGGGAGCAGCAGGGAAGTTTCAGCAGCTTCATTCCCCATCAGCCTGGCCACATTCTTGGTTTCCCTTTCATCCATTAAGGCACTCAATTCGTCATCTTGTTCAAGAGTTTTCAAGGTCATCTCCTCCTCCATGTGCCTCCTCTTCTCCCTCTCCTCAAGTTCCCAGAGAGAACTCAGAGCCTGTTTGAGTTCCTCGGTCACCTGGGCCCACCTGAAAATACAAAGAAGGTTTGTAACTTTCTAAAAGCTAGTCTGCTTGAGCTGTGGATAAAGCTGTGAGTTGTAATGGGTCCTGCTATGACTTTTTTTTTTTTAGCAAATTATGAAACAGGCTTTAACTGATGATGTTGCTAATAGGCTAAAGGGCAGACAAAACCATCTGCATAAAGTTTTGATATGTCTGTATAGCTTATGTTTTTTTTGTAAATACATTTTTAAAAGCCTAATGCTTTTGCTGCCAGCTGAGGTGTTTAACAGACGGCAGTGATTGGGCTCCAAACTTGACACAAACAAAAAGATCCTCATAGAGGCTTTAAGTACTGCATAAAATGTATGTAGAAAATAAAGTGTAAAATGCTCTGTGGAAGATGTACTTTGTGGGTTTTTTTTTTTTGGCTGCATCCTACTTAACAGTGCAACCAGTGAGCCAATATTAAGTACTGAGACACATACCATCATGACTGCAAGTGCCGCCCACAAAATCACACACTTCAAATGACAAACTATTACAAAAAAAAACATTCATTGTGTATTGGAAGATGAAAACTTCACAGCTCACAACATACTAGCATAAACAGCAACAAAGAACAAGCATGCCTGGGTTGGTGCCACATTTTAGCAGATTTCCCCCCTTATGTCATATTCCTGCATTTAAAGAAAACAGGAATATATTGTTTGGTAAATAAATCTTGGTGAAGGATGGTTTCATTAAAAAGACAACTAACAAGTTATGCAGAGTGAGATCTCAACTACTGTATGATAGCTAGCAAGAGTGCAAATCCTCAAAAATGAGAATATGTGGTAATAAAAAAGCAACACAGCTGCACAAACTCTGCACCTTGTGGACATGAGTGAATACAGTCAACAGATAACAGGATGCAAGTTTAAAGTTCGTGTGTCTACAGCCACTATGGAAGTGCTCTTAACTTCTGTTTTAGAGTACATTTCCTCTCACCAGGGCTTAATGTTGCAAGGTTACAGAAGTTTACCATCACTCTCCTTTAATACTAAGGTAATTAAAAAATCTCTTTGTGGGATTCAAATTTCTTTTACTGATTAGATTTATTGCTTCAAAAATTATAAACAAAGTCAAAGAATCATGTCTTCCACTGATAGCAGCCAAAGGCCCATGTTGACCCAGGACCCCTGATTTTGTTTGATCAGTGAGGGAGAAGTGACACTCATGAGCACAGTGCTGTTGCAAAAGTTGAACTTCTTTTTACCTGAGAGCACTGAGAGTGTGGCAAATAAAGAAAACAAATCAGATGCAGAGGTAGGGCTGAATGGCAGGACTGAAAACCCCCACTTGCTCTTCCATTGCACACAGCAACCCTCTGGCAGATACTGTGATACTTAGATGTACACACACACACACACACACACACACACACACACACACACACACACACACACACAGAAGAGTGTGTTTCTCTGCAGACTTTACTGGTAAACTCTTGCTTTGTATTAGCGTTATTTGTAGTTCATGTTATCAATTACTTAGCACTTTTAAGAGTGAATTCTCAATGAGGAGCTCTACTATTTTGATACAATTACAAGCTTACAATTTTGTGCTGCTCAGCATCTGTGGTTGTCGTATCCACTTTTTGAAGATGGAAAGTGTTCTAATGAATGTCTCTTAGATGTTCAACGCATACATTATGAATAGTTTTAATTATGATTAAGGGAAGACTAGAGTAAAAATGGTGGTGTTACAGTTTTATCTGCTGTGATGACTTGTCTGTATCTTGTGTATTTTGCGTGAATGCAACACACACACCCTGCACACATCATGGCCTGTTCTTGGAGTAAGATGAAGGATGTTGAGTGCAGTAGGACAGTTATTGGAGCAGGTCAGAAAACAAGAAAACTGCTGGTTTTGTTTACCCTCAAAAAAACAACCAAATGGCAGCATGACATTTGATTAAGGTGAATGAAAATGCATGTCCTGTAATGTGATGCACACATTGCACTTGTGATGTTAAAACAAATATTTTTCAGCCTAATGCTGAGCCTGTTTTCTTGCTCAATGCTAGAATGCTGAAAACACTGCACACTGATTTTCTATGGTACATGAGTGCCTGCAGCAACAAAAACGTAGCAGTGGACACAGGCTCCGAACCTATATTTCACCTGTGAGAGACTGCGACTTATATACCAGTGTGACTTAAAATCTGGATTTTCCAGTAATTGCCCTGCCCTAAATAACTATTACCTGCTCCTGGCCTCCTCCAGCTCTTCAGCGCTCTTGATGACTTCCTCCTTTAGCACATTTAGGTCCCTGTCCTTGAGAGCCAACTCCTCACGGAGCTCTTCGCACTGCTGACTCAGCAGCTCTTTTCCCAGGTCTGTCTCCTCAAACTGCTGCTCGGAGAGTTTGCTCATCTCCAGCTCATTGGAGGCTGAGTTTTGAAGCCAGTGAGCAAGAGAGTTATCCACCAGGGTGCACCGCGGGCTTGAACTGTTGGGGAGGTCGTTTTCCTCTTGGAAACGATTTGAGATCGACAACAGTGGCTCATCACCCAACACATCACTGTTCAATTCGAAACTGAAAATAAATGCACAGACATGAGTAATAAAGCTTGTGTGAGAGACAGATATACACCAAACTGTCGGCTTTTCTCTGACCTGTTCTCTGCGGAGATGTCCAGCTGTTCACAATGTTCAAAGTTTTCCTCAATCGCTGAGGACTGGGAGTGTGCACAAGGAGCTGAAGACAGGTAGCGCTCCATCATAATATCCCCATGTATGGATACATTCACAGCGTCCTCATCAGGTCCATTTTCCACATACGCTTCATCTGCATCAATCCTTTCATCACAGTTAAAACCAGCCTTCACCTGGTTCTGCAGATTCTTGGAAGCTTTCAGTCCTTTGACCTCTTCATCCCTAAACTTAAGCTCTCTCTCTCTCTCCTCCAGCAGCTGCCTGATTCTCTGCACCTCCTCTCTGTGCTCCTCTTTAAGCCTCTGCATCTCCACATCCTGCTTCTGTAGACGGAGGGCAGAGCTGGCCACCTCCTCACTAAAACTCCTTTGTGTGTCTACTCCATCCTGAAGCCTCTTTTTCAGGTCCTGCACTTCTGTGTTCAGTTTCTCCTTCTCTGCTTTGTACTGTTGCAGCTCAAGGCACTGAGTCTGAACCAAAGTTAACTGAGCCTGGAGGTCTTGCAGCTGTGCCTCCCTTTCTTTCTGCTCCTCTTCCCGGTCTTTCTTTTCATTCTCCAATAAAGAAAGCACATGTTGGTGTTTTTCTACCTCGACAGCTAACTCGGCACTTAGACGCTGACTCTTCTGTCTTTCTTCCTCTAGCTCAGTCTTTACTGTATGCAGATTACTGTCCGTCTCCCCGTCCTCATCTGCGCTGAAGCCCTCAGCAGCCAACTTGGCACTAGGACACGCACTTAAAGACTCCCCCAATGGTGCCTCCTTCTGGCAGTCATCTGCATCTTGGGCGTTATGGCCTTGCTGACATCGCTGTAGATGGTTGCTCGGGACTTCAACTCCTGATTGATTTTTAATGCGAAAAAACTCTGCACTCGTCTGTAGGAAAGAAAATTTACAAGTTATACAATTCAAGCACAGCCGCTGTGTATCTGAATACTGAGGAATACAGTTGCAGGATACAAAAACCCTTCAACAGATCAAGGCCCCGTTTACACAACAACGTTGTCACCAGAAACCTAAAGGTTTTTCCTTTGCGTTTTCAAAAGCGCTCCGTGTTCACATGGAGACACGAGAACGACTGCAAACGCTGTAGTGTGCATGAACGGGCCAGTAGATGGCGATGCAGGTTTGTCGAGAAAAAGCGGTGTTACACCACGCGTACACTTTCCAGTGAAGACAAACTTCTCACAACAACGAGTGGATGCACGAAGACACAGGGGTTTCCTTTCTGGACAACAAATCTGTCCGGATAGTTTTGTCTGGATAACAAACCGAGCACAGTAAGCAGCACACATGTTGCTTGGTACACGGCTGAAGCTGCTGCTGCTGTTGTTGTTCCTGGGATGCACGCACAGCCTTCATGTGAAAGAGTACTGCGCATTCGCCGCATCTTCCTTTTTTCTCTGGAAACGCTGATTCATGTTTACATGGATACGAAAGCGTTTACAAAAACTTTTCACTCTGGACCCTGGTTTCAGTGTTTGTAGATTCAGACACTTCAGGCACCGTTCTCGTGTAAACGGAAGGCGAAAACACAATGAAAACTCTCCGTTTTCAGTTGTTTCTGTTGTCGTGTAGGCGGGGTCTAAGTTCTAGGTAGCTCTTACCTGCTGGAGCTGTCTCTGCAACGCCTGAATCTGTCCAGCAAGTGACTGAGCTTCCAGCTGTACCTGGTCTCTGCTTGCCAGCGCCTCCTGCAGGTTGGTGCTGAGCCTTGCGATGATCTCATTACGCTTCTCCACAGCCTGCTCTAACTTCTGTAAGTTTAGTAAAAATGTTGGTTAGTTTCATAAGCATCAGCACAGACCAGGAATATCACAATTCCAGAAATTTAAACTCTGATACAAACTTTGATACCTTTGTGGAGACTTTCATTGAAAAAAAAAGGAGGTTGCAAGCAAACCCCTGCACACATCTTAAACAGTGGCAATGCTGAGGATTGGAAACATGTTTGAGGAATAAGAGTTTGCTCTGTTTTCTCTTGCAGGCACTTTTGGGTTACAAATGTGACCAAAAATCAGGGTTTTTGTAAAGTTTTCTTCAAATGTGGTACAAGCTATTGTCAAAAATCACAGACTGTATGATTTTGCCTTTTCATGCGATTTACTGTGTTCTCTTAAAAAAACTAAAAACCACAGAGACACTTGTTGGAGATAATGATTAGTGTTTAAAACTAAACTAACACATGGCTACTATACAGTATAACCGCTGGTTATCTCACAGGTTTTAGAGGTCAGTTGGGAGACAAAAAACATGTAAATCCCGAGTAATCGACAATTCTCCATTATATAGGGTTTTCGTACATGCCCAAGTTGACAACCAAATGCGGGCTGTTAATATGTTTTTCTCCTGTACCTCGCTTGGTTCAGCTAAATTGACATTCTAACTTCAGTATATCAGCATTTCAATTGACCTTCATGGCTGGCTTCTTCCCCCCACTGGCTGACGACTCTACATGTATGTGGAAAGCCCAACCAATGTGTTTTTTCAGTATCTCACTTACAAAAAAAAACCTAATAGTTGTTTTTGAGCATGGTCTCGAGTTGCCATAGTGTAAATTTAAACCAGTTACATTTACTACAGAACATGAATAAAAACATGCAGTTTCTTCCAATCAGTGCAGCCACGCAGAAACTCAGGAAATTTATGTGTCTGTGTGCATCATCAACAACCCTAGGGAAAAGTAGCTGTCTACCACTCTTAAATCAAACCAACAGCTATATCATAACAAAGCTACCATTGTCTTATGGGTAAAACAACATGATGATCTTTAAGTCCAAACATGTATGATGATAGCATGTACACAGGGTCACTTAAAAGTTTCAGATCCCTGTTTCATTTGTGTGAACTCAGAGCCAGGAGTGATTATGCAAAGTATGCATTTGCAACGTGAAACCAATCCTCTCTTTTGCTTGTCATGTGATTTCATACTTAAGCTCTGCCGAGCCGTTAAACTGTTTTAGTGTGATGCTTCAGAGTGCACCATGAAAAATGTCATATCACAGTGTGTATACCTTAAGCTGCTCTTTGCCAGTGAGTGCCACGAGCTCCTCTTCTCTAAAATCTTCCACGGGGGACAGGCTTTGCTCTGGTTCGAGGGCCTGATCCTTCTGTCGCTGCTTTTGCTCAGCCTCCAATTTCTCCAGCTTCTGGGGCTCCTTAAGGATTAAAACAGTTTTTAAAGTTAAGGCTACAAATCTGCGCTTGTAGGATAATAATAAAATGTCAGTGCAATAAAACCTGTGCCACAATAATATGCATGTCATGTTGTGGCTGAACTTGCCTTTTAGAAAAGCCAGTAGACAGTGCCACTTTTAATCCTGGCCAGGTTGCTATGACAACAGGCCCTACAGACAACATGATGTTTAGTGACCCACTTCTCTAATGTATGTTTACTGAGCAGGGGGCATGAACCACTTGTTAGAAAGCAAATGAAATTAGACCAAAAAAAAAAAAAAAAGGTCAGGAATTATAACCTATGAATAATCAGTGATAATGTCGGGCAGTGAAGACATTAGGCTGATTAAATTAATAAATGTGGACAAACAAGATTCCCTCTGCGCCATATTCAACTCTTACAGGGAGCAACAGTAATGAGCTATAAAAGATGGAAATTAAATTAATTGGCTGCTACCTTTGCCAGGTCTCTCCTGTAAAAGAGATTTTTAATCTCAATGGGACTTCCTAGTTAAATAAAGGTAAATAAAAAAAAAATCTTATTCCATTGTGTCAATGTCTATATGGAGGTTTTGTGAGTTTTTGGTTAGATGACCTAAGTAAGGTCTGTGGTAGACACAAGCTTCTGACATTTTTTACTTTTTAATAGATGTAAAACAGGTTTGAAAATGCCCCATTTATAAATTTGAGTTGTTTTCACATTTAAGAAAAGGGGGTTGCGTACAAGTGGATTCTGTTCAGAGGAAAAAGAAGTAAAGGCTACGTTTTGCACTCAAAACACAAAGCAGGAAAGACTGAACATAAAAGATGCATTCTCTCTTCAAAGGGACATTTTAGCCTTGCACAACAGTTTGGTAAGCAAGCTTGACACACTAAAATGGTTTTGTCAGGGGTGGAGGGAATGTTTTTATTGTTATTTTATTTAAGGAGTGAAATAACAACAAAATCGCCTTTATTTACCTCTGTCAAGGAGTTATACGTTTTTGATGACATTTGTTGTTTTGTTAAACCAACATTAAAGTTTTGTCAGAGCTGGACAACATTTCTCCATTGAAAAAGCTTTGTGAGACACTGAAAGTATTTCTCAGTGGTGCTTTTGAGTCTATGCTTCTTGCCACTCAGTGACGTTGCCTGTGACATCATGTTCATACCCTCTTTACATACAAGGGGAATGTGATATTCCACCATATTATCTGCTTGTTAAACATTTAGACCTTTCTGTAAGACTACTATCACACTCTCATATTTCCATGTTCTTTAAAACTCTAGTTTAACTCAGACAGTGAAATTCTGTTTTCTTACATACATGTATACACACTGATCTTTTTGTAGTGCTGCTGGTGTAATTGGTTCCATAGATGTTTACAAATGCCAATCTGGTGTGGTTGGTAATTTACTTCATGCAACGATCTAAAATCTCATGAAAAACCCCTGGTCTTTTGTCAATGGAATCTGCCACATGCTAATTTCTGTGTTGGCCTACAAACATCTGTCAACCCCTCAGCACTCTACTGATGAATGACTGGTGATCTTTAAACAGTGAGTGATCTACCTCATGGTTGCTCTTGTTGTTTAGCTCCTTGTTCCTTGCTGTTGAAAGCACCGCTTCTATGTGACTGTCTTGCGTCGCGCCGTCATTCTGCGCGACATTCTGGCCCTTCCTCTTCTGCGTCTTTTTCGGCGCCCCCGCACCGCTGCTTTCCGCCCGCTTCTGTCTGTAGCTAGCAAGCTGCGCAAGAAGGAAAGGGAGAGGTAGATAGAGACGTAGGTCAGGACCACAGAGCACCACCACACTAGCAGCATAGTGTGGCTCACAGGTCAAGGATGAGAGAGAACTAGAGTCCAGATTTTTATCCTCAGGTGACACAAAGCAACACAGTGATATCACTGCATTAGAATAAATACATGAGTGCTCATGTTGGTGATAGTAATTCCCAGTGGAGAGATCAAAACAGATCAGTAGCCCTTATTTCGATGAGTCAGAGAGTGCAGAAAACAAAATTAGAAAAGAAGGTGCCCAATGAAAGAAGGAGGAATCCCAAACTTTAACCCAAAGTTTATGGCACTACAGCTGGAGAAAGAGTTCAAAATGAGGTGATGCTAAATATTCTCAAATCTCTAGAGAGGTGTGTCACACCCATGAGAAGAGCAGATTTTAGTGACACACATTGGACAACCTCCATGCAGACCAGAAACAGCACAAGGTTATGGAGGAAAAAGTAGACATCCAACTCAGCCACTTTTCAGTTCTCAGCATAAAGTCAAAGTAGTTAAATGAGACTACTTGTGATGCAAAGTTAACAGGTAATATGGCAAAAAGAAAACAACTGGAGCCTGCAAAGTTTATCCATGATTAACATATAATCTCCAATTAAACCACGATATTCAGAATTCCAGAGGGACTATTTTGTCCGAATCCAACACAGACCATTTCTCTCTGCAAAAAGCTCCTCCAGTGTTTTTAATATCCATCTCCCTCTCTCTGCCGGTCTCTCTTCTTTAAGCAGCTTAAATCAGATTACAGCGGTTGACATTGTGACAGGGACCCTCATGAAGTCCTACATCAATAAGTGATAGTCCAGCATCGACTTCCTCTCATGCTGCTGGGTCACATCCGTCGGCTCCTCCTTATTAGTTGGCCCCAATGCTTCTAGGTCTTGCAGTCTTGAAGGCAACAACACGCTGTGCCTGGCAGTCCTTTCATCTGCAAACTCTCTTCCACAGCCAACGTACAGAGCAGTGAAATCCACTAACACTGGATTGTGGATGGCATGTGTCTAGACTAAGGGAAGAGGGTGGAGACTAGGAGATGCATTCACATGGAGAGGAGGAGACAGAGCTGTGTGTGTGATGAGCTGCATCCGTGTGCATGCTGGGCTCAGTCTCAGAGTGCACGGCCATGGGAGAGGTACTTGTTGCTCTGTGCGATGATTTGCTCACATGTGCATGATGACAACATGTGTTTGTACAGCCATGATTTTATTATTGACATTTTACACAAGCTTCGTCATAGCCAGACAGATAAGATGTGCTTGACTGTTCTACAGAGCACTAGACAATGCATCCATTTCCAAAGCATCCTTAATTTTTTGACTCTACAAACCAGGTTACAACCTTACAATCCCCCCACCTCACCCAGCTTTCTTACTCCTAATGCCTTAAAACCCCACCCTTGACTTATTGTCCTTCCATCACCCCGTTAACCGCCTCCGCCTGCCACATCTCAGAAACACACATTAAGCACATGAGCTGCTTTTTGCCCAAGGCCGCTTCTGCACGACTGAGGATTGGACTAACGCACTGGCTTGAGCTTATACTGACCACATCAGATGTCACTAGACTGTTTAATGCTGCTACTGTGTTCTCAGCTATGTCAACACCCATACACTTTTTTGTTTGTGCATGTTTACTTAGGTCAATCCATGCGTATTTTTCAATTAGCATGCATGCCATCTTTTCTGGCAAGCTTCCTGCTGCATTACATACAGTAAGGGCGACTGACAGCACTGCATTACCATAGCAACACTGTTCATGTGAGACACAAATGCAATACATTCAACCTGAGGAAATCTCCTGGGTTTACTGCACCACCTGATGGTGTACAACCAGCATGACAATGTATGACTGGAGCATGGCAAAATTTCACTTTAAAATGTATTACTGAAGTACTCATTCTATTCAGTACGGCAACAGTGAGCATGTTTCAAATTGATTTTAACCTCAGAAATGCACATCAATCATGTCGTGCAGACAGTAGAAGAAAGCCCTGATTGTCAGGCCCAAGAGAAATAAAACAAAAAGCAAGAAAACCACAATCACTGAAATAAAAATGGTTTAAATGTTTCTTCAAGTCACCAGTTTCTTTACTTACCGGCTTGTTTCGTGGCATAGTGGCTGATTTCTGTTATAAGGAACAAAAGAGGTTAGCTGGAGTTATTCCCAGGTTTAACGCATCACACTGATCAATCTAAACCAGATTTGATTTCTTAGACAGAAGCTTCACATAAGTTTTCCTGCTTCACTGTAAACTGTGTGTTAATTCATAGTTTCATTTATTTGCATACTAACTTATTTCAAGTGCTTCCTGCAAGGCTTTAAAGTTAAGGCCAAGGTCACACTAAAAGATATATGCACGATTATGGCCTGACCCAAGAGTCAGAGGGTTTCCAGTTTCCCTCAGCTAAGAAATCAGTTGTTCCATCTCGTATAGTGTCATAGTGACTGAGAACAAAATACCAGCCTGGAAAGCCTCACGACTCCTTTACAGAAATTTTAACAGGTTTGATTTTTGACATGCATCCTGCAATATCTTTGTCAGAGACCGACAAATGAGAGAGCAAACAGTTCTGCATGTGCAATGTGCAACAATCACGGATGTAAAAAGACTAAAGCTGATGCCTGAAAAGGTACAAGACAGTTTTTCAAGCTCAGAAAACAACATCCCTGCATTTGAGATTCATTATAGAACAGCTACCACCGGACTGTAAAAGGAGAAATGTCTGAGAGAAACAGCACAGGCACCTTAGTTTGTACCTTAGTGAGTGGCTACTTTCATTCATAATCAAGGTAAGATAACATGTATCATGATGAGAAGGTAATTCTGTTTGCCCAAATCAAAATATCTTATAATGCACATAAAAACACACTATGCGAAATTTTGAAAAAAAACAACCACTTTACCATCATTTATCAGTCTTGGGCTCAAGTGCTGTGCATCTTTGTTTGAAACACGCAGTCTTCTTTTCCCACAAAAACCAAGATATCCTTTTAACTTAATACAATTTTTTTTTTTTCTTCATTGCAATTTAAGGTGAAGGGGGCATCCAGTTCAAGCAACCATCTTCACAATTAAGCACTGAGGGAAACATGAAATCTCATGTGCACATCTGTACAGTTCCTCTATTTAATCCTTAGTGACTTTTTTTCTTTACATTCAATTTTATATTTTCATAGCATTAATATTTTAGATCTTTCTATATTTATTTTGTGTTAGCAGAAGTATCGCTGTAACATAGCATCTAGTGTTTTTTTTTCTTGTGTGTTCACTTCTATTTTTCTGTTTTTCCACCTGAACACCAAGTCATATTCTTTGTATGTGCACTTATTAAAAACTTAGTCTACTTCTGATTGAACTAGTACAACCATGCTCTAACGGTAAAGGATCATGCTAAACAAATTCAATGCAATCTTTAAACAGGTGACCTAGTTCTTCATCTTATTTTCAGACAATGGGGCCTGTTTGTTAATACCAAGTAAGCCATTCTTGGTTATTGGTCCATAGCTAAAGGGGCTTTCCTCTGAATCAAAACAGCTGATATTTTTCCCTTTCAGCCACACAACATTATAGAACAAATGAAATATCTTTGAATCTTAAAATCTCCAATATTCAGAACCTGAAAAACGACCTTATGATAACTGCAGACATGCAGCTGGGTAAACATGGCACTGTAATTAGGGTTGCACTGTGAAATACAAAACCTCAACACTTGTACTCTAAAGACTGTCGATACTGAGTTCTTAACCATTATAAATCATGGTGTAAGCCTCTCAGAGGTAATACTTTATCACTGATGAGGATGACCAAAGTAGAGCTTGCAGAAACTTTTTCATGGTGAATCTTTCGATGAGAGGGATAGGAATTATTGAAAGATTCATCATGAAAAACTTTAATGAGAGCTAATTCAGTATTATTGAGTTTTCATACTTGTATTTGGTATCAGTAAGTACCAAAATCAAAGTACTTACACAGAAAACAGTGCTATCAGTGCATCTCTCAGTTTTAGGGATCCATGATATTAGATTTTTGCCTATATCATATATCTCAGTGCTTCCAAACTCATTATCACCAATGCCAATATCAGTGCTCATGTTTGTTACATGAGCACAAAGCCTCCACTTTACTAAAATAAACCTGTTCCTTTCATAGTTACAGTCTTTTTGTGTCAAATAAAAGATGTGACACAAGAACAACATCATTTTATTATCCTATGAATGATAATTTTGAGTTATAAAAATGGACATTCAGTGATGAGGTAAACCAAAATAGTATATTTATACATTGTGTCAATATTACAGCCAATATATGGGAAATATAGAGCCGATTTGTAAAGTTATAACACTGGCTGTGAAAATTGGGAAATATATTTATATCTCTACTAATACAAAAAAGACCTTTTTAGGCAATTTTCTGCCAATACAGATATGGATCCCATAATAGTGTGCACCCCTACTCTTTTTTTAATAATGGCTAATGTCTGGCAATCCCTAGGTTTCTTTAAAAAGAAAAGTTTTATCAATTTAAATTTAAAATGTGCCACCAAAGTTTATCTAACTTCTCAAATACTTTAAATAAATAGCTACATCAGATTCACCCGTTTTCGTGCCCAAAATAGCCCCTTAGAACAGTGCAAATGATTTAAGGACTTTATTTTTTCATTGTCTCACAGAACACGTGTAAACCTTTGTCTCATTTGAAATGCATGCATATTTGAAGTTATTAATTTCGTGACCCAGTAACCTGCTCCACAAATGTCAGTTAACTGAGCGATCTGCAAACAAACCGACTGATTCAACCGCGGCTCTGCGCGGCAAATGACTTAAGATACAACCGCATCTGTATTGGAGCTGACATTTAGAATCCAAGCAACGCCAAACAACTTACAATACCTTCCGGATAGAGTAAAGTTAGCTGAGGACAAGTGGACAGCTATGACAATAGACAGGGTGAGCTAACTGACGCTAACCGCTAGCATTCAGTATTAACGTGCGTTCCATGTTAGCAACAAACCTTAGCTCTCCCAGCTTCTAGTTTCCTCTGCCGTTCATCTTCATCCATGTCTTCATTTAAATAAAAAAATTAAGAATAAAGGACATATGTCCTTGATAAACTGGGAAGGCCAGCAGTCCCTGACTTCTTGAAAAAGTTCGCTGAAATAAAATCTTTAAGCTTCCTTTGGACACAACTGTCAACAGATAATATTCAGTATGGCCGCCAAGTAGTCTTGACTCCGCCCTTATCAAGATTCCCTGGATAAACTGACCAATCAAATCATCATATGCCCCGTCTCTAGCCAATTGAGTCTTTTGTAGCTTGAATCTCAGCCACCGCCAATCCTGCATATCACTCCTAACTGAGTGCTTATGACCAATCAAATGACTATGTCTGGCAGTCAACTTGGATTGACAGCTCTAGTAGCCAATCAGAGCGGGCCTGTACAAACCACGCTTCTCTGACTTCTATGTTTTGAAAGTGAACGACACTCGCTTCGTTGAGGCGTATCTACGGCAACGAAACATGCAGTGTGCTCCAGATACAGTAAGGTATATATTTTTTGGGGAAACAAGGTTTAACGATTCTCGCCGTAACACCAGAATACATGAATATTTATATTTGAACGTATAATCTTAAAGAATTTGGTAAGTGCTGATGAGAAAATCTCACACTCCCTTCTTGTTGCAAGGTTAGAAAACAAGTATTTCTGTAAGCGTCGTGGTTAAATACCAGCGGTGTGTCCCACAACCACTGTTAAGCTACAGTCCTAATTCAAAAACACAAAATGGGGGTAGGTTGTCACACATGTTGGCAGTCGCATTGCTGATAGAGTTGAGCAGGAATTATGTATTTTCATTGGGCATTAAGATTGTTCCCAGGACTAGTATGAAACTGCCACTGGGATTAATTTATTTTTCGATTGTTGCTGATAATTGGCTCTGGCAAAAAAAGCTAATCAGTCATTGTAAAATGCCCTTTTCAGAATCTTATGTAGCTACAACATGGCCACTGGCATGCTTTTAAAGGCACGCAAAGGCTTCTAAAACTAATACCTCCAAAGTTGTTACCTGTTTAAGAGAATTTTCTGAGTATAACCTGATCAAGTTGGTGCTTATGGCTGTGGCTAATGTGAATGTAACATAGATTACTAAAAACAAGCTTTTGGTCATTTTTGTTGTCTTTAGTAGCAGTTTGTTAGCAACGGTCATTTTCAAAGACACAATAACAGTTTAAAATCACAAGTGGGGCAATTTCAGAAGCATTTTATGTTGTAAAAAAAGAACATTACATTCTCATACACATATGCCTACCACAGACCTTATTTCAGGTAATTATCCAGAAAACTATTCGAAAGTCCCATACAGACGTGGAAATTGTTGATACCCTTCCATTAAAGGAAGAAAAACCCACAATGGTCACTGAAATAACTTGAAACTGACAAAAGTAATAATAAATAAAAAATACTGAAAATGAACTAATGAAAATCAGACATTGCTTTTGTATTGTGGTTCAACAGAATCATTTTAAAAAACAAAATAATGAAACTGGCCTGGACAAAAATGGTGGTACCCTTAACTTCATATTTTGTTGTACAATCATTTGAAGCAATTTATGTAACTCTCAATGAGACTTCTGGACCTGTCGACAGGTGTTTTGGCCCACTCCTCGAAAGCAAACTACTCCAGCTGTCTCAGGTTTGAAGGGTGTCTTCTCCAGACTGCATGTTTCAGCTCCTTCCACAAATTTTCAATAGGATTTAGATCAAGGCTCATAGAAGGCCACTTCAGAATAGTCCAATGTTTTGTTCTGAGCCATTCTTGGGTGTTTTTAACTGTGTGTTTTGGGTCATTATCCTGTTGGAGGACCCATGACCTGCTTCTGAGACAAAGCTTTCTGACACTGGGCAGCACATTTTGCTCCAGAATGCCTTGATAGTCTTGAGATTTCATTGTACCCTGCACAGATTCAAGACATCCTGTGCCAGATGCAGCAAAGCAGCCCAAAAACATAACTGAGCCTCCTCCATGTTTCACAGTAGGTACAGTGTTCTTTTCTTTGTATGCTTAATTTTTGCATCTGTGAACGTAGAGCTAACATGACTTGCCAAAAAACTCTAGTTTTGACTTATTTGTCCAAAGGACATTCTCCCAGAAGCTTTGTGGCTTGTCAATTTGCATTTTGGAAAATTCCAGTCTTGCTTTTTTATGATTTGCTTTCAACAGCAATGTCCTTCATTGAGTCCACTTTGGCTCAAACAGCGACGGATGGTGCAATCTGATATTGTAACACCTTGACCTTGGAGTTCACCTCTAATCTCTTTGGAAGTTGTTCTGGGCTCTTTGGTTACTATTCGTATTATCCATCTCTTCAATTTGTCATCAATTTTCCTCTTGCGGCCACGTCCAGGGAGGTTGGCTACAGTCCCGTGAACCTTAAACTTCTGAATAATATGTGCAGCTGTAGTCACAGGAACATCAAGCTGCTTGGAGATGGTCTGATAGCCTTTACCTTTAACATGCTTGTCTATAATTTTCTTTCTAATCTCCTGAGACAACTCTCTCCTTAGCTTTCTGTGGTCCATGTTCAGTGTGGTACACACGAAGATACCAAGTTTGTCAGTTTCAAGTTGTTTCAGGGACCACTGTGGGTTTTTCTTTCTTTAACAGAAGGGTACCAACATTTTTTTTCCACATCTGTAGACTTGGGGGGTGATTCATGCTTCTGGGTTGAAGCTATGTGCTTTAGGTCTGTGAAGCTGAGAGTAGTTTGTTCTAAAAATATAACTACAAAAGTCAAAATTCTTAATGACACATGTAAGGCCTTAACTAAATTTGTAAGTATTTCTATATGTTTGATAAAATGAAGGCCACTTAAAATAGGTCTGTACAAAGTAATAGTTGACCTTCTCCAATATAATACAAAGGCTGTGAGAGGGCCATTTCACTATTTTTTTACTATATTATTCTTGTTCATAACATCAAACTAACCAAAAAACATGTAGTCAGTTGCACTGCTCCTGGAGACTGCTGCAAACAAATGTAAAGCCTGCTTTTCCAGCATAACTTTGCCATATACCCTGACAAGGAAGCTTCAGGCACTGAGAATTTGAAATTAAAGTTAACCTTTTTCACTGTATAATTTGTATTTTAGGTCACGAAGGTACATAAATCTGTCATATGACCAATGAAAATTCTGAAATGAAAATAATTTTATCTGTCAAAGGGGGCTGGTAGGAATAATTTGGGAACCACTGCTATGTATGGATCTGGGATTATCTTGGAAATGGACGTTTGTGTGCTGAGCTCCTATTGTAACATTTGGTAAGAACTCTACTGATCAGCATATTAACTGAATATAAAGAAATATTGATCATTATTATTGACACTAATAGCAACCAATATTGAGAGTTTTGTTTACAAAATATTATATTTCAAAAGACAAGTATTTTTTCTTTCAAACTAATTTTATTTGCATAGTTTTGTTTACATGAAAATGAAATGAAGAGCAACTTCAGCACTCCACAAGGAGATCCAAAACCACTATTGTTTGGATATAAATTGACATCAACTGTTGTCACTCTTACTGGGATTAAGTTTTTTGGAATTACTGATTATTGTATCAACCAGAAGAGGGCCCTAGATCCACTGTTGTCGGGAAACACGAAGCTGGAATTCTGTGTCGGGCATGAAAAAGAGCCATCGCCCGAACAGGGACTTGAACCCTGGACCCTCAGATTAAAAGTCTGATGCTCTACCGACTGAGCTATCCGGGCTCTATGAAAATACTAGCAACGCAAAACTGTGAAAATCAGTAGTGTAAAATTTAGTTGTAGTGGTTTTATGGTAGACGGACGTGTGTAACGTCCCTGTTCCATTAGCAGGTACACACTCGCTAGCCATGTGCTAACACGGCTAATGGCTAACAAGCCGAGAAAACTACGAAGAGTCACACGAGAACCAGGAGGGGAGTCTGTTTTTAACCCCTTCAAGAAAGAAATGAAATGACTGAAATACAGGGTGGTAATGGAGATCATCTGTCACTTAGTCTCTCGCAGACGGGCCAATCGCGGATACCAGCAACAGAGAACATGGAGACCCGGAGGCTCTCTGCCAAGCAGGGCTCGAAACCAGGTGTCAGCCCACACCACGAACTGTGTTTGTGTTCAATATTAATCGGAAATACTGCGTGTAAAAATGCTGAGTTGATTTGAGTTAGATCTTTCAAGAGTTTTTGATCTGTAACTGCACCAAGTCATGCAACAACATTTGGACAGGATTGGCACAGCTCCCACTGGTTTCCTGGACTGAGGCATTAAATGAAGAGTTTGGTAACTTAGGCAGTCTATGGGTCGGTCAAGATTTGAAAGTAAATTATTCAGTTAAATGACTTGAGGACAAGGATGTGCAGAAATCATAACACACAGCTAATATATAGTATATGACATAAAATATGTAAGAGAAAATCAAAATTAACATGAATGGATTGCAAAGTGTGTTTACACTCTAAGAATTAGGACAATTTCTTGTTGTTCCAAAACCAATAATTCCCGGGTTGGAAAGAGTAAAAAAGAAAAAGTACTTATGTAAAAGTACGCTTATATTTATGTTTTTTTTCCCGTTTAAAATTAAGTAATACAACCACAGGGTAGCAATTTGCCCTGTTACAGAATATGTAATCACATTATATAAATTATATCAGTGAAAAAATATGTTTTTTCCAATTGAAGTCATAATATTGCATATGCACATTGAACTTGACCACATTTGCCCAGCATAAATGAGTACACCCTCTGTTAAAAGTAATGTATTAATCAATATCTAAATGATCAAAAGAACAATTTCCAAAGTTTTGACAAAGCTGAGTTTAACATAACATTTTTTTTTACCATAAGATGAAAATAAGGGTAATATGATAACTACAATTTAGCATTGATCCCACCCCTTTGATTGGGCTGTACTCATTTTTGCATTCTGATCTTAGATTTAGAAAAATACTGTTTTGTGTGCAACTTAAAATATCTTGTTTGCCATTAAGGGCCCACATTTGGGGGAGTGTTTTTTTTTAGTATAGTATGTCATAAAAAATGTTGATTTTGAAAAGAAACTAAAGGTTTCCTGACAAATCTGAAGAGGTGTGCTCATTAATGCTGAGCACAGGAAATACAAAAAATAATGCCCTGGTAGATACTGCTTCGGTGAAACTTATCTGTAGATGTATTTTTTTACACTTGAGGTGTTTAATGGACTATAAATTACAAAATTGTGACTGATTTTGAGAAAATTTCTTGATATTATTTAGATATTGAGTATCAACCTGTATAGTTTCATACCAAGTATTGTTTCTGCATTGAGTCTATCAATACTAACTCTAATGTTAATGCTTCGGAGTTTTTTTTTTTAAGTACTGCTGTGAGATTCTCCTGCAGACTGTTAATCATACAGTTAGAAGCGGGATTTCCTTAACGTTACCAAAAGGGTGAAACAGCGCCCCCCAAATCTCCATAGTGGGCAAAAATATATTACATCCGTAGTGTAAGGAACAACCATAGAGAATGAATGGGAAAGGTTAAGGAAGAGCTTAACTATACGCGGTCCTATCGCGAAACGCGGGTTTAGATATACATGGAAGTTTTGATAATCAAGCTGCAACAATTTGGCCTTCTGATAATGCAAATAACTAAACTGAGGTCCTCAACATTTGGTTTGATTCAGTACTAGGAAACATTTGAGAGTTGTACGTATAATTTCTGTCCTTAGGATCAGGAAACATAGGTAGGGAGAAAAAACTATCAGTGCCTTTTGAAGTTCTGTCGGCATTAACGTACAGGGGTTCAGAAAAAAATGTAGTATTGGAGGATGCGGGCATCGATCCCGCTACCTCTCGCATGCTAAGCGAGCGCTCTACCATTTGAGCTAATCCCCCTCTATTAAATGCAGAGAAAAAAAAGATTATTAACTATATAACATACATGATCAATCCATAATTTAAAAGATGATTTTAAAGACTGTATAATTTGATGAGTCCTACAAAAAGTCTTTTTGTCAGAAATATATTAATCCTTTTGAAGGACAAGTTTACTGACATTTTTTCAACAACACAGGACAGATGTTGTAAGTTAATAGAACGTCATGAGATTGAATTAAACCTTTATCATCCCCACTGACAAATACAGTGTGCCTTACATCTTAAGGGTTTAAAAATTAAGGACAGCAACACCACACGACTTACCCCAAATTAAGCGACAGAGGTGCATCTTCCCTCAAGGAAGACAAATAAATTAACTAAATAAATGTAATTCAACAGAGGAGTTAAGAAAAAGAAATACCTATTTCTAAAGGCTGGCCCAATGATTCCTTCACCTCCAGCATGCTGACAAGCAGTTGGCCGGCCACTTCAAATGGATGACGTCAACGAAAGCTGCGCGGTGATTGGTTTAAGAAAAATGGAATACCAATCCATGATTAATAAATTAAAATATTAAAAGTGATCCGTGATTTTTTTTATATTATAAGCTAGCCAGGTGCATATCAAATGTTAAAAGAATACAGCTAGCAGGACAGGATTACAAGCCAAAAGAATTACAAGGGCCGAGCACTGAAAAAAGGTAAGAAAGGAAGTTCCCTTTTCTGTTTTTTCCCTGGTTGAAATTAACAGTGATACGAAAAAACTTGAAATGACCAGAATAATATTGAAATGTAAGAAATAAAGTTAAAATCAAAGAGTAAAAATGCTACGTTGAGAAAAAAAAATAGGAAAATCAAAATGATTTTAAAGTTTACCAATATTCCCTGAAAAATTGGCAATGGTTAAAAAAAAACCCAGAATATAAGGAAGTAAGACAGTGTCATCAGATTTTGAATATGAAAAACACTGAATTTTTAGCACTAAATATTAATGCACTGACATTGTATAAAGGCAGTTTTTCGAACTTTTCAAGCAAAAAAAAAAACAAGCAGCAAAAAAATCATTGTAAATATGTAGAATATCAAGGGAATAACTGAAATACAAATTCAAGCAAAAAAACTTCAAGTGGCAAAGTTGGATTTAAATTTAAGCAATTTCTCAAATACCAATTTACATTCTACTTAAATTTATTTTTGCATTCTAAAAAAAAAGTCTTCCTCCCATTATTCCTTTAACATGCCTGTCGCTGTCGACTCTTATTATGAACAGCAAGCAGTTCAACATAACACAAAAACCTTTTGTCCTTTTTGATGCCATATAAATCCACACACAGAGTCATTGCCTGCTCTTTAATTGATGACTTTACAGCTGTACAAAATATTTTACAGTATTTATAAAACAAACTGAATCCCTCCGAAAAGTCACTTTGATCAACATTACGGTACATCTTTTTCAGTGCTCCTTTAACCATGTTAACAGCTGTCTGTCACCATGGCACTTCCCTTTGATAAATAAAATTAATCTAAAAATATATACACATATGACAGCATTAACATTTAAACAAGTAACACCCTCTGCATTTACAAATACTTAAAGTGCATAACTCTTTAAAAACTGCTGCCAAATTACAGAAGAGCAGGGAAAGTCATGCTGTTATTGGACAGGATGTGAGATGGTGAGGGTTCAGTAGCCTCAGTGTGGGTTGTGTGTTAACTCTGAAGAACAATGGGTGGATGATGGTCATGCTCTTGTGCTCTAGGGCTTTTTGTATGGCACAGAAGTCAGTATTACATGCTCAGGACACATTTGTTTGCTGTGCCCCTTTGTTAGTCTAATTAGGTGTAAAATCAATGTCTGAATCACAGGTATTTGCTTGCAGACAGCATCTCTGTGTAAATTTAAATGATTCAATAATCATAATGATTACAGTGAATTAACCTACTGAATATAACCTTTATTTACAAAGTGCATGGGTGTTAAGAATATCGGGCTGGAACATACAATCTTCTGACGAAGATGAAAGTATTCCGTCGAAACATGTAAAGGTATGAACTAAAAACCTTTTTTATGTGTTATAAAATAAAGTACAAGCATACCATAAATGTAAACATAATTAACCTTCTTGGACTATACGGTTCAGAGCAGTTTTGAAAATTGCATGAACCTTGTCATAAATGTGGACTGAGTCCAAATACATTTGAAGTAGAACATTTTATGTAATGTGAGGTCAATGTTTAAATATGTGAGGACTTCATTTTTTTGCAAAGAGGCAGACTGCAAGCTTAAATAAAGAGCATATATTATGATCTATAGCCTTCTGTTACTAGTATAAGATCAGATACAACAAATAAAAGGTTGGTATCAGCATCTCGACACTTCTTCAATTCTGCTTTTGTTATCAAGACACTTAGTTAAAGATCCCTCCAGCTGAAGTGATCACATTCTTTTTAAAGCACACCACAGAAACAAATTCACTTCCAATATATCACCTGCTATTGTAAAAAAAAAAGAAGGTATTGTAATCTGACAGTATTGATGGCTATAAGAAGTAATTCAGACCTGTAGGTCCTCATCTGATACACAACCTACTTATTAACTACCCTGTCGGCCTCTTTGGGCATCAAATCATAGAGGATCTCCAAAAGGTTGTCCATCACAACCGTCAGCATTTTTATCTTGCACGTGTCCATCTTCATCTTTGCTGCTGTAGCCAATATGAGAACGAGAGTTTGTTCTTCTCTTGAGGATGAGAAGCTGATACTTGGCTTTGTTATGTAATCTAAAGAGAAAAAGAGCATAAAAACGATTATAACCCCACTGAGCACACAGGGTGGCATACCTGACTCTTCCAATCACACGGAGGCAGTGTTCACCTTGTGTATGTGAGGTGGCTGTTCATCCTCTGAGCTCTCCTCTGGTACTGGCTCATGGTGTCGCGGTGCTGTCTGACCCTCCTCTGCCCAGCCTCCCATGGGCACACGGGCTGATCTTGCTACTCTTGCCCCAGCACCTAAAGACTCTAAAAAGACAAAAACAAAGAGCTCAAATTCACGAGACAGTCAAAGTCATCCTCACGCTAAAAACTGTTCTTCTTCATGTTTTGGACAGTACCAAGTGCCTAGCCCTGTATAGTAGGATTGTGAATCTAAGATATACAACTTATATATTTTCAATGTTTGAATCAGATAATTATAGTAATATAAATACACTGTAAATGACCTAAAACAAAGCAATAAAAAAATTGATACTGAAATTGAAAATGTTTTAATATGAGGTAGAAAGACTCAACTAACTCAAAACAAACATTCTCAACTTTTGTACTAACACGATTTATGTTTTTCTGTCACTCTGCAAAAGCAGTAATTTAGAGTACTGTTCACATTTTCTTTTGGGCCCCTATTCAAAGTAATTACTGGTAAACTAGAAGTACTCCAAGAGCATAAACCACCGAGTCATTCCCAACATTATCAGCAAGTTATTAGGAAAAACCTGGAAAACTGACGGAATGGGATTGGGAAGTGCTTAAACGCCTCTAAATTAATTTCCATGTTTTAGTTTTTGTTCCTGAGCAACTAGGTTACAAAATATACCTTTGAAATTTACACTATGTGACACATTGGGGAAAATCAAACATTTAAATACCTGTTGTGGGTCCACTATGGCGCCGCTGGCTGCTGCTCTGTGATGGTGCCCCCTCCTGGCCCATTGTTGTACTGCTGTTAGCTGAGGCTGATGTAGGTATGGCACAGGGACTGGGAACTGCTGTGGGGAAAGTGTGGGAGCGGGGGAAATTTCTTGGCTGTGGGTTGGGTTCACTCCTCACTTCATCTGGGACGCTGTCGCTGCTTTCATCGCTCTCCTGCCGGTGCCACGTGTGACGGGACAGCTCGCCACGGGACTGCTGCTTGTGGAGCTGCAAGTGAGATAAAATAAATGAAGTAGAATGGCTAAATTGGATTCAGTGTTGAATTTTGACATGACCTTTGTTTACTTCTCACATAATTACCTCATGCATGTAAAGAGCATGGATGCTCATTTCAGTGGAGGCGTACTCAGACAGGATCAAACTGGTGAGCTGACCCTCCCACGCACTGCTGCCTGAGCTCACAGTCCTGGCATCCGTCCTGCAGAAAGAGAAACATGAGGAACATTAAGGGGAGATGATAAAGACACATTTGCACACTTGTTCATGAACTTCTTTTTTTGTTCAATTGTCTTAAGCAATGTCTTGGCCTGCTTGCATGTTCCTGCCATGGGGACAGTAACACCTTTGACAAAAACAGACTGAATGACAGATTTCTGTTATGGTTAGTCTCCAAAGCAGCAAGAGGATTAGGTACTTCTGTTGAGGTGCGTACCTGAGACATCACATATAATGCAAAATACTCTTTTAAAAACTTATGAGGGATGCATTTAATTTTAAAGGAAACAACTTTTATTCATTTTAACAGTTTGGTAATTTTTAAATCAATATGGTCAAAGATTAAAATGCCATTCACACTTGCAGAAAAACTTCAAACTTATCATGAATTATCTTCTGGTGAGCTGCATGTGTCAATGCAAATAGCAGGGGTTTTCACTCGGACGTTTGATTGATTGATTGATATCTTTATTATGATCATGCAAATGACAACTTTAAGTTAAAAATACAAATAAGTGATAATCAGAAAAAAAAAGAAAATAAAACAAGACAGTAGCTGAATCTGCATTTTTTTAAGCCTCTCATCTTACAAGAGCGAAAAGGAGTAGGAAGAAGTCCAAACTTATGTAATCCTACCCGCTAAAATTTTACTTTACTTCCTAACTAAAATCATAATACTGTCTTAAATTTACAAAAAAAATATATATATAATCATACCTATAACATTGACTTAAACCTGAAATGTCCCTGCTGCCCTTAGTTTTCTCCCTTCCCCACCACCCCATTGACTGACAGTCAAACTGCAGGGAAACTTCCTGCTGTGATGGACAAGTGTCAACGAGAAGGTGAGAGAATTTTCTGGGTCAGTCACCCAGGTGTTTTTTTCTAAATATCTGGGTTTCATGTATGGAAAGGGCTTTATTTTCTTCTTTCCTAAAAAAATGACTTATTTATTTAACATCTTTACCAGGTTTATCTGTCAGGGCTTGTGGTTTTCCACTGACTACCAGATTAGACATAGAGTCATTACAAAGAAAAATGTAGTGAATTGTACATTTGTGTTTTGAAGCTTTAAGAAACGTAAGGAAACACTGCTTATGTTTTAGGTTGAGAAATTCATCTTTAATAATTAATAATATCTGCCAGTTAAAGGATAAGTTCATTTTTTGACACCTGGACCTTATTTTTAGGATTAAATATGCTCGTAGACTCACCCAGACAATTTTGGCGGAGCTCGGAGCCGTTTTCGAGCAATTTAGATCCATCCGGCGGCATTTTTCTCTCATGCCATAGTAGCAGACGGGGCCAGAAATCGAAGCCCCTAAATCAGACATTATCTGCTGTGAAACTCACTCCTCCTCTGTTGCCATTGCCGTGCAATGTCCACAACAACACCACCAGTTAGCCCCCATTCGTGGACGTGCAGTGGTTGCTTGTTCTCTGGCCGGCTGTTCGGCTCTTTCCCTCTGCATCCTCCTTTCAAATAGCTCCTCGTCGGTATATTCTGGCTCAAAACGATACGGGCATCCATTATACTCAAAGTCGTCGTCAGACACTTCTACATCGGATAAATATTTCGCCATGTTGCACAAAAATAGCCGTGTAGCCTAGCAACAACAGCGGTTCTGCTCAGCTGCGCTCTTGCGGTGCATGTCTGTGACGTCACCAAAAGTTACCCATCCTTGTAAAGCCCCGGATGACCATAACAACGAAGTTGAGCTGACATGGTGATAACACTGGCCATTCATTTATAAAATGTAGCTGAAATGAGCGAGTTTCGCAGCAGATAATGTCTAATTTAGGGGCTTCGATTTCTGGCCCCGTCTGCTACTATGGCATGAGAGAAAAACGTTGTCGAATGGATCTAAATTGCTCGAAAACGGCTCTGAGCTCCGCCAAAATTATCTGGGTGAGTCTACGAGCGTATTTAATCCTAAAAATAAGGTCCAGGTGCCAAAAAACCGAACTTATCCTTTAAATACACTGTAAACATAGCTTGTGAACAAAAAGATCTTTGCCTTGCAGTTAATAATAGTGAAGTTATTTGGTCTCTGTACACTTTAAAAGAAAATCCAGAAAACTCAAAAATTCAAGGTAACTGTCTGCACTAGATTTGGGTTTTGGGTCAAAACTCAAAACTTTGAGTTGAGAGAACAACTATTTAAAATAAAAACAGGAATCATACCGAGACCAGTTACAGCATGTTATTTCAATTATTAAATTGCAGTTTGGGATTTATTAAATCCCAAACTGCAATACTGTGCACTAAAATAAAATCTGCACCTGTTTAATCCATTTTATCATGTAATAGAACTTCAAAGAGCATGCTGCTACATTTTTGGACTAGAAGCTTATTTCAGATTTATAGCTGGGCTTAAAAAAGTTTAAAAAGGCATTTCATTAAGAGCAAGGAGAGTCTTCTTACCCAGAGCCTGCCATTGCTCTGCTCATGGCTGAAGTGTGACCAGCCGCCCTGTGCGATACACTCAAACTGCCTCTCAGGTGAAGGCTACTGCTGACTGGAGAGAGGGAGCGCAGAGCAGATGCCCCATCGCTTAGGCCAGCTGCATGATTTGTCAAAGAGCCATCTCTGCCGAAATGAACCGAGGATCCCGTGGATGGACCTGCGAGGAGGTTTGCAATGAGACTCTTCGGCTACAACAGAGAGGAGGTGAGAATAAGACAGTTAATCTCCAAGTGTGTGACGGAATAAAAAGTTTGACCACTGCATTAACCCGAAACATGTTTGTAAAATACCTCAGACTCAGACAGTGAGAGAGGATGTGTCTCTGAAGCGGCCACTGTGGCCTCTCTGTGGACTCGTTCTTTCAGCTGACTGATGAAATGTGTGGTCTCCTGAGGAGGCTGCCACTGAGGGTTGGTGATAGCGAAGTGCATCAGTGATAACTCAGTTTTCCCATCTTCAGCTTGTTGGTATATTGATGCCTCCGTCTTCCCTTCTGACATCCACTACAGAGCGAGGAAAGAGTGTCAGCGAATAGGTCAATGATCTAAAACAGTACATGCTTAAAAAGAACTTGGTGTCTGTTTCCATCTGTGATTGTCTGTGTGGGTGCATTTTTTTTTTGTTGGGTCTCTCACCGCGGGGTGTCCATGTTGTCTGATGTCCATCTGGGCAAAAGAGCAAGTATCTCCTACTCCAACCACCTCCACTGTAAAGTTCCTGAAGAAATCTATGATCTCCAAGGACTTCCTCCTCAGACAGAATATCAAGATGATTGGAGTGACGACCGGACTCAGCAGCTCCTCTAGAATAAACACCTGGAAGAAAACAGAAGGAGGGGGTTAACACTGTGGCCTGGTGTAGCAGAGCAGAGCTCAGCAAGTGTGTAAAAGGTTTACTGAAACTGGGATTTAGAGGTTGAAAGGAGTAATAAATTACTGAGATTATGAGACTCCAAGATAAAAGATTCAAAGTACCGCCAGCTGTGCTGTGGAGTGGAGGTACTTAAGCTTTAACAAGCGAAGCTTCTCAACATGATAGAAAAATCACTCTTCTTTTAGTCGATCTGCATGTGAAGAGGCCGCAGAAATATGAGGTTTTACAGCTCTATCTGGGTTATAAATACAAAAAGTTTGATGGGATGTGAGGCTCTTTCTTACAGACAAAAAGTAAATGTGTTCCTAAATAATGTTCTCCAAGAAAAGACATCACAATCAAAATAGCTGTCTGGGAAGTCTTTAAAAAAAGAGAACCATTATTAAAACAGGAAGTTTGACTTGCCATTTAGAGAAAGTCATGTTGCAAAAACATTTAGGATAGAATGCAAGAAAGAAATAGTATGCCATAACTAGGTCTGGGCAATATACAGCTTTGATGATATATCAATGAACATTTAACTAATACAAAGAACAAGAGCTACATGGTGGTGCAGCAGGTAGTGCCCATTCCTCACAGCAAGGAGGTTGCTGGTTCGAAACCTGTGTCGGTCAGGGCCTTTCTGTGTGGAGTTTGCAAGTTCTCCCCGTGCATGCATAGATTCTCTCTGGGCACTCCAGCTTCCTCCAACTGACCAAAGATATGCTTATTAGGTTAACTGGTGACACCAAATTGCCTTTGGTGTGGATATGTGTGTGCATGGTTGTCTGTCCCACCATCTGGCTGTGTGGTTTGCTGGCTACTGGTTCAGGGTGTGCCCCGCCTGTGCCCAATGTCAGCTGGGACAGGCTCCAGCCCCCCGTAACCCAGAAGGGATAAGCGGGATAGAAAATGGATGGATGGATTAAAACAAGACAAAGAATAACACTAAACTGTTATGAAAACGTGTTGAAGGTGATGTTGATGTTGATTAGATAAAACTTTAAGGTCATGGTCGGCCTCTTACTCACGAGACCAATTGTTTGTGAAACCAACAGGCAGTACTACTGTGTGCTTATTAACCACATGATCATCTCTTTGGAATGTTTAGTCTAAATCAAGAATTACAATATTCCTTTTTTATTCAAGCAAAATGTATATTATTGGTTAAAATTATAATGATGTTTGTTTTATATCGCAGCAACAAAGTAAAAGTCTCAAGTGCATAAAATTGTGTAATTTACTGCTTTTAATTCTCAGAAATTGTCAGGTTTACTCTTGCACATTGTCTTAACTTCACACATATGTTGGCAACATTTGGAAAAGTGGTTGGAACAAGTGATGAACACTCCTGGCCTGTTCACCAATTATTTCAGAGGTAATTTGCAATTTAAGCCAAATTCAGAGCAAAGACTCACAATTACCGCTTTCACACTAAAATCCGCGGGTCAACGCTGGTTTTTTCAACACTTGTTAACCCGCGAGTGACTCCTTTACCACTGCCAGCAGACCCAGGTCTAATCAGCAGCAGACGAGCTGCGTGGCTGTTTTTTTTTTCCTCTGGCACATCAAGCTGATGTCATCACGTTGATGATGTCATTGGCGCGACGAAACAGGACCACGTAAACAATGGAAAGGAGCATGGACGCTGTGGACACGGTTTTCTGTACTTTGTACTTTGTCCCTCTTTAAAAATGGACAAACTCGGCGCTGATGATCCAAAAGCAGATGGAGTTTGTTGCTGAGATGGCAAAGAGTCACGTAAGTTACAGACAGAGGGGACGGGCTCGATGTTATGCCGTGAGCATGAAACGCCGACGTCATCCCTAACTTAGCAGCTTGACCCCGGTGTGATGTTCATAATGAAGCCAGTTGGAGACAAGCCGATAAAAACCCATGTCGCTTGCAGGGTAAGTCAACACAGGCCGAGTAGACCCTTTCAAACTGCGGACAGGAGCCGATTGTTGGAGGATTTACACAGGTTTTTTGGCCAGTCTGAAAGGGGTATAAGTCTGAGGTTGAGGATCGCCAATATTTTGGCAACTTCTTTCAGTTATCAGATTGTGCAGACTGTGAGTTAAGGAATATGTGTTGCCTTTCAGGACAAACACTACAGACAGGACTGTTTTTAACAGAGACAATGGCTGAGGAGATTGCTGTACCTATTGGCAACAGGTGAGCCATAACCATTGATAAACATATTGTACTATGTACAGAGTATCCCATCATACACAGTTTCTCTTGGATGCAAGATTTATTGTTAAAACATATCACATGACTTTTGTTCCAAAAAGAACTGCGGGTGATGTGAAAAACTAAATTGTAGGCAGTTCCATAAGCTGGCTCGATTTGAGCAGCAATTTGTACAGCTGCAACTGTCCCTTGCAGTGTTGCCCCTTTTTACTCTAAACTAGGCTCTACACAGCATGCAGGAGTTTGACAGGCAAATTTTGAGAATTAAAAACAGTAAATTTAATCATTTTCTGTCTTTTGGAATTTTACTTTGTTGTACATTGTGTTATTAAGATGATGCTCTCTTCATTTTGGTTAAAAAACAACAAAAGGTAATTTAGTTTTATTTCCATTTCTGGTGCAAAAAGGCTTCAAAATTATTTGACTTTTACTTAAACAAATCAAAGGTTATGACTTATTGTATGACAGCCATTTGTTATTTCTTCATCGGAACAATTTAAAATAACTATGGTGTATCATCATCAAGCTAAAATATAAAGGTATAATTCTGTGTTTATACTCCTCATCCTACTGCATAACCAGCATACACATTAACATGGATGTTAAACTGACATACACTGCAGCAACAAAAACCAATGATAAATGTTCACAGAATAATCTAATATTCTTAATAAGCTATTAAAGTCATACAGAATAGAGCACGGCATGACAACAAATTAACTGAAATGAATGAATCTTGTTATACATTTTCATCTATTTCAGTCTGAACACTCACAGCTTTGTACTGGAAGAGTTGGGAGAACTGGTCACGGGTCTCATATCGATGTGCGTTACCCTGCCAGTGATCAGGCATGTAGTGGATATGAGCCAGGATAACACGCAGCAGCTGCTTGGGACAAAAGACCATGTGCTTATCAGGAATGAATGACCTGTAAAGTGAAACAGAGAGCAAGAGAAATGTGGATGATTTAAGTCCTTTGAGGCAATAAGATTAACATGTAACTGTATATCTATTGTATGACAAAAATCTGAGTATTTCTCACAGCTAATTCCAATTCAAATCCTACCACATTAAATATAATCTACCTGTGATTAAGTCAATATGTGATTTTTGTCACAGTTAATTTCATCTAAATTTCTTCCAAATTAACAGTTTAATCTCAAGCTGTCTGCAGACCTAAGAAGTGGAGCACTTCTTTAAGGAGAAAACCCTCTTACACTTATCAGTTTAATGGCAGAATTAGCTGCTCAAGAGCATTAAATGGATTACAACTCAGGGTAGATTTAAAAAGGGTGAAAAAGAAATGTCTCATGGGTAACAGTCTTAACCTTCGATAGAGTTGATGATTTCTGGCTAACTTGTGGGAATTATTATTTTTGAATATCCTTGATTTTTTCTTTTAATGTCACCTGTGGATATATTTTGGCTAAAGTTGGGATTTTATTCATGTTAATAAAACACAATGAAATTAGTGTATAACAACAAACAAAATCATGATACTGAAGACTAATTATACCAATGCAGTTATTTTTGATGCCTTTCCCCCTTGCTGGAAAGTAGGAGTTACACAAGGGTATAACAGCACACCGCAAAAACAAAAAAGAGTAGAGGATCAGAGTCTAACCCTTACCAGCCACTGCAAGGACTATAGCCCAAGGTGATATTAGGGCGTATACACAAGTACTACACCAGACGGCAAGTCCAGTGCATCATAAAAAGCCTTTTTCATGTTTCCACCCCATGGATATTTAAAACAAAGACGATAAGGTAGGATACATTTTTTGTCAGAAAGCTTCTCTTAATCATATAAAAGATTAGAAAGATGCAAATTGCTTCACTTTGTCCACAGAGAGTGTGTAAATCAGCAAAACCACTCAAGTCCTTCAGGGAAGCTTTAAGTTGTTAATATCCTTGCAATAGATAATCATGTCTTGATTTTAGATTACACTTAAATTATTCTATCAGTCCTGTTGACAGGTATTCAGTAAAAGAATACAGATTAAATGATGACACTCAAAATCACCTGCAGACTGTGATACACACTCCAAGGAGCGTTATTGAAGAAAGAACGTGCTCCACAGCAAGAACATCCTCATCATAGATGGTCAGAGCAATGAGGACAGCCAAGAGGGACCCGGCAAAGAATGCAACATTTTTGGCGACAACAGTCAGCAGCGGCGACAGAAAACAGTTCATATACTTGGATGCAGCCTAAAGGGAACAAAAACAGCAGAAGAAGGAGATAGTGATCCCGAAACCTAAATGCACCATGAGTGAGACAAGTGTAGAATAGTGTATTATGTTTTACAAAATAATGGAAATCTTTTATGAAGTTAGGTTCATGCATGTCTCCAGTGGTAACTTAAAAGAACATAACAAAAATCTAACTTAAATTTCAAAAAATATATATTTTTGAATATAAAAAGCTATATATTGAGCAACCAAACGACACATTTTCTGGTTTGTCATGTCAGAAATGTTTAGGGAAAAAAAAGTTTGTTGACTCTAGACCTAAATACCTGGAACACACTGATAGTTCAGTTCTTGTAAAAACTCATATTGGATAAGACCATCAACTACAGGCATGGTCCAAGAAAAATGTATCCTTTGGTGTGTTTTTCTTCAGTGTAATATACTAAATTTGGCTTCATAACTTCATCATACCTGAGTCTTGATTCTTAGAAATTCATGATTTGTCAGACACAAAGTCTTTAATTTTTCCGTTCGTGTTCATAACTCCTGAAACTTGAACACTGTCATCTCAAATATTTGTTTTTCTGTCCAAAATTAAGGAAGTTTTTATTTCATTTTATATACAGTTTCCCTTACATTCCAATCTTTATGTCCTTTGCATTTTGTTTACGAGAAAAAAATATTTGTAAAGGATAAAAAAATTATCTCAGATGTCAAGGAAGTCAATGACACAGTCTCTTTGGGAGATGTCTGACCTTGTAACCTTTGCTGAGACGTGACATGAGCTCGTGGTCCAACTCATTGAAGTGGCGTAGATAACATCGACCATACAGAGACCAGCATCTTGCTCCCAGAGAACCAGGCTCTCGCTTGATCACCTTCATCATATAATACAAACTATTATCTGGGGCAGTACATAAAAACAGAAAGACAGTAAAAATGTAGTGTGAGCAGGAGAACCACTTACCTCTGTGTAACTAAAGAAGGCGTACAGAATCTGCCACACCAGAATGACTGGACACAGTAACAGATTAGCAATCCCAATCCACAGAATACGCGACGCCAGCCGGTCTGCCAGCTCAAGCCTGTTACCTCCTCTCTTGTACTCTGATTTTAGGCTCCACTCATTCTCAAACAGAGAGCCTACATAGCAGCATTGAAACAGGCAAAAAGATAAAATTGCATCTCCTATATGATTACAAACAAAGCTAACAACCAATAAATGTATGAGTGGATGCAAGCAAACATATCATTTTCATATTAGTTGGAAACCGTAATATATAAACCATGAATATCTAAAACTCAAACATGGACACACCTGGTCCCCAAAAGAAGATGAGCTCAAAGTTGTATTTTAAACCTCGGGTGTAGAAAACGTAATCCCCGAGAATAGGGAGTCGAAAACGAACAGGAAGGAGAGACTTGTTCACCATGGCAACCTAGAGTAAAACAGTGATAAAGGTTTGAGGTCACACTGTTACAGGATTTTTTAAAATGACTATTTCAGACATCAATAAAAGTTAAAAACATATTTTTATAAATGGACGCACCATGTAGTTTTTGAAGCGGAGGATGCGGTGGTAAATATCAAGCTCAGTCAGTTCTTTCTTATGGATGCAGATCTGGTGTTCCTTCTGAATCTCCACTATTCGAGCTTGGACCTCCTGCCATGTTGCATAGGGAAGCTCAGACTGAAAGAAAAAGCAAAAGTGGAAGTGGGTTCAATGACTCCTTTGGCGTTATTACAGGAAATACTGCTAAGTGCCTACAATACTAAAAAAATAATCTTCAGTGCACATCTAAAAATCTGCTCCTTGAGTAAATTTTGTGTCTCACCATGGTCATTTTGAGTGCATTGATATAAAAGGATCTGATCTCCCAGTAGCAGCAGACATTGTAGATGAATTTGATCAGGCGATGTAGCCAAAACACCCCCGAGATGATCAGAACAAAGATCACAAACGCATTGTCTCGGATACTGCAAAGGGAAAAACAACATGCTTTATGACTTAACATGCGCATATTAAATACTTTTTGGCATAAATACCAAGTTTCTGCAGAAAAAATAACAGTCAAATCCATACATTTACTGAAAGCTAAAATATGTCATTAATAGACTGTTGAAGATAACAATATGTGACAATTGCCTGAGCAACACCAAAAGGACAGGAGTGTGGTCACTTAGTGCCATGAGTGAGATGCTGTCACAGGCATCAAACCCGGCTTTAACACTGTCCTAACTGAACAAGATGACACACTGAATTGTGCAGCACAGCATTGCATGGCACATCTGCATCTGTTAAAAATGTAATTCAATGTCCTATATTTCCCCTTGCAAACATAAAATCAAGATGTGTAGTGCTTTGTACTGACGAGTGGTGGACTCACAGGTTTATCAATACACAGCTCTCTGTGAGCCAAACAAAGTTTCTCTCTTTGAGTCAAAAATGAAAGTAAAACGTTTCACTTGCTGAAACAGATCGATCAATCAATCTTCATTTGTATAGCGCCAATTCATAATAAGTGTTATCCCAATGCACTTTACAGCAGAGCAGGCTGAAGCCATGCTCTTCATTTTATAGATACACATATAAGCATACATACAAATGTAGATGGGTGCTCCACCATCTATGCCGTGTTAAGCAAATTCACAAGCTCTGCTGAGTGAGAAAAGAAAATCAAGAAAAATACATCAATCACCTCATCAATATACCTCTTTCCTTGCTCACTGTCTGCATTGACATGAGCAACAGAGAGGAAAATATAGATGGGGCATCGAGGCAAAAACATCTGACTTTCAAAACTCTCAGGCACTTTTAATGGTATTTTTGGTGCTTGCTATTAAATCTGAAACAGAACCCGCCTCCAAAGGCCAAAAAGCCACAGACTGAGAACCAGCTACCCTATCAACTCTATGTTCTTCATTGATGTTGTGCTGTCTTTTTGTTGTCTTGTGACATCACTGCAGTTTTGCAAAGACGAGCTACGAAATCCCCGCCTTGATGATTACATGCATCAAAGTATAAACTGTAATGGAAAACAAAGTGCCTAGGACTAAAACTCAGTTGATCCAGCATTATATGGACCATGGGAATTTCAAACTGAAACTTAACGTTGCTTGGAGTAAATCTGTGTCTAAGCCATGTCTGCAAACACTCTGCCCAAGCCTTTTAGAAGTCTGAATATCCTAGTTGCAAATTAGATACATCACTGGAAACACCCCTTCAGGTTGTAATTTCAACTCAGGAGGTTGGACGACCTTCTGGTAGCCCAAGTTTACTAGCTTGGAACAGGAAAACATTTTACTGGAATGTGATGTAATTCCCAGCTCCAACAACTGAGTCCTGAGGCTAATGTAATGTAGCACTGACAGCCAATAAGGACTAGCTCTCACAAGCTAACCACAGTGACTTGGAGATTTTTTGCATTGCATGGTAATGATGAAGTCTCAAACGATCATAATTTTGCTTCTATGTGAGTTTTCCTGTTGAAATGCTCTTATTACCTACTGCCACTCTCACTTTGTTATAACATCACTTTAAATGAAGATAGAGATGACAAAAGGAGCTCAAATTCACATCTGTTTCTATGTAGAAAAAGCAAGTCCCAAAAAGAGCATTAGAGATCGGGGTCAGACCACTTATATCACATTTTTGAGATTTGCACATTCAAATGACTGACTCTGACATTTCTATGTGATCTTTTGTAAAGTAAACAAATGTAGAAGATCTGCCTGAATGTTGCAGAGTATTTCCATTTGTATCTCAACAAGAATCATTCCAACAATCAACTACACTTTGAAATCTACATTCAGAAGTAGCTTCAATGTTAAGTAGAACCATTAGCCACACTCACCGTGCACTGCACATGTCAACGGGGAGGAAGGCATCTGGCAGGGTGACTTTAGAGGAATCTGTGTGATTGACAAACTTGTTTGCAAAGAGTATGTCATAATCCACACAGTTCGCTAGGAACACTGTAAAGCCGACCACAAACAGCAACTGGCTGCATGGAGAGGGACAAGAGGGGAAAAAAGCACAGTAAGACAACATCCAGAATTGGCAGAGAAAACAAAGCAAACCTGTGATATGACTGGAGGATATAAGGAGTATCTGAGATGTATGTAAATTTTCAAATGGGATAGTGAGTAAGAAAAATGTATCCTTTAAATAATGTAGTTTATTAAGCTTAAAAACTTATTAGACTTCACTTGGTAAATGGTGATTTCTATGTTAAATGTAAAGTAAAGGCCGAGCAAAATGCTTAAAAGACTGTTAACTACAGGAACTGCAAACTATAATGTGCCTATTAAACACAAGATTGTCCATTTAAAAAGTTAAGTCTAAATGGAGAAGTGTCACTTCATTTTCATTAAATTACAGAGCACTTATATTATTAAATAAAAAAAACAAGTACTACAACAACAGAAATAGATGCTGCATAGACATAGGGTAATTTATCAGTGATCAGAAACTGGAGCAAACTCCTGCACCTTGTTTAAGTATTTTAAACGTATATTGTTAAGGAAAAGTTTGTTGAACTGGCAAATATCAAGACCTTCTCTCAGATCATTAAGATTTTGAACTTTTTCTTTAAACAACAAATCATTAAGACAAAGGAGAATTAGTGATTTGAAACAAATGTTAAGTGCTGACAACCTTAACAGAGATGGAAGTGGAAAACCAGTTCCAGCTAAGAATCAACAACATAAGCTCAATCAATCAGTATTATTAGTGTTCAATTATGCCCAACAATTATCAATTCCCTAAGTCCTGCATGCTTTGAAAATAAATCAAGGGTATCATGCCTTCTTCAGAGGCAGTCAGCATAAATGAGAACTAACAAATCCAAGATGTAATCATGAAGACAGGAGACTAAAGCGACCAAAATTATGGCTTACACAAAATTCTACACAAAATTACACAAACTGCACATCATCCATTGTCTGTGTGACTTCAGGAAAGGGTACAAACACCAGCAACATGCAGCTGCATTAATCTTTTCAACATAGTATTAAATATCAGGAACACCATGTATTTACTGTTTTTGAAACTGAACAGTACCATTACAGAAAATCCACAGGAATAGATAAGGGAACTGACAGAGAATTAAATACATAGAAATCGAAAATGACATTGGTATCATAGAAGCAAATCAATTCCTCTTCCTAAATGTTCTCAATTTTTTGTACAACACAGATTTTATGTAAAAGTTTGTTTGAAATTTTTCAAATAAACAAAACAAGTCACTGGATGTCAAAGACTTGTGTTTTTTTGGTTGTGGTGTGTCAATAATTCTGATTTAGTAAATAATTTGTTGTCTCTTCACAGAACAAAAACACCGAGATTTAGTAGAAACCATTAAATAAAAAAAAAAAAAATAAGGAGGGATTTTGTTCCATATTTTCAAACTCTACCTCTTAACCTCAAAAACATAACCTAAAAATATGATACATACACAAGCTCAAAGATCTCTCCCAGCAGCATACAGGTGAATCCATTCTTCTGGTGCAGATTATACACGTAATGGACGTTAAGGAACGTTACAAATACACACATACATCTGAACTGAGCTCTCCTAAATGGACTCAAGAACAAAACAAACAAGCACTATTAATAGTAAAACTCTTCACATGCTGGAAAGGATATTCTCTGGAAAAACAGGTCCAGGTTTTCCATGTGGTGCCATTGGGCTGCAAAACATTTACAACACGTTAGCACTTAGCCTGACGCTGAGAATCATTTCTGTGTGGTTCTGTTTGTGTGTTTATGATTTGGTGGTGATTTGTTTGTGGAGTGTCATACGTTTCGCTCCCTCAGGGACATGCATCAGAAGGTTCTCCTCTCCAGGGGGAGAGTCGCTGTATGATGCCTCCAGGCGTTGGTATTCTGTGTCAAAGTGAGCCATAGTGACAGCAGCTGCAGTCTCACTCAGAAAGCAGGCCCACTGCTACAGGCTGAAGCACAAAGAGACAGAAGACATGAATGGCATGACTGTAGGCATAGAGAGGAGGGGCAGAGAACAAAAAGACTACATGCAATAAAGGAGAATGGTTGCGTTTAATACAGAGGATCATGGTTAATAATCAACTCATAATGACTCAAAGGAACTCCATGAAATGTTTTACAAGACTACACTCACTAATGAGGCTGTTTTATCATGACTGGCGGTGTTTTAGGATCAAAATGACTGGCTAACAAAAGTCTTGAGACTTTTATCATGTTTTTTTTAATAATTCAATATAAAGAAAGTTTAGCCAACTTCACTATACTAGAGCAGAGAACTTAGAAAAATGGAAAAATAGGAAAAATGTGGAAATGTCATGGCTGTAGATGACAGAAGAGTCAACAGTCTTTTCCATAAAAAATAATGAGGTCCAACAGATTTTATTCAGTTTGCAAGGACATTTTTTAGAAAGCAGGCACCAAAAAGTCCCTCAGAAGAATTGTGAATTGGTAATAGGTCTCGTTTGGAAACCTCAGTGATAGTGTTTACAGATAGTCTAATGCATAAGTTAATTGTAAGTCTAGAGTAAGCAACACCTGAGTTATGATCTCTTAATGCGGCTTCTGCTCTTATCAGTTCAACTAAAACTGACTGAAATGAATGCAACACGTAGGAGGAGAAAAGTGGGTTTCTTACAAAGCTTTCTGTTTCAAGATCTGTGTACTCGCAGGTATTTACAGTAAACTCTCAAATGTGTGACACAAATGTGTGGCCTTCTCGATATTCTGTAACCACAGCTAGTGAGCTGCCTGTGTGAAGGCTTCATGCTGGTAAGGTATCTAGTTAAAACCATCACCCTCGAGGATAATATTGGAGGTCCAGAACTGCAGAAACTGTTGAGAAAAAAAAACAGCATCTGAACCTTGATTTTTAACATAGGACGTCGCACCTAAATCTGTGCATTTATCAGGGGAGGAACGTAATGAAATACATTTATTCAAACTACTGTAATTGAGTAGCTTTTTGTGCTTTTACCTTTTTATAGTGTTTTAGAATCAGTGTGTTTACTTATACTGGATTTTTTTGGGGTGTATTGTACTTAGTGACATTTGTAAAAGCATCTGAGTTCTAAATAAAAATAAAATAAAATAAAAAAGAAATACTAAACCAATCAACACTTTTCATCAACTTACTTCATGACAAAAATTTAAGTTTGATACTGATACCAGGTTTAGAAACACAAAACTCAATACTGAATCAATATTAAGGAAGTACTTAAACTGAAATGATACTGGTTCAATACTGAACAGAGGGAGAATAACCCCAGGGGTTTGTCACATTTTGGAACTGGCAGCTTATTACCAACATTATTTGTAAACATTACATTTGTAGTTGAGTTCTTTTTCCATATCTGTTAGGAAACATTTGTAATACTAACTCATATTGTGCACTCCATACACGAATTACACATTGCCCAAAACATATTTTCCCTGATATCTAGACTAGTCTCATATATCTCAGAGAAAATTGCTACTCTGCGGTTACATTATATTGCTAAGGGCAATTGCTGTAATATTCTTGTTTTTTATAAACTAAAAAGAATAACCCTTTGGCTCAGCCATCACACTCCAGGTATTGTCAACTTTTGCAAGATACAAAACGTACTAAAGTACTCAGTCCTTTTAGTTCATTTAAAATTAAGAACTACTTCAGTAAATTCATAGTTCTACTCTTCCTTGTACTTGAGTAAAACTGTTTCAGATAAAATTGACTTTTCCTTGGGTGCGCTATATTCTTGAATGCCTTCCACCCCTGACATTCAAGGAGGGGACATTTGATGTTTTTCTTGGTGATTTTATACACTTTTTAAAAAAATGCTGACAAATACAATAGAATGGCTCTATGTATACTTTGGTAGTCTAATAAGTATTGTCTTTATGTGGTAAAAACTCAACTATAGTCACAACTCTAAAAGTGGGAAAAAGTATTGATATCGTGATACATCGTCATCCTGGCATGAGCCTCTCAAATGTTGATATGCTGTCTCCATGCATCAGTACTTAATTTTAAAGATATGGGGCTATGTTTATAGGTCTATGTAAAGAATTTGATTAGGTCTTTAAAATGTTTATGTATTTTTGTAAGAAGTGTGTTTTTAATGATTATTCTTTGGGCCTTTATGCCTTTATTGATAGGAGAGAGACAGTGGATAGGCTTGTGAAGGCAAAGCAAGCTGGCCACAGGCTGGATTCAAACCAGTCAGAAGCATATGCTTCATGCCTGGTTGCTTACCACTCCGCCAAACAAGCACCCCAGTGAGAAGTGTGTTTGACAATTTTGTTATTTAATTTTAAAAATGAAAATCTGAATATTGTTTTGTCACAGCCTTTTTCAATTCATCAGCTTTTACTGATGCAAGAAAATGACACCAAATTGCTGGGTAAAAACATTAATCCTACAATTTACCTTATTTTATTCCTTTCATATTCCTCTGTTAATTAGATCTAATATACATTCCCAGCCCTGGATAATACCATGCCATGAAGCACACACTGAAGAGAAAAGCTTGCTTTACCTAGTCAAAAAGACTGCTTCAATCAAAGAACAAAGAAATCAGTTTCTAGGTCTCAGACCCAAGTTAACATCTTATTAAAGGTTGACAATAGTAGCCTGTAGACTTGAAATGAAAACCTCACTTCAATTGGTTGTTGCTAATAGAAAACAATTTCCTAAGAGGGTCCAAATATTTCATTTGTTTTCAGTGCAGACAGATACAAGTTCACAACCTGTAACACATAGTGAACTTGCTTTGCCTACAACCATGAAACAGGATACAACATATTAAGTGTATATGATGATTTTATTTACTGCAAGCTTTGGGCTTCCCCTACGAACAACAGCACTTTGTCATATAAGTGTTAAGACATCTGAGTCATAACACTACGTTGCTCCAAAATGTTCATTGCACTTTGAGTTAAGAAGCATGTTGGCTCCTTTACGAAAAATAGGTCAAAACAATCCAGCTTGTCAGTGCTAACAGTTAACAGCCACTCATGTCACCATAAAACAAAAGTAAATGGTTTGGCCTGTGTAACACTAGCCTCTTACCTCCATTGCAGTACAGTACGTCCTATTGAGCTCTGCTGTTCGCTCAACATTCCCAGCTGAAAGAAGGAAGAGACATTTCCATTAAATCTGTCCGTCTCTGTCATATATAGGACCACAAGAAGACTTTTAGACAAGGCGTGGAGATATATTCGTATATAGAGGCAGCACTCGGGACAGAAAGCTCACAAAAATGTCCATAAGACCGTTGGCGTTTAGCTAACTAGCAGTTACACATTAATTAGCAGCTACATCTGAGCAGCTAACACAGGAGGAGGACTGATTCAGGTGTTGTTATTGTCGAGCTTTGACAGCACAGGCCTGCCTCCTCCAGAAAAAATGTCACTCCTCAATTCCTCCCGCATGGAGCCCTCACCTCTTCGTAGCTGTACCTCCTCTCTACCGGGTTAACAAAGACTCCTCGGGGGATTTTTCACAAGCTAAAATCCGTTTTGTTTTCGTTTTCTTCTGGCTGCCCCTCAAGTCATACACGAGCCGGTTTCATTTTCGTAAGCAGTGTGGCGTCTGTCATAACTGACGGGCAGAGATATTATCCAATCAGAGCGCTAGAATTGTGACGGCAGCTGCAACAGCCAATCAGATAAGGCCAGGGGCGGGCTCTAGGGTTTGTTGTATGCACGGGCCTTCTCGGGACACGCCCTGTATGAGACGCTGTGGCTCCTCCATTTGTTCCAAGTCTTCACCCCCATCGTCTGGTCGTTTTTAGCAGCACAGCGGTAGAGGCGGGGTCACATAAAATACTGCTCATTGTGCTGCTGATGCTGCTTTATCTGGGTTATATTATTTAAATTAATTTAGGCGAATAATAATATTCAATGGCGTATGTTCCAATGCATCTGTTATATTATAACCAAAAATAGATATAGAACTTTTTGTTGAAAGTTAAATGCATAATATAATTATGTATTATGCAATATGTATCACAATTTTATTCTTCTTTGTTTCCATGAAAGATTTTAGAAACTATTACTGAGACACAACATACCAAATATAATATGGAAGAATATCTATTTTTGTTTTTTCTGTCCACCAGCATACCAAATTATAAGGAGGCTGTAACTTTAGGGCATGACAGTAATTAAACAAATTTTCCTGCACAATGTAGCTGCTTTTACCTTATTTATTAGTACAATTTAATTTTTACATTTCATTGTTTGATATTAACAATCTTTTGGTATTTATTTGTATTTTTTTACTATGATCATATGGTTTTGATCTTTATTTCATATATTGTTTTAGATTTGTTTTTAATCTTTTAAACATGGTTCTATATATTTTTAGCTTTTTATAATTTTCTTGTTTCTTTTCTTTTCCTTTTTTTTTTAATCAATAATCTTAATTCTATTGTTTCCTTTACTGAAGCTGTTTTGGAGTGCATTAGTCTCCAAATCCTTCCTATTAATATTAGTAAATGGACCTTTGCTGAGGGTTTATTTGCAGAGTAGTTGTAAAAATCCATGATTGTATCATTATTCTTTAATCTTTTGTCAGTTAAAATTCTGCCTCCATGCAAAGTACTTTGAACTGGAATTAAATTGCAATTGAAATATGATGTGCTATGTAAATAAAATTAGATTGATTAAGTGATATTTGATCATTAAAACAGCCTAAGGCCTTTGCACGGAACTGTTTATGCAAAAGGATTGGATTTCTATAATACTGCATTTAAATTCGCCATTATCCTAAGCGTTAAAAGATTGTACAGCCTTATCCAGTACTGTATACATTAATGCCTAATGCAGCTTAATTGCGACAAACCAAAATCTGAAAATAACTTCCACAACTTTCGTCACATGTAGTCTATGCTGATGAAGTCTGTTGATAGACAGGCAGTAAACTTTTTTTGGTTGATGTTTTTATTTTAGCCAGTTTACCTAAAACTTGGACAATTTCCTGAAGTAAGCAGTCAAAAGCCATGTGCTCCACTGGGCCAGGACTCCCTCATCCATGAACTGGCTGTAGTTCAAACTCCAACCACTAGATGGCGGCAAAATGCCTCCAATCTGATCCTTGGTATATGTTGAATATGCATCAACAGGCTGTGGGATATAAAGGGTGTTTCTCATTACATAACTTTGTCCATTTTCACTTCCTTTCTCCTCCACTGACCTGGTAGTTATTCTCCCTCCGCCATGATGAAGGATTTTTCAGTTCCCCAAGATGCCCCTGGAGGCGAGGATGGAGGGGAGAGGAGGCTTCTGGAGGAGCACCAGGAACACTTTCAACCTAAGATGCACTGTGATTGGTTTGGAGATGCAGCACATGATGAATGTCCACACTTCCACGCTGGTCATTACATTATACACTTGATATCAGAGAGTGGTTGTGCAGTGATGTGTTTGACAGTCAGCTGAGCAGCTCATCTTCAACACCTGATTCAGCTTAGACTGAACAGTAATGTTGACCTTTGGCCTCAAAGATCTACAGCGCTCATTGTGAATTAGAGTAGACAACTGTTCACAGTTTGTGGGAAATGTCACATTCATAAAATAGCCTGGATGGACAACCTGATAACCAGGGGTGGACAGTATGAAGTAGATTTACTTGTATTTAAGTAATTTTTTTGAGTATCTGTACTTTACTTGAGTTTTTTTTGGAAACTTAGAACTTTTACTCCACTGCATCTGAAATACAAATATTGTACTTTAACTCCACTAGATTTCTATGAAGGGTCATGTTACTTTTAAGTATAGCTCTGAAGTCAGCAGATGAAATTTCTTTTCTCTTCTAAAATGAGATCTGTGTGTGATTTGCTCAAGTGGTGGTGCCAAACCTGTACCTCACGCATGCGCTACTTAGATCAGGCAAGTAAACGTTGAGCTAATGTTGCTCAGAAAACAGTTCATCTTGGCAGTAATGACAGCTATGGCAGATACAGATGACGATTCCACACAAGAGCACTCATGGCCATATATGAAGTCTGATTCAGTTGTGTTTCAAAAGGTATTTCCATAGGCTTCGTAGCATATTTTACAAGCTTTTAATTCTACAGGTTCTACAAGCAGGTCAATGCACTCAGTAGGTTGTTTCAGTCTTTAGGTTCTGTAAATTCATTGTGGCAACAATACAATAATGCATTGACATTAAAATGAAAATGTACTTTAAAACTTAAGTATTTTCAAAAGCAGGTACTCCAGTACTTTAACTTGAGTAACAATTTGACTGAGCAGCTTTCACTTGTATTGGAGTAATATTTGATCAGGAGTATCTATACTTTCACTCAAGGAATGGAATTGAGTACTTTGTCCACCACTGCTGATAACACAATACTCTGTTGACAGAGGGTACAGTCATGTAAATGTCTATTACATGAGACTATATATTTTAAGTCAATAATCAGCCCTCCATGTGTTTTTGGGCTATGTACATCATTGTTCTGTAAAATACTGGCAGGTACAGGAGCTGACTTTACAGCAACAAAGCCAGTCTCACCTTCTGTTGCTCTACTGTGATAAATATTCATATATGTGAGGCCTCTGGAGTGACAGCTGGGGTTTTGTTCACTGTGTCCCTGCATCAGTTACACAGTTGATGCTGCTCAGAGCATGTGTGTGCATGTGAGTGTATGAAGACAAAATACCATACCTCTGTATTTTGCCCTTGCTAACAATGATTACATTAACCAATCTCCAGAGACTGCTATGATTAAAAGGAGAGCATCAGTTTTCATACACTGACACCTTCAACTAGACTTACACACAACACACACACACCCCTTGCCCTTTGCTCTCCATCCCCTTTTTCCCATGATGCAACACTCTCTAACACTTTGTTTTTTTGTCTTCCTGTGTGTAAACAGATATATTTTTAAAGGGGTAGGGGTGTCTTGAGTCAGGGGGTAGTCTGTGTAATCCAGTTATTATAGTGATCTGTCTAATTTAATCTGCTTTGATGAGGATTAGGATTTATTCAACCTAATCCAGTAGAAAAAGTCTGTCACAGTTTAGCACTGTAGCTGACAAACACCAAACAGTATAAGAGATGTGGATGAACAAAAGTAAAATTTATTGATGTTCTTCAAAAATCAATATCTCCCAAAGAAGATGATGAGTTTCCAACTACTGTTTTCGATCATTTTAAATCTCTTTATCATATCATGTATGGACAGCTACTTAATGAAACAACAGCAAAACACATAACACAGTTTTTTATTGCAGTAGCTGTTTTGTGATTTTTGTAAAAAACTGCCTTCAAACAAGAATTCAGTTATGATGTTTAAGTTTTAGCATATTTACATCAATGGGTATGCTGCTATGTTAATGAAATTGCATTTTTTTTTTTTTTTAATTAATGACAAATAATAAATAAGAAAATAGATAAATACATGTAGGTGCTGTCCTTATCACAATGAATTTGTTATGCAGTCTTAAAGGACATGGTACAAAGTGGTGAGGGTATATTTTTGTGGGCCAACACAGAAACTAGCATCCATTAAAAACAAAAAAAATAAACTAGTAACAAAGCAATGAGCTTGTGAAATGGTCCTCATGATGTGAACATTTAATTCTGGAGGAACAATAAAAAGTAGAAATAAGCAGCAGGTAAATCAAAGAGGTGTTACAGTAAGAATAAGAAAATGAACCCTTTAGTTGATTATTTGTTGCCACCTTCTTTGTGCTGTACAGTACCATATGTTTGTGTATGATACGATAGTTTTAGACCCTGTCTTTGTATTTCTGTGAATGTCTCTGTTAGCATGCTGCAGGCGATTGAATTACCCTACTGTCTGCTGGGAATTAGGGGGCTGCATTGACAGCTAATTTGGTCCAAAGGGGTGCTGTCATGCTGCCATGAAAACGGTGGGTGGTGCTGGGATAATATGGGTGGGGGCAGGGTGTAGCAGGCAGGGGAAAGGGGGATCAGAATGAAGTCATCTCTCTTGAGAAACTTAATTAGTTAAACCTCCTTCCTGTATGAGTACCCCCCTGCGATCACCACAGGGCAGGCACACAAACACACACATTCTTGTACTTGTTGTAAAGTGAGGACTAGGGAGCATTTACCATTGGGTGAGGAGTTGACTCCCTGTGATGTGAGTGTCAAAAGCAATTTGGAGGTCTCAGGATCATACTGGAGAATTCAAGTTACATTGCACCCCTTCTAAGAAAAAAATGAGGGTGTCCTTCAGTTCGTTTCAAAATGTCTCCAAAAAATTGCTTGTGTTTTTCCTCTTGATCAGGAGTCAGAAGTCTTGGGATAACCTTGACACGCACTTTTGTCATATTCAAGTTTTCATGCAAGAATAATAGACCTGTTTCTTTGTCAATGGAGACTATTTCTGCTTTTATTCACTACACTGAGGAGGTTGTGTTTTTGCTGATGTTTGTCTGTTTGTCTGTCAGAAAGACAACTAGAGAAGTTATGACCTGATTTTGATGACATTTTCAGGGAATATTTGTCATGACACAAGGGAGAAGTGATTGATTTTGGTGGAGTCTGAATCTGGAAGCAGATACAGGAATTCATTTAAAGGATTTGTTGACATTGTGAGATTTGCTGAATGTTTTGGAAAGTGTTGATGTGCATGGCCGCCCAGGATGTTCATTATCTGTGCACTTTTTTCAGTAGCATTAGTGACCTACCAGCACTACTGGAAATGTAAAGCAGTTGTGCTTGAATACCAAACCTTTGATATTTAACGCTCAGTATAAATGTGAACCACGTGGTTATTCTCTTATAACCACGTGGGACTGCTCTTATTCTCATAAGAGTAGTCTCATAATTTTATTATTTAATAACCATACCATCTATTTCATCCAGAGTCCTGAAAACCTGTAAAATCTGATCCAACCATACACTAACTGTGATGACAGTTTTAATACATGGGTAAACCTTAAACAAGCTTTCTCTAGGCTGGTTCTGCAAGTATTTTAATCTGTGACAGATGAGTCTAAATTGTCTTAAAGTCATTTGGTTTCACACCAAAAGCAGACTGTAAAATGTCAAGATAACTTGTTCCAAATGAAATTCCTTACCCACTGAGTAATAGACGGATATTTGACGTCTAGTTATTTATTAGACCTAATTTCAACTGTCTAGATTCCGTCTATTTTTAGACGGAATTTACACGATGCACTTTAATCCATTATTCGATAACTATTTATCTAAAAAACAACTGTAAGGTGCATAACTGATCTCCAAATACTGAACTACATTAATTATGATAGCCGTTGAGCGATATCAGTATAGTATAGATATAGCCGAGATTTAGATGTCTAAATCTCTACTGCATTTCAACGTTTAGAAATAGACCGAATCTAGACAGTTGAATTTAATCCATTATTCAGTAGTTGTTCATTTAAAATAATTACTGCAAGTTGCAGAACTGAGCTCTAAATATTGGACTAAAATCATTTTAATAGCCATAATCGTCATAAGGTATAGTTTAGATGTAGACGTCTAATATCCTGCATTTCAACGTCTATAATTAGACCATGTTTTATATTTAGATATATTTATTCTAATCTTAGGAAGAAAAAAAAAAATCTGATGAAATAGTCAGCTCTTTCTATGTGCAGTGCCCAACTACAGCTGTGGGAGGCAGCCGTTGTTGTAGCATTGTAGCATTGATTACACCGTAGCGGGACCGGTGTTTTTCGCCTTATCCAGTCAAAATGTGTAAATCCAAAAAAACTTTCGGTTTATCTGAAAGCACAGGTCCTGCTGAGCACTCGACAACAAAATTTGTCGCTGAAATTCTATTTGATTATTAGATATCGGGTGTTTTCTCCATCTCGGTAACGCTGGCTGCCGCCATGTTGCCTGCGCTGTTGACAAAAATGCAGCCACCTTATTGGTGTAGCACACTCACGTGACGCACCGTGCAACCACTTCCAGGCAAAATCTTATTCCGCTAAAAGTGAAGTAGTGTGGGATAAAAGTTATCGGCATAGACGCAAGGCCACAAGATCAGCGACAAAAATTTTTTTTGGTAGCTCTGCAAGACCCCGCTTTACATCCGTATGGAGATCATACGACCATAACATGAAAATGTGGACTGTGCAACTTCTGGCTGAAGAATACTTGTGCACATTGACTCGACACGACTTTGCTCCCGTCAGACTGGAAGATCGTCGAATTTCCTGAACTTCGAGTGACAATTCTTACAAGAATTGTCACTTTCTGCGAAAAAGAGGTGGGTGCTGAAGGATGTATTATAGAAAAATGTTTAGTTTTTCAATGTTTGGTCCTTCCACCGTCATGCATCAGTTTAGCATGTGCTTGCATGTAGACCTAGCATGTTGGTTGCTAGTAGCGATGGTGAGATGAAGCCTCATGAGGCATTAAACCACTTGAGCCAATAGATGCAAGAAAGGATTCATCTCTTGAAGCTTCATGTGCACACGAAACCACCTACTGGCCAGGTGTATAATCACAGGCAGCCTTATCTTAACCACATAATGTGTGATGCATTGTCTGTTATGGCTCTTGGGAATGACTATGAATTTAAAAAAAAAAGTATGACAGTAATTTCTCTACATAATTTATCACATATGTGTGTAATAAAATATTTTTTGAATGTACTGTGTGTTGTCTTAAAATGGTAGTGGCCTAGCACGTGATGTGGCAGGTTGTGTCATGTTTTTCTGTCACTTAGGAAAGTGTCATGGGCTTAAGCAGGCAGAGGGCAGTGAAAGTGCTTGTGGAACTAGGAAGAGGGCACTTAATATGCTTGTGTAACTTGGACACACACAAAACACCTCAGCTTTGAATAAAGATAAGAAACAGTGAAAAATACATTTCTTGATAAGCAAACCTAATGTGTCTGAAATATTGTTCGATTTCACTTTAGGAGTAATCAAATTAAAATGTTCCCACACAGGGGAAATGCTCCTCTTCCTACATGGCTCCATCCTCTTACCTATCCTCTCCTCTCCTCCCTCTCCTAAATCTTCAATCTATACGACTCCGTTTTCGGCCGAATCCGAAGAGTTCTCGTTGCGTTTTAGCCTCCCGTTTACATGCGACCAGAGCCCGGAGTGCTTGAATCAGCAAACTTTTGAAACCAGGCTCCAAGGCGGAGTGTTTTTTTTAAATGCATCGCCACCCGGTCTCATGTAAACAGAATTCATCATTTCAGGGGGAAACGCTGACGTCTACGCATGCGCACTACTCTTTCACATGAAGGCTGCGCGCGCATACAGGAACAGCAACAGCTTCGGCCGTCTACCGAGTAACATGTGTGCTGCTTACCATGCTCGGTTTGTTATCCAGACAAAACTATGCAGACAGATTTGTTGTCCCGACAGATCTGTTGTCCAGACAAGAAACTCCTGCGTCTGCGTGCGTCCACTCGCCATTGTTGTTTGTGAAAAGTTTTTCTTCTTCGTACGTGTGTTGTAACAGCGCTGTTTCTCTGCAAACCTACATCGCCATCTACTGGACTGGCATGTACACTACAGCGTTTTCAGTCGTTCTCGAGTCTCCGTCTGAACGCAGATCGTTTTTGAAGAAGCAAAGGAAAAACCTTTGCGTTTCAGGTGAGAGCGTCTCCGTGTAACTCTCTCTCTAAACTTTCGAAACTATCTCCAAACTGTATAAACGCTGTCCAAACTCTTGTATCCAAACTATCCAAACTCTCAACTGACCGCAACTCTCCTTCAAAAACTCACATTTTGAATGGAGGCTGTGGGGTTAACGTCGCTGTCAATTTATCCAGCCCTCTTTAGAGGGCAATGAATTTATCTGAACCGCTTTCCGAAGCAGTCATGTGGTACAGCCGGGCAGCGAGGCTTCGGACGTCATTATATTTGGCTCCTCCCCTAAATGAAGCAAGCCTAGTTGCTAGCGTGAGGGCTACCGTGTTGCTAGCTTAGCCGGCGTGGGCCCAACAGCATCGACAGTGCTAACTCGGCGCTCAGTGGTTTGTTTCTTTTTCTTTCAAAGGTTGTCATGAAAGTAATTAAAGGCCTGCTCTCTCTGTTGGAGCCAAGATTAAAAGCTTCTAGTTAGGCTATTTTCCAAACATTTTACTATTTAATTTCGAAAATGAAGTATATTTTGATGCTAATACTTTATTACTTTTACTCAAGTAACATTTTGAATACAGGCCTTTACTTGTAGGAGATTATTTTATATTGTGATATTGATTCTTTGAGTGTGTGGCACATTATTACTTGCAGAATGGAACACAAGATTAATTAGTATCAATGGGAATTCATTTTGAGGTAATGGAGCACAATTCCATGTGATTAGGCCAAAATACATGAATATCAATAAAATAAAAAGTGAATTAAGCACTTATGGCCCAATTAAAATACAGCTAAATGTATGTGGTACATGATTGCTTGCAGATCAGGTATTGAGCTACTATACATTTCTGGGGGTAAATGTTTTCCATTGTGTAAATTGTTTAATACACATTATGTGTTCATACAACGACATTGGGCTATGATAGCATAAGGAATACATCAGATATCTATTTAAATTGAAATACTGAGTATCTTCTCAAAGTTCTTTAATAGATTCCAGCATCAAAGAATACAAAAAGCAATATTATTATTACATAACTGCATTGCCAGCAAAAATATAATGAAAATGCAGGCAAACATTATGAAAATGCCCTTTTAAAGCTCTAAGATGTAACTTGATGTCACACTCCCTTCTCAGCTCTACTCAGCCCTAGCCCATGATAAGAGAGTATGTTTTTGCAATACCTGATCCTTTAACTACAGAAGCTATTGATAAGCAACACAGTATGTATGTGCTGGGTTGGTCAACCAAATTATAATATTCATCCTTATTCTTTTTCTTCCACGGCAGCACCATTGCACCTTGCTGCTTCATTCAATATCTCTTTACTTACTCCCTTCTAGACTGTATATTTTGTTTAAAGGTGCAGTGTGTAGAATTTGGCATTTGAGCGACATCTATCGTCCAGATTCTAGAATGAGCACAACCATAACCAAAACTTCGCGTCGCTGAGCAACGGAAGCCTGTGAAGACCAAAAGTGATCGTGAACACGGCATCATTTACTAAAGTGACAAGGTTTGTAACCATTATTTTTATAGATTATAGGTCAGTTGTTAGCTGCCGATTGTAGGTTTTGTAAACTTGTAGTAACACAAACAAACATTTGCGCATTAATGCTAATCAGATCAAGCCTGCTGCAGATTCGGCGAAATAAGGTAAAGAAGAGAGAGAGAGAGTGGGTACAGTGTAGCGGAAAGCTGGGCCGGACAAATGGGGGTTTTGTAATATGATTAATGGAGTATTTATTTCTACGCCCACCGATTATTCGCTTTATTTACAATACCAACACAATACAGGAGTTGTGTAGCAGCTCAGTGGTTTAAAGTCTGTGTTGGTCGTTAAAGTTTGCAAATTGAACATAATAAACACTGTTACAAAACGTTATAAAACTGCATGTTGCACTCTTACCTGTCCAGCAGAAAACAAGCAACTTAGGTGTCAGTCTTCAAACATAACTTTGTCAACAAGACTCTCCACCTTGTAAAAGCAACACCAATGTTTACCCTTGTTTTTTTGACGTTTTCTGTCACGATTCCGCTTCATTTCATCATGTTTTCTTTTATAGAAGTTGACCGGACTCTCGACTCTCGAGTGATTTCGAAATGTGGTCTTCAATTTCCAAAGCTTTAACTGTAAAATACACACAATTTAAATCCCTAGTGCAGAGTAACAACTGCCTCTACATCCACCGCCGTCCTCTCTCCTCTTCTTCATCTGCATTCCAGGTAGATTTTAGAACCGGCGGACAGATTTGCGTTTCGTTCTTTTTGTCCCTAAAATCCACCCATAGACAACATGGTGGATCGTTATGTCGACCTACATGAACGCGGCCTGCGGTAATGTAAATTTTTTAAAGTTTTTTCTAACTAAATAAAAATAAAACATATTTTATGGGGATGATTGTACTCCTATCTTGACGGACTTTACATACAAATAGAAACATTATATCCTATATTCACCGTTTCTGTTCGGCCAAATGCTGCCAAATTCTACACACTGCACCTTTAAAGGAGTAGTTCACTGGTCAAATAATTTCTATTGATTACTCATGCCATGGAGACTTGGGTTCAATAATATTGTTTTGTTTTTTTGTTTTTTTTTTCACGTTCATAAGACAATCAAATGATTGTCTAAATATATCCCCATTGATTCTGGATGATTTAGGTCCCCATCCGGAATCAATGAAGGTAAATTTACTATAAACAATTTTTCAGTAGTACATTAAGAAAATCGAATAAGTGATGCCACATTGCTCGTGATCTTCTGAAAAATATTTCAAATTGAGTTCAATACTGATCTTTTTTCCTTGCGTTTTCTTTCCAGCCAAATTGAATATGGCCTCTAATTATTTGAAAGATTGGATACATGCAGATAAAATCAATGTCTCGCCTTGGTGGGATGGACCTCAAGACCTGCACACGTAGGATCCTGGACAGGTATGAATAGAAATTGAATTTTACTAACGTGAAACTGTAGACAAGACAATATAACGGTCAATGGTTTTAATATGCTAGTGTATTATTGTTGTTTATTATCAATAGTCTTTATAGTGAACTGCAAGAGTAAGCAGTATAAGATTTTTCTGTATGTTTTCTATCCTTTTCAGAGTTTTCAGCAATCCAGTGCAGAGACAATATAACCTCATGGGTGGAGGACGTCAGAGAAAGAGGACTCTCAAGAAAACGGCCTTCTTTTCTGTTCTCGGTAAAAGAATACATCTCTGCAAGTTATTAGTTATTCTTTTTCATATAACTGACACATTTATAGCATGAAGCAATAAAAAAAATGAAAAATCCTTCTGGAAAAATTAGCTAATTTCTACAATTACTACTGTTAAGTCTGTTTTTTTTTTTTTTTTTTGCTTGTTTGCAGAGTCTGTTCGCATTGCCTTCCGACAGGCGACGGAGGAACAGGTCGGACCAGCGATGGGAGAGCACTTGAAGCAGGCGCCAGCTCGGTAAGGGAGGGCTACAGGAGGCCGAGAACACCACCCTGCTAATTTTTTACAACGCCTCGCAAAGTAGTTAATATAAAAAAGGAGAGTTTCTATCACACAAAGATCACTTTATTACTTTATACTTTTGTTTTCATTTTATTTTTTGTGCAGCGCGAGGTGTAGTTAATATAAAAGTGAAGGTAAAAGTTATTTAAAAGTAGTTAATAAAAAAAGGAGATAATAGTTTTCTATCGCAAAGTTTTTTTCATTTTATTACTCTATACTTTTTAGTTCAGTTAATTTTGAATTGTTTGTATTTGTATTTTAGAAGTTCACTGTTTTACTGTTTTTATGGTCAATGGGGCTAAGATTAAAAAAACAATTATGCCCACTCCATGATTGTAACATTTTTTTTCTGAATGAAAAATGTACTGTGATTGCAATTACAGTTGACTGATGATTGCCAAGTGTGGATCAGTGTTAAATTATGAATAAGCATGACATTAGAGTAAAAATGTATTGTAAAAGGTCCAGAAAGAGAAGCAACTTCGCCAAATTACTCAGAACATTCTGGGAGTACATGTATCAAGGTAAGTAATGCAGGTAAAGTTTGGTGTCTTTGTAGAGAATCTGGGTCTACAGTACTTTTTTGGCTATTTAAATGTTTCTTGTGAATATTTTCATAAATTGACACATTTTCATTAATGTATTAGATGTTTATGAAAATATGCATGAATGATATTTTGTCAATTTATAAAAATACTGACAAGAAACCATTGAGCTTTTTTTTTTTTGGTTTAGGTCTATTAGACGTCTAATAGAAGTCTAGTCTAAAAATGGTGTAACAGTGGTATAGAAATGAACGTTTTTTAGACGTCTACATTTAGACTAGACTTCTAATCAAGACGTCTAATCAACGTCTAAGTCTATGCTTAGGTTTATATTTGGTATAAGCATGAACGTCAGGTGAACGTCTAAAATGTAGACGTAAATTTATACGTCCATTGTACGTGATTGAAACGTCTAAGATGTCTATATATATATATACGTTGTTTAGACGTCTAATATACGTCTAGTCTACATTTAGACGTCTAAAAAACTTTCATTTCTATACCCCTGGTAGACCAATTTCATACTAGACGTCTAAGGAACATTTAGACATATATTAGACGTATAATAGACCTAAAAATGCTCTGTGGGTTATTTCAGGGTGTCTATTTTAAAAAAACAGAGTCTGTCTTGTGTCTGACAGAGTCTATTCCTCTTTTCCTCCTAACACCTGCCTTCTTATCTACTATCACTGTCTGTCCAATTTAAGTAGTCTTCAACTGTCCTCAGGCAAGATCAATAACACACCTCATTGATACTGATCGTAATTATATCTTGAACATGCATAATTCTGCTGAAGGGCCTCATCAGTGTGTTTCCTCCAGCATGACCTTCAATAATCCAGGAAATGTGACATCATTATGAATTCAGATCCACAAACTGTATATGAACATGAGTCATACAGATAGGATGACATCATATATGTCACTATCAGAGAGAGAGACAGAGAGCATGCTGGGATATATCCATCAGAGTATGAAGTTTTCAGTGTGAAAACTCCCCTGAGGAGTGATCTCTGACACCACACTGCATGGACTGACTTACATGGACCACAGGGCCTCAGCGCCGTTGTGTTCAGTCTCTTAAGTGGTTTTTATTAAGAGGATCATAACAAGAAGAAAATACAGAAAGAATCAGCCTATGTTATGCTCTGAATTATGTTGACCCTTCAGACATGCACACTGGACAGAGAGGTCAGCAGTGTAGTGGATAATCAATAGAGAATAAAGGGGTGTGGGAGGATGATATTGTTTTAGGGCTAATATACTGCAATAATGAAAACTTAAAATCGCTGGCATCAAATGACTTTTTCAGTAAACAAAACAAAGATTTTTTGTGTTATGATTTTATGTAAAGATAGCTCATTTCTTAACTTAAGTTGGCAAAACAATTAGTTTAAGGTCAGATGTGATCAGGCAAGGTCAGGCCAAGTTCTTCCATTGGATTCATATACATGCAAAACATACATGACAGCTAGATTGATGCAGTGGTAAATGAGCATGCGTGATAAATAACATGCTGTAAGTGGTCTGGGTATGATTCCTGTTTTTATTTTAAATAGTTGTTCTCTCAACTCAAAGTTTTGAGTTTTAACCCCAAACCCAAATCTAGTGCAGACAGTTACCTTGAATTTTTGAGTTTTCTGGATTTTCTTTTAAAGTGTACAGAGACCAAATAACTTCACTATTATTAACTGCAAGGCAAAGATGTTTTTGTTCACATGCTATGTTTACAGTGTATTTAATCTCTACAACTAAAGTGTGATAGGACATGTTTGGTGCAAAACCTACACAGCGAAGTTCTTATCCCTAAAAATAATGACTATTTATTTGCTTGTCATAAAATGATAAAGCAAACCTTTTGCGAACTTTATTTCTGTATTTTGTGAAAGTAGTTTTGTGAAAGCAGAATGATGTCTTTTTTTGTTCTGGTTATTTTTCATTTATTAGACCACCACCCAATGTAAGGTTTATGCCACAGCTGTTCTAAATTAACAGCATCAGTAATTAACAAAATCATTTTTGTGTCTGCAATGGTTAATACATCAGTATTTAATGACTCTTTAAAGATAATTTCCTGTGAGCTGGTTAAAATTTGGGTATATAAAAGTGAATTCAGTTTGAAATTCCTCATTCTTGTTCAAAGTATTCGTCATATAACAGTAATACCATTATCAGTTTCTAACAAGGCTTTGAAAGATTGATATATACATTTTGGACTTTTCTAATGTTTGAAAGGATAGAATCTTTAAATGTGCCGGAAATCAAACCAAACAATGCACTATTGTCTATCAGGAGCCTTTAAATAGTCAAAAGAGAGCCTGTGTGGGACCAAATTTCCCCTCCAGGCCTTGTTTTGGATTGTCCCATTTCACCCGTTAACCAGCACACACTGTGGTCGACAATCAATCAAAGGTCCTCACATTGAGCTCCCCTGCACCTCTTTGACTCAGCGGGTCCTCTCAGACGGCACTACACTGATGAGTCTGCACAGCGAGAGCACGAGAGGGTCAGAGGAGAGGGGTGACACAAAGACAGAGACAGTCGTAAATGGAGGGAGATCTATGGTTGCTCTGCTCGTAAAACTGATTGGCTGTGACATTGAGAGTGATGTCTATAAGCATGTGCAACATACGACATGTGAACACATCAGTTAGTAGATACATGTGTTGCATTTTATGAGTGTGGTGGATTATGTGAGAGTTAATCCATAAATATTAACACACAGATGAAGAGTCAGCTTCATGGATGGGTGGGCTTGACTTTGGTGTTCCAACCAAAACGAATCACAGAACATCTCCAAGGATCTATTGATGATCCGTCTGCAACACACACTTTTCTCTGATTTATACCATCAACACACACTCTTCAGAAACACACACACACTCACCCCCACCCACACACACACACACACACACACACCCACACACACACACACACACATAAATCCATTGTTACAGTCTTCAGAGAAGGAGACATCAAGGAGAAAAAGGCAGACATCACGCTGAGGTCAGATGAGTAAGCAGAGTTCTTCTCCTGACTCGCCAGGAACAAAATCTAACCCACAATTCACCGCTGAGGGTCACTCAGTCCTGGTGTTGTCGTGATAATGAGAATCTAATGGCCTTTACTCTCTGGTGTCTGCGGCCTTCAATGCATTTGTGTGATCCTGTACACTTGTGCATGTAAGATGAGTTGTCTGTCGATAGCTTTTACTCCATGTAATCATGAGGGGAAGCAACCCTGCTAACCCCCTCCTCTTTTTTCCACCCCCGGGGTTTTTCTGTGCAGATTTGGGTCTGTTGCGTTTGGCTGAATGACCTCCATGCAGAACAAAAATATGTTCACTGATTTGTTTTATAAACCCTTATTGTTCACTCAGGTCCAGTTTAGTATGATGAAGAGTTAAACCATACTTATTTCAATTTAGCCGCATGATTTTAAGTTACCGATACTGACTCTGGTGCTGCAACCAACATTCCATCTCAGTAGTGATGTAATTTTCATTGTTCATCAGTCATTAAGTTAATAAAACGGGCATCGAGACCAAGGGTTTGTAGAAATAAGGATATTCTTATGGCTTGTTTTAGAGGCCCAAACAATTGAATTTATTCAGATATGTATAATTAAAATAAAAAATGCAATTAGCAACCCTAATCAAGTGAAGAAGGCCTTAGAGGTTTTGCAAACAAACTTCTTATTTTGCGAATGTTCATGTAAAATAATTTCATTTTGTCATATCCTTTAAATTTGATGTTAGCCCTGAAAGTGGGTCAAGTCTTCAGGTCATGTGACTGACAAACAGATACAGATTATTGACTTAAAATTCCAAAATGGAGGCATGCATTTTCAAAGACACAGATTACATGGCAATCATGTTTGTGATGAATTTTGTTTGAGAAATGTTTTTTTAGTTGACGTTTTATAAGTTGACAAATATAAAATAAAGTATATATATAAGTATAATATAAAATAAAGTTACAAATTTTGTCTTCCATGTTTTTATGATTGAGTGCTACATGTTTGTATCCTTGGGATACATTGCCCAGATAGGGGTATAAACCGTAACATTCATAGACACATTAACATGTTATTAACAATTATTTTACCAGTGTATACATAATTAAAGGTCCTGCACACCCACTCAAGTGTAAGCATCAGAACCATAAACTGTTAAAGAATTGGGTGAAGGCATGTCATAGGAGCCTTCAGAACGCTGTTGACGTCCTCTAATGGACGCTGCCATACTGAACGTGTTATCTCAACTGGAATTTAGCTCCATCTGTCCACACACAGAAAGCCTGTGTTGAGGTGAGACTTAATGTTGTCTGCCCAATAGCAACGCCACTGGAAACCGGAAATGCTTAATAAATCCTCCATGAAAGAAAAATGGGTGTAATATAAAAAAACCCAGCCCCTCACAGTGAGAGCACAGATGAATTATAGTTTAAGAGCAAAGTCGTTTTTTGAGGCTGTAAAGATGTTTATTAAGGCCATGAAAACCATCTTTGGTCTGCACACAATCATTAAGGTTTCAATTTTTCTGGACACTCCAGGTACTACAGGGTTTCTTCTGCATGTTCTCCATGTTAGCCACCTGAACAAAACCTTTGATAAGACCTCTTCTCAGGACTGTGTGAGTGTGGCAGAGTTTATTTGACTGACAGATCAAAAACCCTGTGAAATATGTAGAGCCTGTGTCTGCAGGAGGACTTGTTGGCCTGTTATCATTTCCACTGGTTCTTAAAAATGAGATCAACAGTGCTCACCATTGTCTCACCTATTTTTAATCTCTTTTGGTCCAGTCAGCCACAGTGATCAGGAACACATGTGAGAGTGACCAGGGCCTATAAAAGGTGCACCACCGTCATTTCCAGAAATGCAAAATGCTTAAATAAGGTCCCCACAGGGAATGATTGAAAATAATAAAGAGGAAATTTTAGTTTTCTGTTAAGTTGTGTCATGTTCACTGGTTCAACCCAGTTCTACTGTTTTTAACAAATGTTGCTGACTAATGTTTATTTTTAAAAACATGTCTTTCAGCCACAAAAATTAAAAACATAATACAATGATATCACACTTGCTGCATAATTTCCCTTAAGCACTGATTAATTGACACTTGATTGGTTATTCATTATTTTCAGCTACTTCAGTGCCACTTAATTATGGTAATTTTTAAGTTTATTTAATGGAAGTACACATAAATTATTTTTTAAAAAATCTAATAAATAGTGCCATGATGTTTATGAATTGGTGATATTTTGTGATGTTCTCTAGCATTCACACCAGCCAGAGGCTTAATATGAATCCACATCTTTCTCACAGAACTGCAGAGTGTCATTGACCTTCAGATTATGGCCTCATTAAATTTTAAAATAAATACTTCTGAGGAAACATCAGAGGTAATTAAAAGCCCATTATGAGTTGTAAGCATTCCTGTTGGAGATCTAATAAGACTGACAATGATGAAACAGCAGTTCGTGTCAACACACAGCCTCGCACTTGAATGAATTCAGAAAAGGACAGCACAATGAGTGAATGACAGGACACCCTCTGATGGAGTCTAGGTGATGGCGAATAATGGATGCAAGGTGAATTACTGGTAGAAATCTGAGGAACCTAACCCAGATCAGTAGAGTAAAGGAAAATTAACTGAACAGGTACAAACAGATCCAGAGTTTGACAGCAGCAGGATGTATGGTTGATAGAGGTTGTGGTGAAATGTGACTGGAGTGTATATCCTCTTTCCACGGAGTGTCATTTTTCCCTGCTTCTAGCACTGCATAATTCTGGTAGTATGACATATTTACCTCTTGTTTATGACTTGACAGCATTAGTCCACAAAGGTTTAGAAAGCCAGACAGCCCATCTCAAAACTGTTTGATACAAAGACTAAGGCTTGGAAATGGAAGAAGGTGGTTATTGAGGAATAGAATAGAATAGAATAAACCTTATTCGTCCCACACGGGGAAATTTGCAAGAATAACAAAGAGAGTTAGAGAGTGACAGGTTACAGTAAAAACTGTATGGTCTGGAATTAATGTGGGTGTCTTAAAGTCTTATGAAGGCGATGCTTCGTTGTGGTACTTTTGTGTGTATTTATTTCTGTACCTTGTCACTTTGCATCGTTATTTGGCTTCTGAAATGTTTCGTCTTTAAAGACAGTGCAGCTACACTCAGTAATCTTTGGTGGGTGCCAACTAAAGTGAATTAGTGTTGCTTTAGATGCTAAAACACTCCTGGTTGAACTTGCATTGAACCTCATTAGTGTAATCATCGATAAATGTATGCACTTCTTGCATATTACAATTAATAACTATATCAGAGCACCTTTTTTTATTGAAATATTAATAATTTAGGAGGACCTTTCATCCATTTTTCCAATTCAGAGAGTTTGACTAAGTCGTGAGGTGTTCATAGTCGGCACTGTTTAAGTTTCAGGTTCACCACAGGTCCTCTCGCCCCTTTGGGCTATTTCATATTAAAGATTATAAAGATCAGGTCTAATTTCCTTTGTGTTTGTGCACACAGTATTTGTGAGTGTACCCCCTCGGACAGACCCACACATTTAACAAAAAAGGGGGCCCTGTGATTGGAGAGAGCTTTTGATCTGTCTGCCTGATGAAGATGGAGGGCACTGATGAATAGTACTTCCACAAACGCACACAGGAGACCCCTGTCTATACCTCCAGGGCTCAAGAGAGAACAGGCTAGGCTTTACAATATGTTACCCCACAAGGCCTCAGACTGCTGGGGTCCTGATGGATGCACCTGGCCCCCACAGCTCGGTGCTCTGAAAGGGAGAATACAACCACACACGCTCCACATCACATAAACCAGCTGTCGATGCATTTCTACCACAAACTGCCCTCTTTGGGGACATTGTGTGTTATTATTCTTGAATTTGGGGTTGTTTTCTCCCCATTGTGCTGGTAATAGGCAAACGTGTGCATGTGTGTGCATTAGAAGATATCGTTTTTCACCCCAGGGGGGGTCTGAATCACCCTGAAACCAACCTCTTTAGTGAGGGGTAAGTGACCCCTCTTGGAAAAATGATACAGATATAATTACTCTACCCCTCTGAGCCCCTTCTCTGAGCATGATTTCTGAAAGAAAATTCTCAAAGAGTATTTCTTCATCACTTCAGGGATCATTTCATCAGAAACATGGCCATGTTATTCCTCTTAGTTGGCACAAATCCAAGACATTTTACCTCTGCATAGGAGGTTATGTTTTTTTCCAACACAGTAGTTTGTTGGTTCATTTGCTTGTCAAAGAGCAAGATAACTCAAAATGTCCTCAACAGATTTTGATGAAATGTTCAGGGCATGTTGGTCATGGTAAAAGGGAGAAATTAATAGATTGTGGTGGTGATCCAAAGTTTGATGCAGGTCCAGAAATTGTTTAAAAGATTTGATAACATTGCTTAATCTGTCACTTTTCCATATTTGTGCTAATAACTTTATATTATCTCAACAGATTTGGGGGATATTTTCAGGAAGTGCTGGCCATAGAACAAGGGAGAAGTCACTAGATTTTGGTTGTAATCCAAATTTGGATGTGGATCCTAGAACTTTTAAAAGTAAACATTAACATTGCTCAATAGAGCAGTGTTCATATTTTGACTAATAACTCGGTAACAATTTCATAATTGCCTGGCTGCTCACAGAAAACTGGTTTTGTTGCCTCACATGTCGATGGTCTGGATCGAAGACATATTGTCCACCAGACAATTACTGTAAGGACATTATCTCAAGGACTTTTCTTTACACTTTGCACCAAAAACCTTTTGACTTAAGACTACTTTTTCAAGATTATGAGGTCAAAATTTAAGATTATTGGGTCTTATAGTTATCCCTAGCTTGAGAGCACAATGACAGAGGAATGTTTTGAGGAATTTTCTTGAAACTTTTTTAAATGTCCACCAGTTTAAGGATGAACTGACTGTAGTTCGTGGTCTTGGGTAAAAGACCACCGTAATTTTAAATCTCTAGCCAGGTCCCTTATTATGCAAAGTACACACTTTGCACAAAAACAATTTATAGTGTGTCCATGGGTTGTCTGCTTTACCCCCCCCCCCCCCCAAGGAAAAAAAGTCCATATGAGAAAAAACATTCCCCTATGCTGTCATTAGAAGATACCTTCACCTGATGGGACACACTCCCTTAGCCAGGTGTCTGTTCAGCCCGCATCAGGCTACAGTGAAAGGTTGATGTAGGCATGTGTGTGCAGTCACAGTAAACATTCGAGCACAATGCTGGAAAGCCATTGCCAGATTCGCTTCCTGAGAGTGGCATAGTTGGACACAGTTCGTAAAGATTTGCTCTAAAACAGCCCATTCTAAGCAGGGATGAAACAGATGGGTTTATGGGCATGTCAAAATCCAACACTAGGGTGAAATTTTAGGCAAGAAACTTCAAAAATACATTCTGGGGACATCTGGGACTTGTGTGAACTTGTTAAGGTGTAAAATGTGGGACCTTAGAGGAATAAGGTTACTTCTAATCAGACAACAGCAAAAAAAAACCTTTGCCTTTTATCTTGATCCACATAGTATTTATACTAAGGTGATTACTTTTGTCGAAAATCAAACTCAGTTTTCGAGACTACATGCTATCGGCGTGTATGCTTATACACCCCTTCTGACCTGGTCCAACAGAGACACGAGGTATTTCCATAAGCTCCTTTTACCATTTACTTCTCCTGAGGCCACACCATTGGCGGCATGTCCTTGCATATGAATCTTGCACTCTTGTTCGTAATGGCCTTTTTTCCGGGCCTCTGGTGGGGAGCCTGCCGAGGATGAGGTTGCACAGGGCTGGGCATTTCACTGCTGCCCCACTTGGGTAAAGTGTCTGACAAAGGGGACTGCGGCTTTGCCTTGGATGAGGAGTAAGCCAGCTGCTTTGCACATTATCAACACACAAAGTGCTTCCACGAGATTGCTCCTTGGATGTTTTTATTATGCACTTGGAGTATAGACTATAAAAGAATTGGACAATGCCATGTGACGTCTGCCGTGTGATTATTAAATGCATATTTGTAGCACTTTGGATGCCTTGTAATGGACGTTGCATGTCATCTAAACCAAGCTCCGACTCCCATGTTGGGGCAGGACTTAAGGCCTTTTGACTGATAGTGACTCTGTGTTTCCAAAAGCAGAAATCCTCAAATCTTCACTAAAAACCCACATCCTTGCTTAATGAGCTAAATGGTGTATTATATATTTAGACTGTAGCTATATTTTCACCAGGCAGTAAATATGTTTATTTTGTCTGTTAAAACTTTTCCCCACATGATCATTTGGGTGTTGGGTTCCTGCATCCAGCCTCAAGATGACACTCGAGGTACTTTAGCTTTTGGCACTTGTGCATGGGCCTTTATTTCAACCCCAGAGGTTGCCGTCTGGCTTGGAATGACTTTGCCTCAATTTTCTCATGGTTTTCATTCTGTTGTTGAGGTCAAGAGGGCACTGAAAGGTCAGGTTTAGGTGGGAGCACCCTCTGTTGGATCAGGTGGTTCATGTGTGGCAGAACTGTTTATTTAATTATATTTAATGTAAACAACAACTTGGGTATGGACTTTTGAGGCCATGCTGGAAAGGATATTTGAATATTGAGTATAAAGTGACAGCCCTAACTTATTCTCTCCAACAATTGCATACCCAGCAAAAGAGTAAACAGCTGATGGAAGTTCTTGTTTCTCTCCGGGTTCCAAACCTGCAATCAAACCTATAAGCAAGAGGGCTATTGCATCTGTCCTGACATTCAAACAGCCAACCAAAAGCAGGGTAGGCTACCTTACCTTTAAAGTGGAAACACAAAATCGGGTCTTTTAGTTAATTAGGGTGGAAAAATCCAGATGTTGGTCAACCAAAAGCAGCACAACCTGTCTGAAACCTATACGAATGTAGGTTACCCCATCCCTGTGTGCATATGAGAGTGTGTGGGAGAGAGAGAGCGAGGTGAACGTGTGTGTGAGCGTTGGAGGAGGCTGGGTCTGCACCGCCCCGTCGGTGTGTGCGGTGGGCAGCGTCGAGCTCACTCTACCACCGCGCTGGTCCTCTCTCTCGCTCCAAACACACACACACACACACACACTCACTCATATATCCATAGATACGCACTCACACTGGACCACAGAAACGAGCCAGGCCTGGAGACCATTTCAGTGATCACTCCTCGGACGGGTCCCTGCTGTGGACATTTTTCATATTTCCCCGCACAGCCTCCTTTTTGAAATCCTGTCCGCATGAGGCTGTTGGCGCAGGGAGAGCGCGGACGCTGCTGAGGTGTGTTTGAGGCGTATCGAGGATGAAGATAATCGCTCGGTGAATGGGAAACACCAACACAGAGGCGCAGTTACCTTTCCCCGCTCTTGACAAACACGTCCACGCTTCTGTCGGCGAGATTTGCGCCGGTGCCGGTGTCTGCGCTCTGCGGGGCCGGGCGCACGACGTCTGGGAGGAGTAGGGAGGATGGAGTCGTTTTTTACAGAGGTGAGCCAGCGAGAAAACGTGTCACTGTGATAGAGCTCAGCATTTATGACAGATTGAGGTTCAGTTGTAATATAAAGTCTGGTTTTCATGCCTGCACGGCCTGTGGTGCATGACGCTTACGCCTTTTTCTGATTTACATCGCGCTTAGTTTAAGCAGGTGCTGCCTGGCGCCCCTCGACTGTCCCCACCGAGAACAGAACAGGCCCGTGTCTTATCAATGCACGACTGTATTGGTTATAAATACACCCTAGCACCTCTCCTTTTTTATTATCACTGCGGAGCATCAGGGCCTGCATGGTTGCACGCTCGGCAGTGAATTAATTCCGAGTCGAGCCGCAGATAAATTGGCCAAACGAGAGCTGACACACATCCATAAGGCTGGCGCTCGGATTAAAGCCAATCTGTTAACGGAGGGTGGACCGTGTTGGCCTCCAGCAACAGCCCTCCCACACCGTGCTGCTGCAGTGAAAAGACCCCCTTTCAGTGGGCATTGAATGGGGATAGAGATGGGATACATGGGTGGGTATTGGTGAGGTACGGGGCTGCGGGAAATGAGGAGGGGGTGAAGGAGGGGGAGGATGATATGGTGGCTATCTGGCATAAGGAGAAAGAGGAGGGTTTTGAGTGTGGATAGAAAAGGTGAGACAAGAGGGAGATGAGTGGTTAACAATTGGTTTCTAATTGACTGGTGGTTAAATCAGAGGTTATTAAAGCAGATTAATGCTCATTCCTGACTGGCTGATGGGAAAACAAAGCTCATCATTCCCATTCCCAGTAGTCACTGCTGCTACCAGGGTCTTCAGTGACTTCAGTAATGGCACTGGCTGTGAAGAATACCATGTTACACTCCCTACATAAGGCCTTCGCCACCTTAGACTGCTCTGTTCTTTTCAAAGGTTTGTCTGACATACCGTTCTCGTTAGAGATGCACGAGATGCATCCAATACCAATATCGGCCTAAAAAGGTAAATATTGGTATCTGTGAATATTGACAGTTTCACCAATATTTACAGCCCATGCATCCTCACCTTATCTCTGCATGGCTACATTTAACAATCAAGCATTTCATTTTTTCAGGAGTTAAATGTTTTTCTGGTTTTATTAGTGTTCCCTACACAAATCATTACATGGAAAGCAACAAGTCAGTTTTTGTGAAGTAAAGACTTTGTACTCTTGACCAGTATCGACGATAATGAGTTCAGAAATATCAGGTATCAACAAAAATCAAACATCATGCATTCCTAGTTCTCCTCATAAACCCCAAAGTTAAATAAAATGATAATTACAGTTACTGTAGAGGCAGACAACCATTTGTTTCTATAGACACGCACATCTGGAGTGCCTGGAGACAACCCATGCATGCACAGGGAGATCATGTAAACTCCACACAAAAGACCATGAACCAGCATGGGATTCAAACCAGCAACCTTCTTACTGTAAGACACCCCTGTCCTCTTTTATTTAAATCATGAAAATGGTGCCCCACAAGAGTTCCTTCTGGGTATATGGACAAATGGACATGGAATGGACTTGAGTTTATAAAGCAATTTTCTAGTCTTTTGACTACATAAAGCAGCTTTACACCACAGGTCACACTTACCCATTCACATCCATTGACTCTCACACTCACTCACTGATGGTTGAGTTTCTATGTCAGTTGTCCATCAGTATCAACAAACACATTCTCGGACTGTCATGCCCACTGGAGTAGTGGAAGTAATTTGGGGTTGCATGTATTGCACAAGGACACATTGCAATGTGACGGCCGGTGCTGGGCTCAAACCTGCAACCTTTCAATTACTGACCAAGCACATCAGACTGCTCTACTGACAACCTGTGGGTAATATTTCATATTTTTATTTGAATGAATAATTTATGTGGAAACCATGCATATGCAAAGTTAAATTGTTAGGCAGATTATCTAGTGATACCTCTATGTATTATTTTGTAAGTGCAAAAAATGACTAACAAATAGTGCCTAATATAATCCAGAAAGACTGCTGCCAACAAAAGGCTTAAGAGGCTATGCCACTCAAGATCACATTGGTATTTAGATTTACTCAGTGAAAAAAAGGTGATTGGATGTGCACCAAACGCATTAATGCTTCATTATTTGTTTCCAGAACACAATTTGTCTTGTAATCAACACATCGTGTTTGAAACAAGGACACCGATTGTGACATTGTATTTCTTCTATCTGAAGAAAAGGTGATTTTCTTTTGTTCAAGGAAGAGCCCTGGTCATGCATCATTTCTGATGCATTTGAGTATGGTGACTCTGTGTACCCTGCTGCCTTGTAGTTTGGCTCTGGGCTTCTGCACATGTCCATGTTTCTTTTATGCGAGAGATGGTTGGCCTTATTGTATTGAGCTTGTGAAGCATTTTTCTAGTCTTACTGACTTCTCAAACCTCTGCTACATTACAGGTTGAGCCCGACCAATCATGCATATTCACTGATGTTTGGAATTTCTATATAGGTTATTCATTAGTATCAGCTAAGACATCAGGGTGATTTTATACCCATTTACACACCACCGTTACACCAGTGGGAGCAAGTTGGGGTTGAGTGTCTTGCCCAAGGACACATCAACATGTGGTTGGAAGGCTGGGCTCAAACTCAGCCCGTTTTTTATGGCCTAAATAATATCTTCAAAAAATTGCTTCAGCCTAAAACAATATTTCATTTGTTATTTATACTGTTTTTCATATCCTTCCCTCTTAATTGAGGCTCCTCACTTTGGACAATCTTTCCCACCAAGATGGACGCCCACCTTGCCCCCCTCCCTTATTCAATCTGTCCATACAGCATTCAGAGACACATGCATCCATATCTCCCTATCTCATGAAACACTGTCTTTTCCTCAGACTGTGATGCCAATATCCGTCCTCTCCAAGCTACTTATGCTCCCCCCTCTTAAGTTAATCTGATATGGCTTTAAATGCCTCTCACACTGGCAGTGATGTCATGCCATGTAGACGAGTGTGTGAGTGCTTGTTTTTGTTCATTTGTGGGCAGCCGACATGTGGTGAGCATTGTTGTCCAAGGACTTTCTTTTCGGCTTTTAGGGTGAAGTTTTATCCCTTAAATCTATGCAAAAGTGTGTCAGTGTGATACTAAAAAAGTGAAAGAGGGCATGACATAATCCCAACAACTAGTTCTAGAGGATCATGCAACAACAGATAAGTGAGGCAACCCCCGTCCCCTGCTCCATTTCCCATCAGTCTGTCTGTAATATATTGATCACAGGATTGATTCACAGACCACCACAGCACCACCCCACACAGAACAGACTATGAGAGCTTAAAATGGAGTGACTTATTGAGTTATGATGTTCAAGCCTGCAGCCTGGCATAAGTGATGGGTCTGATAACCAGAAACATGACTTCATGCAATGGGGCGCGGACTGCTCTATTCTCCTGGGCGGTGTTTGTTCGACATTTGCTTTATTTTATACCTCTGTTATCTGCATTGCTCCATAAACTTAAATTTTATATTGCTGCGTTCCTCTGCTTTTCTCCAGCCCCTAACCAAAAAGAGTAAACAGCTGACCTCTCTCTCTCAACCCAGGCAGAAGACATGATAGCCAGGCAGTTCAGCCAAGCATGAAATGTCAGGTGGCACTAGAATACTATAAAATCCCTAATATTCCAACAAGATAGGTTAGTAGTGAAAAATGGCTGCAGTGATATTGGCATTTAATTAGATTTTTTTTTAGATTGTTTTCTGGATTTGCATCTTTCATCCACTGTGGTTTGTTAAATACTCCATGTAAATGACCCCAAGATAAAGTTAAGTTTTGTTATGCACCTTTACATGTTCTTATTTTGGTTCTTCTGGTAAAACAGGAGGTCCATTTGGAACATCATGAGAATATAACACATTTGAAATTGGCAGTAAAACTGTGTAAAATGTTGCAGAAACTGAAAAAAGGACAAAGGAGAGAGGTAAAAAAAAAAAAGATAAACAGGGACAGTGAGATAAAGAGTTGGTCAAGAATGGGAACATGGTTTGTTAATGTGTGAAATGATCTGAATTTTATTGTGGAAACATTTGGTGTATATTTAGTCATGTATAAAGGTTATTTTTATGTTCATTGAGTAAGCTAAGCCCAGCTGATACATTTTTTTCTTTTGTTTTTTTAGTACCTTGTGCTTTGCATTTTATGATTTGCAAAAGAGAAAATTGAAATGATGAAACCAGCAATCCTGACTAACTTTTAACTTAATGCTACACTACATATACTCATCTACGTGGGCAAACATGCCAGTTATTTTTTTCATAGTATGCCCTCTTAGTTGCTGGGTAGACTACAGCTCATTTGTCATTTGCTGTTAATTATTGAACAAAGAGTGTCAAAAGAACAACATGAAAGTTTAACTTGGATTCAGTAAAAGCACCAAAATTTCAAACATGGTAGCCTGCGTCTTCAAGGCAGTTTTAGCTTTTATGGTTTAATATTCGAAAGGCTGTATGACAAAAAACTATGCATTGCAAAGAAATACAGTGTTTTCAGTACATCTAGAAAATTGTTTGAGTTCTGATGTCTTTCTGTGGTTGATTTCTGTCGTGCAACCCTCACTTACCTTTTGTGCATATACTGTACATCACAAACTATTTGTGAGGGTGCATTTGCCACACACTGAAAGTCATTTAGAGCAGCTTCAGGTGTGTGTGGCTGATTCCCATTGATTAAGAGCAGGTGTGGTGAGCTTACGTATACTTCTGTGTTGCATCACTATTAATCATTGGCAATTGTAGTGATCCCGACCTACTGACACTAACTGGGTAAAAGTTTAGTTCCTTGAAACAGACCCATTTTGTGTATTATCTTTAGAAACTTTATGTCAAGCACACATTAGTCAACAAGCTTTTAACTGAAAAGTCAGGTGTATCATTTTAGCTAGTATTAGCTTTGCCAGTTGATGAACCTGGTTTACTCTGGATAAATTTTCTCTCAAGCACAGGAGGTTTTAAGCTACGTGCACAGCTTGCTGTAATCTTTTTGATCTTAACATCTGCTCCTTTTCTGTTGAAGTGGTTTTAGTGTTGGCTCTAAATGCAATTTCAGTTCTTCAGAAAAGAATAGATAATTTAACCAGGTATAAATCCCCAAGTGCCTATAGTACACTGTAAAACTTACAGAGGACCATAGGCATGTTTCCACGAAGGCCATGTTCTCAGGTTAGAAGGGAGAAAATAAAATGTCTAAATCCCAATATTTTCATGAAAACCTAGAAATAACAGATGGTGCTTTGTCTTTTTTCTTTAAATTTAGTGCCACTGAGTTGTTGTGTGTTTTACATTGCTCCCTCCTGCTTCCTCCCCCACTGCTTTAGTGGGCATGAAAGGGCTAGAATGTGTTGATACTGATGGACAGCTAACAGAGAAACTGTGAACCATGATTAAGCGAATGGGTAGATGTGACCTGCGGTGTAAAGCTGCTTTGAGTAGTCAAAGACTAGAAAAGTGCTATATAAGCTCAAGTCCATTTACTATTAACCATTTATGTGAGATAACTGCCAGCATACGAGAGGCGTAGTTGCCAGGTCTGCTCATTATAAGTGTGAAATTGCTCGGAAATATTAGCAGTTGCGGGTTGCATTTTTTTGGGCTTGTTCCATAAATGAAGTTAATGCAACTTGGGCTTGCTCTGCTCCCACTATGAATCTCCTGTTTCTCTCTAAACTCTTGGAAAAAAAGCAAAGCTTGTTAGATGATCCTGTTGCAAAGGCCCTCCATCAGCCTGTTTTGCTGCCCATAACTCACACAAGCACACATACCACACTTAAAACACACATCTGTGTATTTTAAATAGAGTTCTAAAATGTGTGTGTAATTTATATATATATATATAGCTGGAGGAGGTTCCTTGTTTTGGGCTTGCATTCATTGACCTGGTTGCTTGTTTCATTGGCAAAATCTGGCAACACTGGTGAGGAGTGAATTGCTATCACAGTGCTCTGGAGTGTGGACAGCAGTTGCTTCTCCACCTTTAAAGTTATCCTTTGTATTTTGCCTTTGGCATTATCTGACTTTGAGTATGTTTTTTTAATGTTAGAAATAGAGGATTAAGACATTTTTTTACTATACCCAACAAGTAAAGTGTAGGCTAGCAGTATAACCAAGCTCTTTAAGTTGGAGAGTGATAGTCTTCTGATTGTGCTTCATGTTTCTGTATCCATCTTTCTTGGTGAATTAATTTGTGCTTTGCTACTGTTTGACAAATTTCTTCTACAAGCCATAAGAGGAGTTGTGCCTTGAGCCTTAAATGAGATTTACACCTGTTTGCTAACTAGCTAGCTTCAAATATCAGGAACTCATTGCAAAGCTCTAAAAGGACATGACAACAAAATTTGAGCTTGAAACCCCTGAGTGTAACATCACATTAACATGGCTGCCATTGTGATGGTTGCCCCAGTGTAACAACTGTGAAAACTCAGTTTGTTTACAAAGAGTAATGTTGCTGGAAGTTGTTGACTGTCACCACTGGACCTAGTGGTAATATTACTCTCATTGCATTAAAGGAATAGTAAAGGATTTTTGATTTCCTCAAATAAAGTATGAAAACCTTATTTTGGTAGATTATTTCTCCCCCTTTAATAATACCAAATCACCTTTACATTGAGGTTCAACTTTTAGGAAGGAAGGAAGAGAGAAAGCTCACTGTTCCTCAGTGAAGCTAGGATGAGGAGTGAAGACAAAACTTCTTTGAGTGTTGTCTTCTTGGGACACCCACTTTTCTTCACCAGTTTTATGGAACTCAGACCCAAGCTTGGAAATTGTACCAGAGCTGACACCAATTAATGCTGTCGCTATGCATATCAGTTCACCAGCTTCAGTTTCAGGGGATTTTGACACATTTTTTGGGGGGCATCACCCAAACGATTATCTGTGTTGCTCATTCCATGAGCACAATCCTTACAAGTTGTACCTTGGTGACTAATCAGGCTTTCCAATGATATAAAATACAATACCAATTGGTATTATTAAAAGGGAGAAATAACTGACCAAAGTAAGGTTTCCCAACCTTTTTGAGGAATATTCATTAGCCAAAGTAATCCTGGCCGTGTAAGTAGCAGAGCCAAGAGCTACAAGTAACCTAGTTAATTTTAGGTTAAAACATTTTATTAGACACATTTACAGTGCTTCACCTATCCGCTGGTATGCCCCTTTACTTTGAGCTATCCCTCTGAGCAATTTAATTCATTTTCATGAGCAGCAAAACTGTCTTTCCCTGCCAAAATGAACAAAAACTGCCCAAAATATTGGACATAAAGTGTAAAACAGTGACAGGGCTTTCTTTTTTGATGCTTTTTTTTGTTTTGTGTATTCTCACACCAAAACTGGGATGTGTTGTGAACCTAATGTGTATTTACCCAAAGACGAGCCGCTTCTATTCTTACTAGAAATTACTAACCATCTTGAATTCCGATTATAGCAGCAGCACAGAGTAATTTATGTCTAACTAACAGTGGAGGTTTGCATTGTGGCATCATGTAGGATCCAAACACCTGCATTCCTGAATGTGTGTTTGTGTTTGTCCTGGTAAGATGGATGACACCCTGGCTCCAGGCTGACATTTTGTGTTTGTGTTGATGGATCTGGGCTGGATTACAGGTGCAGTCCACCACCGTGAACCAACAGCCAGGGAGACAGGCAGGTGTGAATATGGGGAGGAAAGCTCTGACACATTATCTGAAGCTGTTTTTCCTGTTTATAACCTCACTCTCTGTCCTGGTTTTGCCCAGTCCACATTCCTCCCCTCTGCTCTGGTGGTAACCTTGATGGCAAAGACTGTAAATCATCATCTGCTGCTCTGCAATTTGTGGAGACTGTGTCACTGAGATTATACAGCCATGTAAGGTTGGTTTTTCATGCAAAGAACTTTCCCTGCATTGAAATATAAATCACTTGAGTGCATTCGGTGTGGCTGCTTTCCTATAAGCTGTCAAACATTTATGAGGATAAACTCTTAAATTAAAGCAGCTTCATGTGGTTTAACCTGAATTGTGGGCGGCCCAGGGTAGAGCCAGTTCATTCTTTTGTGTGATGCATTCTGACATAAAAAGCCTAGATATATCCCAGTCAGCGTTAATAGATTGTGGTCCAAATTGTACTGGATTTTACACGTACTGCCTACTGTAGGAGGCTGGTTCAGTGGAGGAAAGGGAACAGTCACTGGAGATGTGTGACCTATATTCAGCAGCAATTCAACGCATTTGTTCTGCTCAGGAGCTGCATCAGCTCAGCTTCTCTCTCTCTTTCTCTCTCCCCCCCGCGGCCACTTGCCCAGTGCCTCTCCATCTCAGTCAACCAACCACTTTCAGCGTTCCTCCGCCTGTCTCCCTCCTCCTTCTGGCTGTCCTCCAGCTCTTTCTTTTCTCCCTTTCTTTTATCCTCCGTCTCACTCTTCTTCTTGTTCTGCATGTGTAGGTGTGAGCCGAACCACGTTAAAGCTGCTCCACAAAAGTCTTCAATAAAACAACATATCCCAGAATCCTGCTCTTCTCTTTCAAGATCTCTGATGAAACAAAGCTGTAGGATCCAGTATTTAGCAAACATGATCACAATTCATTATGACTCCCAAAATAGTAATTAGATGTCCCAGGACAGAACTATTTTCTTTGTAAATCAAGCTGTAAAACACTTTGTGATTAAATTTCAAATAAATACAAAGAGAGAAAAAAAGGATAAATCGAAAGAAAAGAACTGGCTTCTTTGTCAGGGCTGATTAAGGAAATAAAATGACAGTGAGCTGAATTTTTATTTTTGGTAATGTTGTCAGTAGGTTTCCCAGCAGTTGGAGAATAATCTACAGGGTTTATTTTACAAATGAGGCATAAGTAACCAGAAGAGGGTCTGCGGGTTCTCCCTAGTAAAATTTTGAGCATCGTAAACTTATCTGGCAGGTATTTTAATCAACAGACAGAGGTACAATTTTGATCATGTAAGAGTAATACAAAAAGTTATTCATATATAGATGGATTAATTGATTAAATTAATTTTCTTTTCTTCCCCTTACTTCACTTTACTTGTAAGTTTTGGCACTGTTTGGAAATATACAGTACGTACTTAAAATGTACACTGATTTCATGATGTTGGTCCCTGTCATGTTTTGCGCAAGCACATTTTTAGGCTTGCATTTGTTTATTTTAGTTTTATGCTGTGAAAATAGTGCAGCTTTCTGTGTTTATGTAGACATGCCTGCCTTCATTCAAACTATAAAAATTAACGTTTGATGACAAAATTACATCATGCACTTTAAGAGGTAAATTCAGTTTGGTTCTGGAATATGTTCTGATAACATTGGGGAAAATCCTTTTTTTTAAGCAGTTTCACTGTCACTATGAGGTTTTTTTCTTTGAGAGGGAAAAAAGGATCTAAATCGTGCATTTAATTTTGTGGAAAAAAATCAGGGATTTTATTTTTAGGCTTCATCGTCCAGCCCTTTAGACAAAATTCATGGGGGACTTATGTTTACTGCGTCGAAACACTTAAACACTGCTGGTTTGGTGAAGCAACCAAGTAGGACTTGTATACTTACATCTGCCGGTTCAGGTTCAAATCCAGCCTGTGTTTGCAGAGTGTCATTCCCCACTCTCTCTCATCACTTTTTACAAACCTATCCACTGTCTCTCTCTCCTGTCAATAAAGGCCTAAAATGGCCAAAAAATAATCTTGAAAAAAATAAGAAATAACTGTAAAAAAAAACCATCTCATGCTCCTTTGCATGAAAGACTACCTGAATGCACTAGACAAAATGTCAGTGGCATCAAGTTGCCCCTGCCGCTGTTTACAGTTGAAAAAATAGTTTTGAGCAGTACTGAACCATCCACTTACTACAAAGCAGACCAATCAGGGTGAAATGAGCCCTCGTGAGCCCTAATGTCAGAAGCTCCAACACAGTGTCTTAGACAGAGAGAGAATACAGCTGGATCAGGTGTACTCAGTTTGTGAATACTAGAAGGTTTTTAGAACATTTGTGATTGTGAAATGTATTTTCCCCTCACACTCTTAAAAACACTGGGTCTGTCTGATCTCTGACTGTAAGCTCTGTCTGCCCTCTCTTCACTCAGTGACTGGTTTGGTGTAGGGGACAGGCTGTTTCCTCATTATAAATCTCTGACTATAGTTATTTACTACATCTAGATCATAGTGCTCGAATAAGTCATCAGTGATCGACACATAAACTCTCGTAACAAAAATGTGACTTTCATCATTTGCATAAGGCTATATCATGTGACCAAACAAACCTGACCTGGAGTCTAGTTTTTTATCATTATATGACTAACTTTATTAAATTTGAATTATATAAAATCAAATTAAATTAAGAGATTAAATAAAAAAAGCAAAAACAGTCCAACAACACCATTTCCCACAATCCTCTCCAAACTCAGTTTCCCAGCATCCACAGATGCTCAGAGGGTAAAGAGGCTGTTTCCATGGCGCTCCGTCTCCACACTGTTGCTGTGGAGTCTTGTTGCCAGGGTTGCTGTTGGGGGTGGGGGTCTGTGACTGTAGTTTAATCCAAGATGAGAGAGAATGTGATAATTAGCAGACTGCTCAAAACTGGCCCCTCAAAGAGGATTTGCACTAAGCAAACACACACTACTGCACACACATATACACATTATGTAAACACACACACATAATCACAATCACACACATAATAATATAAACAGCTGCTTCAATCTGCTGCTCTTATCCTGGTTTGTTATTCAGCACTTTATTCTGATCTGCTTTACTTTAGATAAATCATCTGTCTCTGTGTTTTTTTTTTGTCAAGACAGTTTAAGGTTAACTCTCTACAGATTCACTTTTTTCAGAGTAACAGTTGAGCAGCCAGAAACAATGCGCCGTCTAAACGAAGTGTGTTACTTGATCTGCAGTGGCTCTAAAGGAGCGTACTCTGACCTGATGCCTTTTTAAGCATGCATGATCATTTGATTAGTTGAAAATGATCATTTTGGAGTTTTAGCGCTAGGTAAAGTAGCTTATTAAACTATAAATTTTGTTTTATACTGATTTTTTGTCGTTTCTAACACTTTCTTTCAAATCCAATGCTGGACTTTTTTTTTTTTTTGGATGGAAGGTGAAACCAATCCTTAAGTGCAGAAATCTGCAGTTCCTTAAGTGACCACTTGAGGCTACTACAAGAGCCCAGGAAGTTACATAGACGCCCATATTGAAATGCCAGTCAGTAGCAAAAAAATTTACAACCTTGATAGCGAAACAGTTTTTGACTGAATAACTCCTTTTGTTTTTTGAATGGACTCAAGTTTTTCTTCCATGCAATCAGAAAAGAAAATAAATTATATATTAGGTGGACTGGATTTGTTAATACTTAATACAGCTGAAATCTTACAAAATGGAATTTTTTGGAGCCAGGTTAACACACCTAGATAATGCTGTTAGAATAGTTCACACTTTTATGTATAAACCACTATCACACCAGATCTGGATCAGACATTCTGTACATGCACCAAGCCCTTTGTACCAGTCTTTGACTTGTGTTGGACTGGCCTAAACTGCTCACCTAACCTTGCATAGCAGTTGGATTTACCAGATTTTATGTCTGTTGCTGGACAGATGCATCTTGCAGGACTTCAAGCTGAAATAACTTTTCAAGTCTGAAAATTATGGGCATCCTTTCAAAGACAAAGAGGCATTAACTACTAGTTGTGGTTTAGTTGTGCTTAAAGAGACGTGATTTCAAGCCTCTGAGTTGCCCCTAATGGTGGTTGTGACAGAAAACATTCATGTAATCACCTTCAAGTTATTCTTAAAGGTTTTGCTCTTCCTGATCACACTCAATGACAGGGATCATGAATTACATTTGTACAAGGGCCAGGTTTTCCTGATATACGCTACCTGGGCCAGGTTTTGTGTAATTAAAATACCATTAGTTTCATTTTTTCCCAAACTTTATGTATCTTAACCTTTAAGTGAGATCAGTCCCTATCACACATAAAGCTGCCAGCCACAAAGGGCCAATTGAGATATCCTGGTGTCTTCATTCTGTTGCTGTCCTGTTTTCCATTACTGTGTTTGCCTCTTAAATACTTTAACTCCTGGCTGAATGTTGGATGATATTGGGTGACAGGTGGATTTCTTCAAAACAGATCGGCATGACGTCGTTCCTGATGACTTGTCTCAATTGCAGTTGTTTGTGTGCTGAGTAAAAATTTGCTTGAAGGGACAGATGGGCAAAAAGATATCCTTAAAACCACAGCAAAATTTCCCCCTTACATTTTTAGAACTTGGTCATACTCTGGGAGGCAAATGGGAAGCTATAAGGGGCTGGATGTGGCCCTTGGGCAGACAGTGATGATGTTGCCCAGATGGATTTGAAATATATCCCATGGACATGTGAAACAGACAAAGAAGCAGGGGAACACAGAGGCTAAATATGCTGATAACCTGATGTACCAGATGACTGTTTCAAGTGTGACCCATACCTCTCTTACTAAAGTTGTTTTTGGTTGGTTATATAAAACTTGTATGTTTTTAGGACTGTGCTTTTACCCCTGTCTGCCTCTTGGACTTGTGTATTTAACATTCACTGATTTTTTCTTTTTCTTTGATCAATCATTTTTCTGCTCTGGAAGCTGTAGTTTTTTTCCCCCAGTGTTTGCACCAGCCTGTTTACAAAATTAAGGATTGAAACATTACATTTCCAACTCTATGCATTCTCTCTTCCCCCCCAGATGTTTTTAATACCCCCAGCATTTAATTTCATCTGTAATCTCTCTCTCTGACAGATGTGCCTCATATAGCACAGGTGACACAGGCCTTTACCAACCCTCACGCACACACAAACACATGTTGTGTCCTCCCTGCTGCTGTAATCTGCTGAAAGCCTCGCTGTCCTGATTGTGTTATCACCTTTAATGGAATATTACTGACACAGTTTAGGTCAGTGACACAAGGCCGGGATGCAGTGGAGAGGATGGATGAGCTTTACCGAAGAGTTGTGAGGAAAAAAAAGATTAGAGCAGGGAGTCCCTCTGAAGGTGTACAGTGTGCAATCCTTGGTGTTTCCACTGTTAAGTGTTGGAAAAGGTACCTACATAAGCAACTCATAGTGTCTCAATTTTGGCATCTTTATGATGGGGTACCAAATGTACTGACCTGACCCCCAAAGGGCAGACCTTACTCAGCACTGGCTTGAAATGGGCATTAGTTACTCATTGCAAGTCCAAGTCAAGTCTCAAGTATTTGAGGCCAAGTCCAGGTCAGGTGTAAAGTCTGTCAGGGCCAGTCACAAGTCTGTCAAGTGTTCTGGTTTAACAGATATGTGAAAATGGCCAAAATAGATTTTAAAATGCGACTCAGTGTACCATAAAATATTCTGAATGGTACTGAACGTATAATCCTGCATGAGTTTGATTGGTGTATGATTACACTGAGTCCTAACCTCTGTTGGAAAGGTAATGTAAATGAATAAAGCCCCCTAGCCTTTCAAAGAGAGTAATAGTAACCTGTCCGCTGATCTTAGCTTTGAGGAGAGTAGAGACCCTTCTTACTCTGTGTGATTTGTATAAGGGGCTTCTTCAAAACATTTGGGGTGAAAAGTGGGAACTTGAGGCAGGGCTCCTCTCAAATGTGGCACCTCAGTCCGAGGTGTTAATATCTTGAGCCTGTTCATCTATAACATCTACTTGTGCCATACTGGTCTACATGGAGTTTGGCCACTTGTGGACCCTAATGTAGAGGGCGACTGGGTATGTGATTTACTATAAGCCAGACCTACAAGTCTTAAACCTCCAGTATCGAGTTCAAGTTGAGGCTCATAGTCATCTCTGGATGTGACTACTGAGAGACAGGGATGTGAGTCTCTAACTTAAGCCCCCATCTTTGGTACTGACTTATACCAAATCCACATCCCTTAAAAAACAACTTAATATAACTTTTATTTATGTAGTTTAATGGTAATTGACTGCTGTTGCACCTTTTGTTGTATGACCTGGTCCAGCACTCTGAAGAAATCTAAGCAGCAGAACAAGCTAGGTAGCTGAAAACTTCAGCTAACAAAACTTCACAGCAACTGCAACTCACAACATCAGAGCAACCATGACTTAAAGGAACACTCAACAACATATTTGTTGTTTTCGTGTCTTGCCTCACTCCCGAGTCCACGACAAGCAGGTGGACACCATTCTTTCGACAGTAACAAGGAAGAGACACAGCACACATGACTGTTTGGAGTTGCCAAAGAGTTTATCTGATAACTGTAGGCAGAGGCAGGCTAGCACTACCAGTTGACTCCCAGCGTGTGAGCTAAAGCTAACTAGCAGTGGGCAAGCTTTGGCCGTCTCTTTCATGTTACTGGACGCACAGTCGAAAGAATGGTGTCTACCTGCTTGTCATGGGCTTGGGACTGAGGCAAGACACGAAAACAACAAAAAATGTTGGAGAGTTCCTTGAAAAATAAAAAAGCTTTGTTTCAGTATCTTAAAGTATCTTAACTTGAGCAATAAAAACTAATTTAACTGTCTAACTTAAAATACTGACTACTGACTCAGCTAGCTTTAGCTAACACTATACTCTAAGCTAGCACAGCTCTGTAGATAATTACCATTACCTGACAGCTAAGTGCTCACCAGGCCTTTCTGCCAGCTTCATAGCAGTATTTTTACATAATTACATTGTAGGGTTCTGTTTTGGAAAATGGAAACAAGCTAAAATTAATGTCTGATCAGTGGCAAAACAAGCATAATTCCTGATTTGCAGTAGGCTGCATTTGCAGCGGCAGTACTAGTTCTTTTTCTTCTTTTGTTTAATGGCAGATTGCAAACAACGTTCAGGTGCATACCACCACCTACTGTGCAACAGTGTGTAGCGTCATATCCCCACCTTTAAATTCTACCTATCAGTTGGATCCTTTCAGAAAGGTGAATAATGCTTCCCTGACGTCTCAGATCTTTTCTTTTTCCCCTTCTGTTCCTAGAATTCCAGCCAGACTCCAGTCCTACTGCGCTGCTCTGACTTTCCCCTGTAGCCTCTCTCTCTCTCTGATGCATACTTTTCACGTTGTACAGCAGTATTAGTTGTACAAAATTTTGAACCAAACTACTTCTATCTCCACTAAAGTCTTAAGGATTTGTTCATTTAGAGGGATTAAGAGGGGCTTGAAGTTGAAAGGAAGAAATGTATATTATTCTCTAATTTGTGCAACTGCTTTGTATCTTTGCCAATCCTGTATAAACCTTTGGAACAAAGCTGATACTATTTTAAAAACTGGACACAAATCATTAGTATTGTGTATTTATAGGCTACAAATACAAATGAGTAATATACTGTATATTACAACTGAATACATACAACTGAATATATACATTTTGTCTTCTATAAAAGAGGAAAAGAAAAGACCATGATAGCAGCAAAAATGCCTGTTATTCAAGCTCTGACTTGATTTAGAAGTATTTGACGTGAACAAGCGCAGCTGCACTTACAGCCTCCAAATAACATAAATCACAGCCCTTCACTCAGGACGGACAAGCACCATATTATGAGGAACCTCTGAGGACCCTCCTCTCCTCACTCGATTAACTCAGATAAGCACTCACGACTAAATCCACCTCCACTCTTATAAATTATCTACCACTGGACAGAGATCAGAGGCTCTGTATTTAGAGAGGATAGGCTCAAACAAACTTAAAAGCTTTTTAAAAAATTGGTTGACAGTTTGCCTGATATTTGGCTTTGTACAACAAAATAACCTCATGCAGACAGATGAATGTGTCTTATGTGGTGCTTTCCTATTGTTAGAAGTAACTGTAGTTGACTGATTACAGCCAGACGACACACACAGTCAAAGTCATCTGTAAATGACCTATTGACCTTTAGTCTCCAGAGACCCCGCTGTGTCCACCCTTCTCCATGATGCCTTTTAGTTTTCCTCCATTAGCTGCAGACTGGTCAGCTGTTTACCTCATTATTTATTCATCTGTGTCTTGCTTCTGTCTCTCTTAGTCTTCCTCAGCCTTCTCTACTCTTAACCTTTGGCCTCATTTCAGTGTTTTTTCAGTGTTTACTCAGATTAGCACCACCACTGTCATCTTTTTCTGTTTCATGTCTGTTTCCTCTTATCTCACATCAGCTGGGTTGTCAGTCACTGCTCTTTTTCTGTCTCGATCACTCTTTTATGTCTCCTTTGATTATTTCTCTTTATGCTATCCCGACCATGTTATACTTTTATTTTCTCCTTTTATTTTAGCTAGCATTTAGCTCTAGGGATTGCTCTGCCTGTCACTTCATCACTTTGGTTGAGACTTGATATCTCAACAAACTATCAAGTGGATTCATGGGATATTTTGCAATGACATTTGTGATCTCCGGGGGGATGAATGACTTTGGCAGTTCTCTAACTTTTCCCTGAGTATTTTCTATTTAAGACGAAATATATCTGCATTTGTTATGAACGAAAAAAAAACAAGTAATCTTTGGTGGCATTTTTCAGCTATTCCCTAACATTGATGATTGATATCGTTTTAACATCGCAACTGCAAATTTGCCCATGCAGGATGCACCTATTTGATGGAAAGCAAAGAAACCAATAGTCTTTCTTTCCTTGACTTTCTCCAAATAATCAGTCTAATGTCACCATCAGTAGGCCAACTCAGATACCATCATGTAACACAAATAAGTCCACAGGCCATACTGCACATAGATATGCTGGCCTTTATGTTACTGTGTTAAATGATGACAGGTGATTTTTTTTTTCTTTCTTCAATTGCCTTTTAATTCTTATGGAAATACATTGTCTTTTAACAAAGACATGTTCATAGTGACACTTTCCATCTTTAGTGTGAGTATAATGTAAGTAAAGCTACACATCTTTGAAATAACATGTTACGCTCTCCCATCCTTTTGTAAATATTGCAGTTAGTATTAAAGGTGTGCTGTGTGTGTGCGATGGAAAAACGTGTGGGTTCAAAGGAAACTCAGTGCCAAGTTTAAATTGTTCTTAAAAAGACACAGCATTTATCAGGAGTGTTCATGTAAAATTGTATTATTATTTTGTTGTGATATAATTTATCCCTACTTTAAAATAAAGGATAAATACAGTATATTCTTTTATGGGGATAACTGACCTCATTTGTCATTTATCGGACCAATATCAGTATTGAACAATGTACCAGGATGGGTTACCTCATCATCACACGATGTCCAGTTTTGTGGATCAAAAGTGTAATTTATTAATTAAAGTAAGTTAGTAAAGTAAAGATTGTGCTCCTGACACAAAATATCTGCATCAATATTGGTATCAGCAATGATGAGTTTAGAAATATCGGCATATCAGATCTTAGGTAAAACCCAATATATTGTGCATTCCTATTATTTACATGTTTTGCAGCGCAGTTGATTGAGAAACATATTGGCAAAATGGGAACATGCATTCAACGTTGCATGAAGGGAAAGCCAGACATGTTTTGCTGTTATTAGTCTGTCTGAGACCATTTGTGTCTTGGCTTTTACTTAATTTGTTGAACTGCTACTAAAACATTTTATAACCTGGTCTGGCTGTTCAGTATAAAAACACTTGACTGAAGTTGCACGATTTTATTGTGAAAATCTTTCCAAAGAGACTTCAGTGTTTTCAGCTGCTCCTATTACTAGCCCACAGCCTCACTCTGCTTGTTGAAATCATCTTGGACCCAAACAAGAGAGCCAAAGGTTTAAAAACAAATCTAAAAGCAGCATTTCAGACTGTTGTAATGGAGACTAAAATGGCTTCAGCACAAGACAAAACAAACCACATACATCCCCTTAGTACATAGACTGTGATGAAACCACTGACTGAAAGAGACGCTATCTAAAGCAAGCAATCCCACGTAATGTGGTGACATTTTCAAACATAAAAGATGCAGAGGAAAGACTGCATGTTTACTTTAGCATTCCTTTAAACTGAACACAAAAACCTAAATCAGGGCAAACTATGGGCTCTTTAAACCAACAGCCAAAATACAACAAAAGAGGTACATTTGTTTTTATACTGAAATGGCAGTTGCATAATGCGGCTTTAATCTGAGCAACTGTTTCTCCTTTTTCTTTTCCTTGTACTTTTCCTGTTGTAAATGTGGAAAAACATCTGTATTACACCTTCACTTGGAAAGCATATTATGTGCATCTGTTTGTGTTGATAACAAGGATCAGCCTAGTGTCATCAGAAACCGTTGTGATTGCATTTTAAAGTCTAAAATGAAACAGTAGTATACATGATTTGAAGGTTGGGGTTCATTGGGCCATCAGGGTCTCATAGTGGGGAGGGGTGTTGTTCATCATCAGAGCCTGTCTTAAGGGCAAAGCCTCCATCAAATGGCATGGGTGTCCATGTGATCGCCCGTGCAGAAACAAGGCCTTTATCAGACACACAAAAACACACACAGGCAGCTGTTGAGGCGTCTGGGCCGTATGCTCAGGGGATGCTCTCTTTGTAAGCTCAGTAATGAAAGATTAGTAGATGGCCAAGATTTTCTTAATAATTCCTCCTTTTTTTCTTCTTTGTTAATCCTGTAACCTTCATGCTCCATTGATGGCTTTATACATGGTAGAACTTAGCTTAATTATAAGAACACATGATATCCCTCTATGTATAATCATCAGATTGTAAATAACGTGTTTTCCACTTAACTTTTGACTCAAGCTATAGATTGTATACATTGTAGGGAGTTCTGATATTGCTTCTCTGTTATGAAAATCAAACCACAGAGACTGAGGTTGCTTTAAATAGACATTAATTCACAGTGAACACGTCCTTCTCTTTATTGGTTCCTTAGTTATGTCTTTGTCTGGAGGTGATGCAGATTCAAAGAGAGTCTGCCCTTGCTCAGACTAGCATTGATATCCTTGCAACCAATGTTGAAAAGCCAAGAACCACTGCAGTCATGCCTGTATTCTTTGGAAATGGAAGGATATAGACTAACTGAAAGTGCATAACCCATTTATAGTTTTGTCATTTAGGATAGGATAATGCTGTGTGGTAATCTTTCGTACAGATTCACATTTCATTAGCTGTATGGGATTCTAGTCTGACTATCCTCTCCAAATACCTGCGTAAGGGTCAAGGATAGCCAACTTTTCTCTGATTTTGATTTAGCTATAATTAAATGACTTTCAGCAAACACTCTTATCACTGGAGCTGCATTAGTTACTGACTATTGCTGCCTGAAGTAACACGGCCCAATCAACATCCTTTGGAGCAGGAAGAGGTTGGAGCGACAGTATGAGCGAGATGACAGCAGGCAGTGACTGCTCATACAGAAATAAGCATAGATGCTAACAGCTTCAGTAGCAGTTTTATCAGATTTGGACTGAACTTCTTTATTTAATGAAAAACAAATAACACCGAAAGCATTTCCCTTTAGGAATTTTTTTTCTTTCTACGTTTTGGCGAGCGTGTTCATTGAAGTGGATAAGGTTTTGTACTTAACACTGCCACGGTAGTGCCCGTCTGCTACATTATCTGATTGGCCTTCAATGAATGTGACTGACAGGACAATCATCCAATCACCTGCTAGATCTGCTTTTGAAAGGCTCTGCCAAATCCCAAACACTTTCTATGGGCTGTGCCCAGATGGACTAGTGAAATACACTGAATGGTCCATCTGGTGTGTCTGCTTTGCCATGACCAGCATTCCCTAAAAATTTGGTCCAAATCTGATGTGAATCTTTTTGAGTCATCTTGCTCACAGACAGATGAACAAACAAACAAACAGACACATGGTAACAAAGACATAACTTCTTTGGCAGTGGTAAAAACACCTGCATATAATGTAACTACCCCTACTGTGCTTCTTCTATGGGTGCTGCTAGAAGTGCCCAGCATCTAAATGCAAAGAGGCTTTTCTCTTTTCCACTGCATCTGCTCTTGTAGGCCTTCTTGCTCTGCTCTTTTACAGCGTTTGGTTTACTGGTTTGAACAATGTTCCTCTGCAGTCTTGCTTTTTTATTGCATCTGGTGTGACAGCATGGAGGAGAGTAACTTTGCCTGTCAAACTGCACAAAAAGCTTTGCAAAGGCAGAGAAAGAGGAAGAAATGATGAAAAATACTTATAATAAACATTGCTTTGTTTTAACATTGGTCTATGATTAGGATGGTGCTATTTATTTGATTGCATGTTGCTTAACATGATTTTTTCTTGACCGTCTCTTTCTCTCTCTCTCTACACCTGCAAAGTCTCGAAGCATAAACATAAACACTAATATTATAATGTTACCAAATTATAGCACAGACCAACAGCTGCACTTACAAAAAAATGCCTGTAAATGTATATTGAATAAGCATGGTTTTAAAAAACAACAGGTTTTATAGGCTGCATTTTGGTGTATGTGTGTGTGTGTGTGTGTGTGTGTCGGTGCAGTGCTTATCAAGTTGACAAATTCTCTTGGGGACACTTTTCAGACATGTCATCCGTCCTCCATATTTGATTTTTTCTGAAGTCATATTTGATTGGGCACATTTTTTTGAGTTTAAGTGTTGAAACCTTTGCTGTTTCAGTGTGTGTGTTCAGTGGATTAAAATGCTAAAAATAGGCTGAAACTGTCTTTATGTTCGTGGTCTCCCATATTTATTAGACTTGTTACTTTTAAAAACTGTCTAGCACTGGAAATGGTGAGTAACCAACTCAAAAGTATGCAGTAAAATTGAAAAGAACTACACATACAACCCTGCAAATTGTTTTTAACCTTGCACACATAAATAAATCAGGTATCATATCTTTTTCGGCTTGTTTTGCTGCTTTTCTACCTCCTGTTGTTTCGGGAGAGCATGGTGGGAGCTACGAGGTCAAAGGTCACATTTGAGGATAAAGTGACGATTGAGGTCGGTTCAGGTTTAATGGAGTGTGACGAAATGGTGATGGACGGAGCTGGAGGGTGAGGTTTGAAATTTCACAGGTTGTGATGGTGAAAGATGAACAGAGAACGCATGTTTTTTCAGCATACGTGCAGCTTTCAGCACAGAGTTTGTTGTTATGCATGACCATTCCTGTCTGTCTGGGCCTGTAATAGAATGAGGGGGAGGGGAGGAGAGCAAAATGAGGAGGAGGAGAAGGATGGTGTTGGTGGATGTAGGGTGTAATGCAGGCAGGTCATTTATAACCCTCTGTCGTCTGTGCTTTGCATTTGCCCCAGAGATTACACGTGCATGGTGCAGACGAGGTACATCGACTTGGGGCTGGAGGCCAGTTTCCCTCAAGATGAGAGAGAAGAAAGGGAGAAACATGCATTTCGTTCTGCTCTACACAGGGAATTAGACCCAACAGGGTTGTTGCGCTGTGGGCTGGTGCTAAAGGTCCAGTGTTTGAGGTTTAAGGCGGCCTAAAGGTGATTTTATCAGTTCAAACAGGATATAGTGAAGTGCTGAGTGAACTGCGTGAAGAGCCCGAGGACGTGGTGGTCATCAGGTCAAATCACGACACTAGCATCCACACAACAGGCCTGTGTGCTGGAATCTGACAGGCGGACGAGCTGGAGTAAAGGATGAGACAGGCTGACTGTCTGCAGAGAGAGAGAGAGAGAGAGAGGGGATATACAGGAGGCTAAATATAGAGAGTTGCTGAGGAGAGAGAGAGTGGGGAGTGAGTGTGGGGGATGTTCTTGAATTTTTCAGTTCTCAGAGTAATTATAGATACATGAGGCTTGATCATGCAACGGGTGGAGTGAATTAGCACGAAAATGCAACTTGCAGAGACTTTAATGTCCTCAATGATGATGGAGTTGGGCTTACAACTCATAGTAAAATGTACCTGTCATACGCTAGATGAATAGATTTGTGCCGATGTAGCCTTACATGTCTAGATGCCAAGGATTATTAGTTTGTCTACTAATTCTGTTATAGTTCTTGTTTTGTTGCATTTGTCATGTCCTCTGCCTTTGCAATGATCCTACCAGTTGTCTGCATCACCTTAATTCTTGTCAACGTGCACAAGCAACACGCTGAAGCAACACAGGGGATCTGGCGGCCATCATGCGCCTGCGACGGCGTAGTTAACAGCAAAGATACCGCTGACCTTATGATAACCAAATAGCTGATGTCACTCCAATTTTTCCTTCACCCCTTGACCTGACCAAGATTTTTGCTCATTATTGGGGGTGAAGGATAGTGATGGATCAAAAATCATTGTAGTTAATTTCAGGCATTTTGTATGAGGAACATGAGTGTCTGCGTTATATTTGAAACCATTATTTTAATGGCTGTTGAAAATGAATCGGGAAATAACAGATTCATACCAGTAGACTTGGTACTATGGTAAAAAAGTGAATTAGATAGGGATTCATGTTACATGTTTTGAGCAACAGTCAGCATTAACTAAAACGGGGAGGACAAAAGGTTTTCCAGGTATTAAATTTAGTCCTTACAAGGACAAAACATCATTGTGAATTTCTTGTTGAATCTTAATTTAAATATGTAAAGCTGATAAAAAAGTCAGTGTTTGCTGAAAGCCAAAAGTGTTTAACTCTTTACTTTAAAGCATCCAGACATTTTCTGTCTTCAGGCTTACCTTCAGCTAACAGCAGTGTGTATATTTAGTATGCTTTGTGTATGTGTGTATTTTTCTGTGTGTGATTTCTGCCTGGTTAACTTTGTAGCCTCGGGCACAACTGGTCTTCTGTTATCATCAGCCTGTGTTTGTGTGTGTGTGTGTGGGTATGGGTGTGTGTGTGCTGAAGAATAACTTAGAGTTAAGTAAAGATAAAAAGATTTAAAAGGAACGAGCCAGAGGTTGTCAGGGAATGCTCGGGGATGAGGGACCATCTGTTGCTAAAACAATTTAACAGCTCAGTTCATTCAGATACAAACATCTGGTGTCATTTCAGGGCTTAAACACTCAGACTTCAGATTTCTGGAAAGTTTGTTTCTAGAGCTCTACAAAAAAAATCTCTCGTCTTTGGCCAAAATCTCCCGTTACACAACAGTTACAAAAGCTGGTTGTCATTTTGGTGAAGCTCACATCAAAGAAGGGAAGAGGGACTGCAGAGCACTTGGGTAAAAAGACAGCATATTTATTAATCCCTGAGGGGAAGTCTGGTTTCCTCTCTCTGTTACTGAACATGTTGCACACACCTTGGACAGAACACGTATACATGCACTAACAGGATCTGATGGACATGAACTGACAGAGTGCTGCACACGAACAAGGGCTGAAACCTTGGGGGTTGTCATGAAACAGACGACTAAAGGAAATAAGTGTAAGGACTGGTGTGTCTTTGCATTTATCCAATGAATTTTTTTAGAATTGTTGGAAATTTTCAAAAAATATGTACTGCATATTCCTTTAACACCAGGCTAAGGACACCAAAGAGTCTTAACACCAGCATGCATTAAAATTTGAGCTTTCTGTCTCCTGGATTATTACATTACACCCATTTAGCAAAAAGAAAAAGATTTCTTTTAGGGGTTTTCTTCAAAATTTTGTATCTGTGCACTTACCACGTAACTCAAATCATGCGAAGGTTGTATCTAAAGAAGACATTTATGGATTTTTTTTTAAACTTAAATTTGTACTTCAGGACATACTGATCAGATTTTTAAATGGATAGTTAAGTAATTTTTCAGGGGGGCTAACTGTGGTTCATTTCAACAGTAAAAACATGAGCCATAGCGATATGATCAGCTCAGCCTCTGTAAGATGAAAACTGTCATGGAAGCTGGGCTTTGAATCGTAGACGGGGCCAAGAACAAGTAATTCACTGAATTTAGGTGAGTCCCATTTGAAAAAAACAGTGCTGTGATGATTATAATAATGATAATAATAATAATAACTTTATTTGTATAGCTCTTTTAAAAACAGAGGTTTACAAAGTGCTTTGACAAACAGGCAGGAACATACAGACAGGAGGGCACAAGAGCTTAAGCACAGAGGGAATAACAACCCAAAAAGCTCAATTTAAATCAATTAACCCTTCAGACATACACAAAAGGCAAAATAGACACTGTCACAAAAAGAACCTAAGAGGAGAGCATCAGTGTTTCTGGTGTCTTTCAGACCAACAGTGCTTATGGAATTCAGAAATTTTGACAAAACATGAAGGAAACTTTAAAACCCAAAAAGCTTGCTCACTAAACTGAACATATTTACAATTTGTTGCATTTATGCTGACAAGCCTCTTTGTTTTGGTAGTACTTGGTATCCATATGCCTGGAGTGAAGAAGAACCAAAACAAGAGGGCTTGCTAACATTAAAGTAAAGCATTGTAAGTGTGTTCAGTGCAGCAAACAATCTCCCCAGCACTTTTTCTTTTATTTGCCCTGACCTACAATTCAGTAAATTATGCTGAACTCTTGGCTCCATCTGCAGCAATGTATAGCCTAACTTCTGTGCTGGATGTCTCTTAATTGGGGCATAATTTACTCTTAAAATGGACCTGATACAACCCCTTTGAAATACTGTAATTATTCCTTTGAGGGTAACGTTTACTGCCACCTCACGATACTAAAGAAACCATCCAGTCCTTCTCTTTGACATATCTACAGACAGGACCACAACATCAGTGTCCATCACTACGTTTTAAACCAACAATTTAACATTATTTATTGATGCTTTATTTTTACAGAAAAATATACGTATTACCCAGTGACTTCAGATCTCAAAAACATGTTGTTGTTAGTAAACATACGTAAACCATTTTGTGTATTCACACAGCATTTTTTTATTTTGATGTCAAATTCAGACCTCAATCATGCATCATTTGTTGGTGTCCTCTGAGACTTGTTGTTGTGCTTATAAAAACGTGTTGACTTATAGACTCAGTGGTACCTCTTTTACTTGGAGCATGAAGTCCATTTCTAAACTATCCAGTACTTAAGTGACCACTTTGACTGCTTTTTCCTCCTCTCTTGTTTCCTTTTCTGCCTCTTCCTCTCTCCCTACTCTGTTATGCTGTGCCACTTTTTTAGGACTGTAGGTCAGAGATCATTGACTGTGTGAAAGAGGGCTTTGTCTGAGTGTAGAGGTTTAGGAGGAGCACACTTCCTCTGACCCTGAGACAACTGCATACAGATACAAACATACACACAGATGTCAAGCTCTGTTGCTTCTCCTGATAGAAAATCCAGATGTTCAAGTCTTCATCTTTCATGTAAGCATCTGTGACATCTGTACCATCCTTGCACACTCATCATACGTTCAGGCCACACCACATGTTGGTGATACTACATGTTTGAGTCGTGGGGGCCAGTCAGAGTGGCATAATTAAGTAAAGGCTTCAAACCTAAAAGCAATGATTTAGCCTGATGTACATGTGAAATCCACATTTTTAAAACATTTACCACTCATGTCTGATCTAATGATACTGACTGCTGAAGCCACTTGCTGTGAACACATATCAAATAAAGAGCTTTGGTGGGTTTGTAACTATATATGACTAAAATTGTTTTGTCTCTGTGATGCAGGGGGCCCGTGTTTGGGTCAAAGAGAAGGAGCAGCTGGTTCCTGCTACGGTCAACTCCTGTGGGGATGGCACTCTTGTTGTCACAACTGACTATGGAGAGGTAAGACGTGTTCACACATGCACACACTCAATCGTGGCAAGTCACTGTTTTGAGACCAAAAAGATTCAAGCTGATCTTGGAATCAGGAAACTGCTGCAGGAAGATGATGAATCACATCAGTGTTAGGACTTGACAGTGCCAGAAAACGCATTATTTGAAATGAAACTTTTATTTTTGAACAAACTTTTTATTGGTGCAGTTATCCTCTGAATCAAACATCTTTTCGGCAGCTCTGCTGTTTTATTGATCATGTGTGACCATCCAAACAAGCTGAGTTTTCCTCCACAACAAAGAGGGAGAACAGTGGAGCCATGATCCAAAATTGAACTTTTAAGAATGAGATTAAGACGCTAGTCTTAATTTACTCCCCTGTGATGAGGGCTGTGCTGTCTGATCTTTGACGCTTGTATCCCTGCTGCTGGTGAGCATGCAGACAAACAAGCACAACTTAATTGATCCCACTTTTTGTTAATTGAACATCCTCACACAACCTCTCTCTGTAGCTATTATGGGATCAGACATATGCTGTGATTCTAAGTGAAGTTAAGGCAAACAGTTTATCTCGGCTACTCAAAAACATTTATCCAGGTATGATTAACCATATTTACCATATGACTTGCACATCAAGAAGCAATGATTAAAGAAAAATAAAGCATATAGCGCAAAAATGTCATGCATGAAGTTCACATCGTTCTACTAAATATAGTAAAAAAACAGGTTGCTTTTTGCCAAAAAAATAAAGAAAGATGAACCATAGAGAAGAAAAGACTGTTGGATTTGACCTAATAGACAGTGATTTAGCCATAAGCCGGCACATCCAGAAAGCACCCGTGTGACTGCAACTATCTCCCTGCATTTCTCAGGGAGTTATATTGTAAATACATAAACTGTAGAAATTATCAAAGTCTTAGTGATGTCTGCTGTTTTGCTGTTGAAGGGGGGCTTTGAAGACAATCTGACGGGGTTTACATTCTGGTAATGTTATCTCAAACTAACTCCATATTAACTCAGTGGGATGTTTTTTGGCAAGAATCTGGCGATATGACATGTGAAACAGGGGTGACAGCACAGTGTATATGAGAGTGTATTACAATACTTTAAGTAGAGCAAAATATCATGATTTTTTCTTTTTTTTTTTTTTTCAAACTCAGCAGTCTACTTTTGGGGTCTCAGTAGCTGAATGGATTGTGTTTGTTCACTTGCCACATGCTGGGCACTCACCTCCAGTGGACTGAATTTTGTTCAGCCTGCATCCCATTTCCCATGTGTCTTCCCCTTTGCTCACCCCTTTTGATGAATGAACATAAGAGAAAGGCACTGGCTCAACCTGTTAAATTTCTGCTGCCAACTAGAGGCCAGAGGCTGAACTACACTTACAAATGTTTAAAATATTTATTATTTTTCAACTAACAAAATATCAATATTCCTCTTCACTGCATAATAATGCAATATATTGGTGTATCAATGTTTTCTTGCACCCCCTATAAGTTACTAACAAGACTGCACCTTTAAGGGCTAGTTGATTATTTTTGAAGTGGAGTTTTATTGAGTTAATTTCAATAGTAAATACTGTACATAAGCCAAAGTTATTTTGGTTAGCTCTGCCTGTCTAAGGACAGAACTGGTAGAGAAGCTAAGCAATACAGTGTTGCAGACGGGGCCAGTAGCTTTATGTAATCCACTGAATTTAAGGTGAAAACAAACTAACAAAACAGTATTGAGGAGACTGTACACTGTTCTGAATACGTTTCCACTGTGTTTCCATTATGTGTCCTTCCGCCTAGAGTAAGGTACCAAACAAAGGTGCAGAAAAGTAAAGCATTGTTAATATGTTAAGTACAGTAAACAGTCACCCTACTGCTTTGTTCTTTAGTTTGCACAAACTACACAGAGCTATTGGCCCCCATCTACAGCAATGAATACCCTCACTTCTCCTCCTACAGTGACTTTGATCAACTCTGCCCCTGTAGATCATGCATGCACTACTGAAATATACCTAATATGACTCCACTTCAGAAAGATGGAACTATCCCTTTAAGCTTCCCTGACAAACAGCCACAGTACGTCTTGCAGACTTTTTGTCACATCAGGGATGCTCATAGTTACATATAACTCATATCCTGCACAGGAAAATCAAAGGAAATTTCCTCTCCTTCACTCTGTGTGCCTGTAAAGACATTGCTTTTCCACCCAAACCATTATTTAAACAGGCTGTATAATGGGCGTCCTGTCATGTGGTCTTCTGCAGCCAGCCTCAGGTGGACACGTGAGGAGCTGTAGTTTCTGCACTTTTCTTTTGGCATAAACAGCAGAAGATGCTGCTTAGTGTTGTAAAGATTTTTATTTTTTGGCCAGCAACTTGTATCTTGGCTCACTGCATGTTTCAAATGCATTTTGCAAGGTTATACTTTGATGAACAGTCCCCATTGAGTCAACAGTTGAAATCAGAAACAGGAAGTAAACAGTGTCAGTGCTGACTGAAAGCTGGTGCTGTCGCCTGTAATATGTCATCTGTTGTGTATGTTAGCGCTCAGATAAAGGTCAGACTGAAGGTGAAGCAGCTGTGCAGGTTCATCCTCGGCTGTGAAGATCGATACAAACTCCTGGTATGATGCTCCACTTTCCTGCCCCAGTTCCTTCCTCTTCATCCTCCTTGTTTTCCTCCTCATACATATGCAAAATTCATCCCTGACACACATTCTGCCTCCAGAGAAGAGCTGGAATAGGCAGAGAGCATTATGGGAGCTCGTTCCAGGATGTCAGATGTTGGGACGACGTTGCCTGTGGCTGCCGCAACCTTGGCCCGTTAACACCACCATAACCCCACCAAAATAATGAAACTGAAGGTTTAAATCCCATTATGTGTACGTGTGTGTGCGCGTGTGCTCCCATAATCTGTATCAGCGGACAGGCACACGTTGCTCTTTGGATTTATTTGACGGCTGATGTGTTTGGCATGCACCAAAAACACACTTGCGCTCCAGTTGGCAGCACTAACATGGGGCTAATAATAGATCTGGTCTTTTTCGGCGGAATCCAAGGGTCTCATTTCTCCCTTTATGCCCCCAAAGAACATCCACATGTGTGTGCTTTTACAGTCATGCACCATGGATTCATATGTGTTATGAGAGAAAGCAAAGGGACCAGTACTGCCTTTCCGTAAGGCTGTGTTGCTAACCTTGTTTTGCAGAACATCTCCTAAATGTCCTGTTAGGGCTGGATTGAGATCTAAGATAAATTTTAAAACAAGAAATAGGATAGCACAATATTGTTTGAACTAATGTAGTTAAGAAAAACAGTAATATGCTTATTGACCTCAAGATGTGGATGGGGTCAATTCAACTGCTCAGTAATGTAAATAGTCATCAGCCAATCACTAGGCAGCATGTAGGCATGGACCTGCAGAAGTTCAAACTGAGTATCGGTCTGATGTTGGAAGGGGGAAGAAAGGTGATTTAACTGGCTTTGAACGTGACATTTTAGTTGATGCCGGACAGGCTGGTCTAAGTTCTCAGACACTGTTCATCTACTGGAGTTTTTACATACAACCATCTCTAGGGTTTGCATTAACATGGTCCAGAAAAGAGAAAATATCCAAATGAGTGGCAGTTCTCTGGGTCAAAATACCTTGCTGATGCCAGATGTCAGAGGATAGCGACCAGATGGCTGGAGATGATAGAGAGGCCGCAGTGACTCAAATAAGTGTTCATTACAACCATGGTAGCTATACAGAAGAACTATGTCCATCCCTTTAAGACCATAGTGTACCCATCCTCTGGTGCCTGCTTCCTACAGGAAAATGAGCCATGTCACAAAGCTCAATCCTTAACTTGTCACTTGAACATGATGATGAGTTCACAGTACTCCAGTGGTCTCCACAGTCACCAGATCTCAGTCTTATATATAGAGCACCTTTGACTGTGGTGGAATGAGAGTTTGCATCATGGATGTGCAGGCGATAGATCTGCAGAAGCTGTGTGATAATATCATGTCAATATGGATCAAAATGGCCCATGGAGTTGAAACTCAAGAACATCCATCTTGTTTTTTTCACATTTTTCCCTGTGCTTTTCCATTTAATTGTCTTGATTGAAGCGGTATTGGGTCTTTATTAATTCTAATCATCAAAAACTGCGCACAGTCTCATGAACACTGTCTAATTCACACAGACAAGTTGACAAAAAATATGGGGAAAATCATGATGTTTTGGAACTTTTTATTACTATATACTATATGCCAAAGAAAGAGATTTGAAAAAGAATTGACAAACTCAATTTACTGTAATGTTGTAAAAAAGTTTTATCTACAAGAGAGACATTGTGTAGGAATTTGGCTTCAATTTTCACCTCCATCAAGGAGGTTATGTTTTTGCCGGCATTTATCTGTCTGTCTGTTTGTTTGCTTGTGTTCAAAATAACTTGAAAAGTTCAGAAAGGATTTGGATGAAATTTTCAGGAATTGTCGGAAATGGGATATGGAAGAACTGATTATATTTTGGGGCTGATCCGGATCACCGTCTGGATCCAGGAAATTTTTTTAAGGATTCTTTAACATTGCCAGATAGGACCATTTTCGCCAAAGTTGACCGAAGCTGCTTGGCGGAGGTCTGCGCTCTCTGAGTGCTTTTCTCGTTGATAAACACAAACAGAGCTAGCCCAATATTTGATGTCTAGGATGTCTGTTTATGCTGCTGTGGTATCAAAAAGGTCACAATATTGTTTGGTTTTTACCAGAATCATACCAAAGTTTAAAATTTGCTCTGGATTATGAAACCATTTTTCAGTTCTTAACACAGAAAGAGAGCTATCTAAACTATAGCTAAGATATATTGAGACATAATTTTCGTACCATACAGCCCAGCCTGACCAGCAGGTTTTCTATCAGAGTTGCTTCCCTTTGCTCTGGATTATGAACGTCGACCTCCCCAACCCCCACCCAGCCCTCCCTCTCTGCCAGCGTTCGTTGTTTAAATGTTAGCTCAGCAGGAGTTGGTGAATATTTGATGGGGAAGCAGCAGGATGAGGAGATTCACCCTGTTAGGACAGGATCTGCCCCGTGCAAATAGTCCCAGTCTCTCCATCACTCCCTGCTGCTCGGTCACTGGTCCTCCTGATCTGAGTCATAAATGATTCCAGTGTGTGGCATTTAAATAGACTGAAACAACAAGAACGATGAAGATAATCTGCATGTCATGATCAGGCTGAGAGACGAAACATGCAAGATTTAAGCACTGATCTGCATTTTCTGTTTGTTTACATTTTTTTTTCCATTTCATATCCGCTCCTCAGCTGTGGTGTCACTCTGGTTCTGTTATCTAAAGTCCCTGACCCAGATCACTGCATCACTGATTCTGGGTTACAAATGCTGTGGCTGCAAAACTACACGCTTACATGTCAAATCAGCACAACTCACAGCTACCAGGGTTATATGCAAGTCTCTGCATCATTCATAGTCATTTCTTCTCTGCTCTTTCACTGCTGACTTATCATGAAACAGCACTCGTGACATGCTCACCTCTGCCACCATCAGACCATTAAGTCATGTCGAAGATGTCCGAGTGACAGGGTTTTTATTTTCATGTTATGTTTTTATTCTGCCTGTTGATGTAAGGAATTTGTGATGTATGCTGACTAATCTTCCCGTCATTGAGAGGTGCATAACAACAAAGCTGCACCTTAACTATTGCTGTAACAGGAGCAATAGTTAAGCCAGGCAACAAATCTTTCACTTATTTTTAATGAAAGCTGGTCAAACAAGCTAATTACATTCTAAAAAAACAATTTTTTTTTGCTTTTTTTTTACGTTTTAATTTGAATTTTCACGTAACAAACAGAAAGATCCATTCATCCATCTACTCATCCAAGATGGGTGGTTGCAGGCCAAGAAAGTGGACCCAGACATGATACCCCATAGATACAGCTGCCACATCAGTGCCAGATCTAGGTTCTAAGTATGCAACAGTACACTTAGCCTACCTTTCAATATGCACCCCGTTTTGTAGTCATAGTTTTTGGGTCAGTTTGGTTCTGACTACTCTGACCTTTTTACTTTTTTTTCCCTATTCCATCCTCAAGCATGTTGGGCACTTTTTACAGGAACAGCCAGAGGAAGTAAGGGAAAAATGCTTTTATTTTTTATCCATTAACATTTGTTTTGCCTTTGAATAAACAAACCTTTTCATAAACATTCTCAATGTAGTTTATGATATAAAAATAGAATAAACGCATTAAAACATAGCAATCTCAAGTGCTACGTAACCCCACCAGATCAAGTCAAAAACAAAAACTGAATTTTATTTTTCTTGGATTTATGTCTGAACACATCATAATAAAATTTTATTATTTGACTGTCTTTTTTTGGGCTGTCAACCATTAGTATCTGCTCTTATAGGCTTACGAAGGCTGCATATGAAGATCCCCCTGCCAATGTCAACGATGATTTAAAAGGGATTATAATCTTTAACCTCTGTCATTATGTCTGGATGTGCTGTTCTGGTGGTTTTGAGCAGATGATTTTTTACTGCTGCAGAAACCTGTAGGTTGTTATAACTCTGTTATAGAGTTACCAGTTTTTTTTTCCAAAGCCACCATGTAAAAGTATGATGTCTTTAATTTTATGCACAATGCTGATGTGATTTGAGCATGCAGTGCTCCTGTGAGACCAGATGTATGTTTGGCAAAGTGTCATTTTATCAAAGCACTGGTGCACAGAGAACCCACAGGACTCAATAGCTGTGTTGATAAGCTTTAGAGTTACTGATTTTCAGGTTTGGCAAATGCTGATCTATCTGTACCGTTACTCATAGTGCAGATTAGAATAGTGATGCTTTCTCATTTTGCAGCCCCTCCTCTTACAGCATGATATCTTGCTCCAACTTCAGCACATTGCGATTTATTAGGCTTTTGGCAAGATTTTCCTAATCCCTGCATGCTGATTCAAAGGCTTGAATGCAACAGACTACTATAGAATACTGCAGTTCACATGGAGATGCAGGGCGTCTAAATTAACTGTTCAAGTTTAAAAAAATATATTTAGTGAACTCATCCATTTTTTTAGTCAAAGCATTAAGCTGAGCACCATACACGAGGGTTTAAAAACTGGTATAGAGCAAGGGTTAAAACCAATCTCAGTGGATTTATAAAACAAGCACAAATGTTTCATGAACGATCCAAGGTTTATCCTTACCTTTACTGTCCGTATGGCCCACAGTATTAAGATAAAGATGAGATTTGATTAAATGAGATTAAAGTTCATGAAACCAGTGTAAAAATTAGGTCAGTGAACAACCAGATATGGATTAATCTAGAACATGTATTAGGGGTGTCCAAATCCAATATTGATATCGGATATTGGTCCGATATCAGCAATAAAACAAATATTGGATTATATCAGCCTGCATCTAAAATCTCCGATATAAGCACTCCGATACAAGCAGTCCTTTCTATTTTTTTTCTATTTATTTATTTAATTCAGTTTTAGAATATGCTTATGTTTAAGTTAAACACAGTGGTTACTTTGCAATTTAAAAATATGTTTGTTTTGTTTTTATTGGATTTATTTAGGTTACTTTTCAGGGTCTTCTCATTTATTTTTTATTTATTTTATTTAATTGTATGGGTCAGGTTTTCTCATACCTACTATTGCTGACTGCTGTTCTCTGTTTGAGTAATCTCACTTGATCAAGCCTTTTATTACAGTCCATACTACAAAGTAAGTAATAAAAACATGTATGATTCCTGCTGATATCGTATCGGATCGATATCGGTATCGGCCAATACTCAAGGCTGCAATATCGGTATCGTGTCAGAGGTGAAGTTGTATTGGGACACCCCTAACATGTATATGGTATTAGAATATTGTATTGCACTGATATACTAGTGGAAAATATGAATAAAATAGCCATACCAATAAACACAAAGATCCCATTGGCCTCTGTACTATTTTACAATATTGCACATTTTATTACAGGTGGGGGGCGGCACGGTGGCGCAGCAGGTAGTTCACATGCCAGGGCCTTTCTGTGTGAAGTTTGCATGTTCTTCCTGTGCATGCGTGGGTTCTCCCCCACAGACCAAAAACATGCTCATTAGGTTAATTGGTCACTCTAAATTGCCCTTAGGTATGAGTGTGAGCGTGAATGGTTGTCTGTCTCTATACGTTGCCCTGCAATCGACTGGCGACCGGTTCAGGGTGTACCCCACCTCTTGCCCAATGACAGCAGGGATAGCCTCCAGCCCCCCGCAACCCCGAGAGGGATAGTCGGTATAGAAAATGAATGAATGAATGAATGATATTACAGGTGGGAAGCAGAAAAACAACACATTTATTTGAAATAAGTATGGTATCTGTTTGAGGAATGTCAAATCTCAACATTATCTAAATGCTTCAGATTGAGGTGGGCCACATGAGGCCCTTCTCTTCAGCTGTTATGGCCCATAGGCCAATGTCAAATGTCAATAAATGTAAAGATAAAGAAAACATGAAAAAACTGACATGAAATATTTAAACCTGAGTTGCCAGTGCAGTGTCAGTGTCTTTTTTACACATTCTCAGTACCCCTAATAGTGCTGCATTTTCTCTTTGACTGAGAAGCTCTGTTAGAGCTCCGGCCTTTCTAAGTCTTCATTCTCCACTTAGGCCCAGTCTGCTCTGATTGGTTGACTGGTCTGCTCAGTGGTAATTGGCCAGTTCATTGTTGCTTGGCACCATATTGTCAACAGAACTGCATTTATTCTCACGTCTCTGTTCTGCAGTGGGCTTGCTACTGTGAGTCAATGGACTTAAACTGATGACCAAACAATAGCAGGATGTCGCACTGGTAGAGATGTTTAAGGGGGCCAGGGGAACAAGACGTTTCGGTACCCATTGCTGCCATAAAGAGGGGTAAAGGGAGAAGTCTGGATGCTGCAGACTTTTTGTCTTGTTTAAGTGCTCATGGGATGTCGATGGTGCAGTCTGATATTGCCCTCTGTCAGTAGTTGGAAAGTAGCAGGTTCAAGCCCAGCTCTGGCTGTAACATGGCAATGTATGCATAAGCTGGCTAATACTGAAGGACAATTTACATAGAAACTTTTAAAAAAAACATCAGAGTGACTGTGTGTGAATAGGTCGATGCAACCTGTGGTGTAAAACTGCTTGTAGTAGACGGAGAGACTTGAAAATAGCTATATGAGCTCAAATCCTTTCATCGAAGACATGTTAAACACACTAAAGACTTGAAAAGGCAGAATATGGGCACTTTAAAATAAGTTTGTATAATGATATAAAATGAAATGTATGTATTTGTTACTATTTGTTGATTAAAAAATTGTGATTTTTTTTTTTGCCCTCTGGCAGTGAGAACAAGTACAACTCTGGTCTTTCTGGCAAATAAAGTCGCTCATCTCTACATAAAATGAACTCCTGTCCACATGTGGGTTTATTTCTGAATTGTCAAGTAATTCACTTTTTAATCAATTACATTGTGAAGGTCAACTGACTACAGCCATCACTTATGACGAGTAAAAGTTTACATTTTCTTGTCATTTATAATAAAAAACTAAATATCTTTTTAGACTTAATGTGATCTAACTTTTTTGTTTCAGAATTACTTTTTTTATTGGGTAGTCCTGCAAAAGATACCATTTGCCTTGTTCAGGATTATGTATCGTTAAAACAGACTATTTAAAAGGTTGCTGGTTTTTAAGATGCAGTCTGAAGATGCTGTATTACAATCTTTTATCTAGAATCAAAATAGAGTAAATCAAAGATGACTCTCATAATTTCTAGATTCATGGTTACCATCCTGCCATGTAGATCTGGACCTGAGAGTTTTTTTCTGCTCTTGTTGCCATGGATACGTCGGCAGAGTAAGCATCAGGCTCCTCCTACAGTATTGCTGTGGCGTCCTTATGTTCAGCTCCTATGGACATATTAGCACCCAGACAGAATCGTGTTATGCATGAGAAAATCCAGGGTATAAATGCAGACAGAAGGCCACACAAGGGTGGAAACACATACACCTGTATCTCTAATGTACCCTCAGACATCTATATAAACAAACACACACGTAGATTACATTAGCAATGAGTTATGTTTGTTACATGACCTGGATTTTCAGAAGCTAGCGTGAAAGCGGCGAGAACTCACGCGATCACAGAACATGCTGCAGGGATGCCGTACTCCTTGTGCACCCACACACTCACAAACACACACACACACAAAAGTGCCTAATGAAAAGTGCGGAAATGACTTGTTCACTCTGATCTGGCACAGAAACAAGCTGATGTTTCTGTGATCTCCTGACCCACTCCCCCCCTCCTCATGGTTTTGTATTTGTGCCCTCTGAGGACCCATACTTACTCACTCCTCCTGCATCACATAATGGGATTAACTTAACTCCGTGAAAGAGGCGCACACAAACACTGATACACAAACACACAAAGCCAAACATCTTGCCCTGTGTGTCTGACTGTCCCATCTGTCTGCAGTGTCCCATATCTGCGGAGATGGAGCAGAGATCTCCCTTCGGGCAGGGATGAGTGTGGGCTGCCAAATCCTAAAGGATGATGACATATGAAAGGTGTTATTGGCCTCAGTGCTCCGGGGCATAAACTGAGTCAAGGCATTTTGTTTAACCCCCTTCTCCTGCAAAAGAAACAGCAGTACTCATTGAAGAATTTGGAGGTTTCAAGTTAGTTTAGAGTTTGAATGAAAATATATATTTCATGTTGACTTATCCTCATTTTAGCTGAAATTAATATACAGGAAGTGTGCAAATCTGAAATTCTAGACAAATTCTCCTAAAAGCACACGAAGTGAATCACATCAAACTTTGCTGTATTGAGTCAGAGAAGATCATTTATAATTTATTTAACTTTTTAGGGAGGTATTATGTCATTGTCATATCCTGTTGTTTTGTAATCTTTCAGAATGAAAGGCAGCTACACTGTAACCTAAAGACTGTAGTCTTACTCCAGGACTAGTGAGCCTAAAGCTGTGTGACATGTGTGATGCACTTAGAGCAAAAATTGTTACCTACGCTGCCCTGAATGTGTGCAGAGCTCAGTACGCAGATAAGAATAGTGATGCTTTCTCAGTAGAAGTCTCAGTTATGATGAGATGTTGGTAATGGCCCAGTAGTTAGATTTTGGTGGAGATCCAAATAACTGTCATTAGCAAATGATCATTCTTGCTCAATAACTGTCTAACTAACAACAATATCAACATGATTCTGAGTGCTAGTTGTGGGTTTTCAGGGTCAATGAATCATATTAAGATGCTATTAAATAATGAATCATATTAAGATGCTTATAGATGTAACAGCAAAATGTGGAGGTTTGCGCTCTCTGAGTGCTTTCTAGTTATTTATGTTGACCTGTGATTGTTATTGTTTCATGTCTGTAACTTGATAAATGTTCTGCCCAGGGATGCACAATAGAGTATTTTTGCTGATAGCCAATATTTCTTAACTTATTATTGCCAAAAGTGATATCAGTACAGATACCAATATTTTTCGGCAACAGCATAAAGTCTTTACTTTACAAAAATCCCGGGAAGAGAACAGTCGTAAAACAAGAAAAAAAAAAATCTAACTTTGAAAAAAATCTAACTTTGAAAAAAATCTAACTTTGAAAAAAATAAACTCTTGATTTTTAAATGTACCTCTGCAGTGATGATAGGTTGTAGCAAAATTGTACATTTATGTAATTTGACAACATTACTGCTGTTATTTTGGATGTAAAGACCAGCAAAAAATTTTGATGTTGGCCCATACCATTATTTAACTTTTTCAGCCAATATGGATATTTTACCAATGAAATCGTACATAGCTCTGCTGTCTGTCTTGACCAGGACATTCTTGTAAATAAAAATTAAACTCAGTGAGGCTCTGCTGGTAAAACTTAAATTGAATTAAACATGAAGCTATGACACAACCCCGCTGCATAGTAATGTGTCAAAAAAACCCTATCCTATCCCATCCTACTCTATCCTATCCTATCCTATCCTATCATAACTTTAGTGCTATGACATGCTAACATCAGCAGCTCTAATATCTTACCATTTCCATTCTGTCAAGTATTTAGCTTTGTAGGCTACTGTACTCCGATGCGATAATAAGCTCTTTAGGCAAATATCTGCTGATACTGATATCATTTCAATGATATTGTGTGAGCTTAATCAAAACCACAGAAGACTGAACAAAATTTGACAAGTCTTGGTAGCGTTTGTTCTTTTCATGAGGTCTACAAAAGTTAGTTACCATCTTTTCACTTTCATCATATTCATTTTCTTCCTCCTTCCAGAAAACTTTCTGCATTTTTTTAAGATGTTTTGCTCTTGTGAACACACTCCTCCACTCACACACGTACAGTGCATGAAGCGGCCTTCCAGTAAAGCCCTCTGAAGTCTGAAGCTGCTTTGCATGATTCAGGAGGAGAGCCCCGGGGGGGCCGAGCTTCTTCATCTGACTTCACTTATTGGCAGCAGCCTGAGTGAGGAGAGAGAGCGTGGAGGAGAGATGGAGATTGAGGATGGAGAAAGCGAGCGAGAGAGAGAAAGAAAGAGAGATTGAGAGAGAGAGACAGAGAGAGAGGGGGATGCTGTGGGCACAGTGACCTATATATCCAGCAGAGCTCCATTCAGAGTATTACAGTATCACACAGTACTGTATGCACCTGCAGATCACCTCACTGACCTTGGATCAGGTCTGGCAGATTTCCATGGTTCAGATTAGGATTGAAATATACTGAGGAGGTATTTTCTATAATCTGATCTTTGAAGTCTGAGTGTATTGAAGGCAAAATGTGAAGCTGTGGCCAGATGTCAGTGAAAACCAAATTATCCTAAAACCAAATTGTTACATTTAGCTCCTCTGAAGTGCAGCATGTGCTGCAGTGACTGGGTTATCAATCTGCTTATGTGAAAGTGAGTGAGACACAAGTGATACAACGCAATACAATCCATAATGAGTCGGTATCATATGATGCGATATAATAAAATATGATACAGTATGATACAATGGTGTAAAGTGCTGCTCATAGTGGACTCAAGAGTGTGTTCCCAAGAGCAAAACATCCTAAAAAATGCAGAAACACCATTCGAGATGATACAATACTGGCAGCAGAACATGATATACTGTACTTTACTGTTGGGGGGTTTGGGGGAGGGATTATCTTTAACCTCACTGCTGCCACGTTTAGCTGTCTCTACTGAAGGGTTAGTCTCTTCTACTACACTTCATCACCAGGTAAATGCATGAAAAGACATTTAAGAATATTTTCACTGAAGAAATATCACATTTAGGTGTGTCTTTTTCCAAAATATATTTTCCTCCCTCCCTGTCTCTTTCCCCTCACTATTTCAGCTTCTCTCTCTCTTACTCCTGCTCTGAATTATTGAACATAAGGTTTCCTATTTTAGGCCCTCTGTGTAGTTGAACTGCTCGTGCCTGTGTGTCTGCTTTACATGCCGGTACAGTTTTTGTGTGGAAGTGTGTTAAAAATTCACCAGAGGGGAATAGAAGAAGAAAACGTGGGAGACATTTTGAAAAAAAAAAAAAAAAGAGAAATTTCTTCCACTTCGGCTGCATTTTATTTTAGTCCCTGACACACTTTCTTACTTCAGAGCGTCCCCTCACTCTGAATCATCTGCGTGTCTGTTGTCCTGGGTGGTTTTCCCTAAACATCCCGGCTTTATCTGCTTTTCAAGGCTGTTATATCTGACAGATTTGACAGCAGCTCTGGCTTAAGAGGCAGTCGTAAGAACCGGAACTGAAGTCCAGACAATCATTGCTCCAGCTTGAATAGTAAAATGTTCAAGTATTTTTATCTTCAGAGGGACCACTCTTGGATTGAAAGTTTTATTTCCTTTTTTCAGGACTGCTAAACACATTTTGGAGTCAGATTTTACATAACATGAGGAGTTCCACTTTGTTTTCTTTGTGTCTGGAAGAAGCATTTTTAAGAATGAATAACCCTGATGAGTCTATAAATACATTCTGTTAACAGACTGCCGGAGCTACATGTTGCAGATTTAGGGCTGTATTTTGAAAGCATGGGGTATGTCGTTAAAAGGCAAACAGCTGTTTTGGGCATGTCTGTCCACATTTTGCTGCTTGTATATTGGTAAAATGGAAAACGAACTTGAGCTTATATAGCACTTTTCTAGTCTTTTACAGCACAAAGCTGCTTTACACCACAGGTCACATCTACCCATTCACACCCATTAACTCTAACATTCACTTACTGATGGTTAAGTGTTTCTATTTTAATTGTCCATCAGTAGCAACTCATATATTTATCCTTTCATGCCCATTTACATGCCACTGACACAGTAGTGGGAGCAACTTGGGGCTAAATGTCTTGCCCAAGGACACATCGCTATGTGATAGCTGGAGCTGGGCTTGAACCTGCAACCTTCTGATTACAGACCAAGTACATTATCAGACTGTGCCATCGACGCTCCAATATATTGTGCAATACTATCTCCAGAAGAAGCAAATTGTGTGTCTTGATTATCCCTATCGTGTTTGGGGCATAACATGAATTAAACCTGTCAGTGTCAGCTCTTGTTCTGTTTAGTGTGCATTTGATTGCCTGAGTTTGGTTATTTATTCAGATTTTATTATTTGGATTGCAGCTGGCCTATTCCTCCACTGAACACACAGAAAACACAGAAGACTGTGTGAAATATGTTTGAACACTTCCCTAATAGCTATTATTTCATGAAAAAACCTCCAGATTGACAGAATCCAACAGCTTTATGTTCTCTAATATCCTGGTTGCACAACATTAAATAAAGTTAATCTGTTAACATTTGCCTACACATTTTTTTGCTGGACTTCTTGGCTATATTTTCTGATGCATGCCTAAAAAGACACTGGACGGTCAGCTCTAAGATGTACACAAATATGGTATGATAGACTCTAGACTTTCAATGGCCCAAGGTTTTGAGGGGTCAGTGGGATTTTTTTGTACCCATAAAATGGAGAATGCCAGCTTTGTGCCTTGCCTCTCCCAATCTTAAGAAAAACACAACCCTTGGCACAAACTTGAGCATATATTTGTTTGATAAGATAAGAAAGACAAGTGTGCTGCAGGCCTCAACACTTTGTTCAAGGTGTAAAATAGGATCCTGAAAGTTTGAAAGGCATGAGTCAGGACCATGTTCTGTAAAAAATATAGACATAAACTTTTTTTCACAGTGCAAAGGTGGTGCAATGAAGCTCTGTCATTATTGCATCTCAAGACATTTACATTAATTCCTTGAGGATGTGATCATTGCTTCAACTCATAGTGCTATATAACTCCAGGGGCACGCAGGAGAGTGCTATGCAACATGTGGTTGTCTAACACACAAAGGCAGACACACACACGTTGCTACTATCCTGATGCCATCTCCTGAACCGACAAATGCGGGGAAAATGCCGCTGAGTCTTTGTCTTGCACTTAGAAGTACTCTAACATTAGGAGGAGACATCTTATACAAAACATGTTATGAACTCTTCAAATTTGGGACGTGATTTGTCTTAGTTACATCAGAGGTTTTTGGCCTACATTTGAAAAATGTTTTTGAACAATCAGACAGTAAACCTGATTGTGGGCAACGTCGGATTAAACTCTTCAAAATGTGACCCTGACTGTATTGATTTGTTTTGCCAAAAGGCATTGCTCACAAGTCCCCCAACTAAGTTCATACTTGACCCATTAAATTGTATTTCACTTTACCTTTTCACATGTATATGTTAAATACATAACTGTTTGCTGCTCATTCATAACCAAGCCCTTCTTTCATTCATCCCCCCTCTCCACACATCAGCTGATGATGTGTGTGATTTGTGTGTGTGAAGACTTACCTTCTGTTGCACAGTAATTTTCCCTGAATTGCCAAGGTGGGCTTGACTCTCTGATTGCGATGGCTCTTAGTAAGCTGTCAATTACAGGCAGGGGTCTCAGAGCCATTACAGCATCAAATGAGTGACTGAGTGAGAACATAGGGATCCATGTGAGTGAGAAAGTCTGATGAGAGAGACAGATACATCAGAAAGATCTGTTAAAAAGAAATCTGAAAGAAACCGTCAGAAATAAGAGCCAGACAAATTCAGGAAGCAAACAGGGATAGAAAAAAGAAAATTCAGAGCAGGGCAATAAGAGGATAGAAGTAAATTAATGAAGAACGGGATGATGTGTGAGAGAACGAAACCAAGAGAACAGAGAGCCAAACAACAGAGAGGGGGAAGGGATAAAAGAGGGTGAAATACAAAGAGAAAGAAAGATGAGAGAGACAGAGACATGATGTGTGTGACATGAAGATACGAAGAGAGTGAGAGATAGATTTAATTGGGTAAGAATATATAGCTAAGGAGGTACAGTATATGTAGGTGTATGTATCAGACACATCACAAGAACAATACTTACCTATGCAAGCAGGATAATGGACGACACTGCAACTCTAATCCCAGCTAAAGAGAGCCTCGAGCCAATTCATCTCTCTATGTGGTGCATATTACAGAAGAGTCAAAAGAGTCAAAAAGTTTCCCTTAACGAATGTCAGGCTATCTTGTTTGATGAGGTTTGTGTGTAGGTATGACCCACCACTATACAGCCTCATCAACGCTGCAGCAACCATACCTGCAGCAGTCCTCTTTGGCTGTATCATTCACTCAGTCTCACATTGTCTGGTGTCATGAACGCAGCACAGACAAGTCGGACACAAATGCACAACACCAAAACCAGGGTCAAATAGACAAAAGGTTTAAAGTTTAAACAGGCAGGAGACGGTACACAGATAGGCAGTCAGCGATGCAACAGTGTCTAAATACGTTAGGCAAGAGGTGGCACAAAAAGGTAATCAGATCAGGTAGCAAAATTCAAGAATCTTGTGGCAAAAAAGGCAAAGTCAGGAGACAGGCAAGGTAACACACAGCTAGCCAAAACTGTGAAGAATGCTGGGATGAAGAATGCGAGGATGTACAACGAACTGGCGACATGACAGTGGTTAAATACAAGAGATAATGAGGGGTGATGGGAAACAGGAGACAGGTGCGACAAGATGGAGGCAGGACGAACAGGAAACGGATCTGGAACAGAAACAAGGGTTAGTGCTTTAAAATAAAACAGGGAAGACAACACGAGTCATGAATCAATAATAAAGGAAGACATGACAGTCTGGCATCGCAACATTCTTAGAGTCACGTGGCATCTGTTCACTCTACTATACACTCAATTAAACTCAGGCCAGCTTATGACACCAACCAGGATATGACTTCTAAGCCTGCTTCTTTCAGACTAACAATCACAAGTACATTCACATGCCAATAACCCCAAAATGGGTGTTTTAACAGGTATAGTCTATTTACTGACTTTGAGGATCTAGAGGAGCAGAGAATTCGATCTTGTACAATAGATAAGGCAGGCAAAACTTTCCTTAACATTTGTGAAAACATGATGTAATGTCCCACTCCCAAGGTCTACGAGGGAAAGACAGGGAGTCAAGTGGACAGGGTCATCATGTACGAGGGAAAGTGAGTTGTTAGCATAAGTTATGCTTTCTCTAATGGAGGGCGAGGTGCAATTGGGTCATTTAATCTCAGCTGAGTGAGCGGGGAAAGGTTACAGCGACTCAGACCTCATCAGTTAACAGCCCACATTTTTACTTTCATAGCACGCGTGAAAGAACACACAAGCTGCAGGTGAAAGTAGGTCTGCGTGTGCAAACGGCTATGTGTTGTTTTTCTAAATTCAGCAGCTCTGTGTTGTAGACGGCCGTGTTACTGGAGTGAAATAGATTTAAGTACAAGATGTCTGAATGCCTACAGCACGCCCCTCTGCCGCTCTCAACAGACTCCTTCAACATCTGTTACAGCAACACAAACTCACACTCTCACAAACACACTCACACACAGAGGGCGGAGGTTGGCTGTGAGACTGCACTGACATATCAACAGCTCGGTATCATAAAGGCCGAGGTTTCTATACTTAGAGACGTTGACTCTGCTGGAGTGAATGACCGACCTTTAAGCTGAAATAGAAAGTAAATTATCTCCCATCACGTTTCATGTGCAAGTGTGGATTGTGTGCAAGGACTGGGTCATTGGATGGGTGTGTGTGTGTCTCTGACATGAACACAAGCCGAGCTGCTTTCACCTGTCAGCTCCTGACACATCAGATCTGTTACTTTCTCCTCTGCACTCTTCCTGTCCCTACTTCACACTTACTGTGTTGGTAAAAGAAATAGAAGAGGTTGTAGTTTGGTTAGACTGTTTTATAGATTCTTTTCATGTTGGCTTTCACAACTGTTAATCACAATCAGCTCGTGGTTTAAAGGTCATGCTGAAAACTAGAGCTGTGCTATTCAAGGGAATTGCTCTGAGGAAATCACCGGCAGTTATTTAAAGACAGTTTGAAAGATTTAAGATGAACTGGGATGTACATCTGAGTTTACTAGCTTGATGCTAACACTAGGGATGCAGGATATTATCAGCACAGTATCACTTCTGCTTTTGAGTTCTCTCTCATGTGCCATTTTAGAGAGATGTTGCAAACCCATCTCCAAAACTTACATAAAACCAGAATACAATGATTTTCAAATCCTTTCTGACCTATATTCAATTGATGACAAGAAATTTAATGTTCAAACTGATAAACGTTATTGTTTTGGTGTAAATATTCTCTCATTCTGAATCTGATGCCTGTAACATCTTCAAAAAAATGCTGGGACAGGGCCAACAAAAGACTGGGAAGGTTGAGGAATACTTAAAAAACTACTTTGGAGTATTTCACAGGTGAACAGCTTAACTGGAAACAGGTGAGTGTCATGACTGGTTATAAATGGAGCATGCCCAAAAGGCTCAGTCATTCACAAGCAAAGATGCAGACAGGTTCTCATCTTTGTGAACAATTGCATGAGCAAATACTCCAGCAGTTCAAGGTCATTTCTCAACCAACAGTTGCAAGGAATTTAGGGGTTTCATCATTACAGTCCGTAATATCATCAAAAGATTAGAATCCAGAGAAATCTCTGCACAAAAGCAAAACCAAACACGGACATAAAATGCCCAATCCTTTGAAACTGAGGACTGTGGGACTGACACAAAAAATGAAAAAGTGTGCTGTGGTCTGACGATTCCACGTTTTAAATTGTTTTGGGGGAAATTATGGGCATTGTGTCCTCTGGCTAAAGAGGAAAACGATCATCCAGAGAGCACAAACCTCCACTAAGGCATTTCTGACATTTCTAGCCAAGTTGTTATGAAAAATATGGAAAACTGCCCTATTGAGCAATGTTAACAAAGTCTTTAAAAAAATCCTGAATTCAAATCATCACTAAATCTGATCAATTCTTCCATGAGCATTGACCAACATTCCCTGAAAATTTTATCAAAATTTGTTCAGAAAACAGCAAAACCAAGGTGATGAAACAAGTAAATGATCTGCTTTTAAGGGCAGATTAGTAACAGTCTGCACGTCTTATTGTCCTCCAGGTGTTGTACCTACAGACGGCGGAGGTCACCAGGGAGCGGGTGTATGCTATGCACCAGTCCAGCATCGATGGGGTGGAGGACATGTCAGCGCTGGCAGAGCTGCACGAGGCCGCCATCATGCACAACCTGTACCAGCGCTACCAGAAGGACGACATCTATGTAAGGGCATTCAGAGACACAAGCTGTGCTCTGGGAGTGTGTGAGTGTTGTATGTGGGCGTGTGAATGTGTCTGTACATGTTAATGGCATGATGGACTCCACTTCTCATTTTCCACTAACTGTATGCATGAGGCTTTTAGTGGGAAACACAAATCATCTTATTTGACCACTGTACTCGAAGTGAAGTAAATGAAGAGGAGAACAAGAGACAAGAGTAGGGCTCGGCAAACCTGGCCTGCCAATTATAATTTCTGCCCCTCGCCATGATCTGGAAAATGCCTGTTATATGTGTATTTGATCATTTTTCTTAACAAACAAAACTTTGACGATCATTAATAGATGAGGTAAACACCTCAGGCGCAGCTTCAGCTGACGCTGCCTCCTGCTTCACCCACTCAGTGCCCCCACACCAGAGTGATGTCTAGAGTGAGACAGAGACTTTTATTTCTGCAGATTAAGGACGATTTTTTAAGTTATGGAAGTAAAGCCTCTGTTCAAGAGTAGAAGAAGATAATGCGGTGATAGTAGAAGATAATGTAACATAATGTGGTGAAAAAAAGGAGTCACAACAAGCACACAGGACCGTTAAGACTTGCTGAAGAGTTTATCTGATGACTGTAGGCAGAGGCAGGCTAATACGTCCCATTGACCTCCCATTGAGCTAAGCTAGTTATCGGTGGGCGATCTTATTTGTTATTGCACGCAGCATGGAAAGAATGGTGTCTATCTGCTTGTCGTGGACTCGAGAGTGAGGAAAGAAATGAAAACAAAAAAATGTTGGACTATTGCTTTAAGCCTCATATACTTTCGCCAGTGGGAACTGATATTGCTAAAATGCTAACTAACTTCTGCGCATTTGGACTCATTTCTGCACCACTTAATCGTTTCACGCTCAGGTAGCTTTTTAAGTCTGCATTGAATTGCTGACATTATTGCCAATAATCAAATACACAAAGTCAGCAGTTGTGTAGCTTACACTAGAAGAAAAACTTCAGGAGCAACTTTAGTTTTCTGGTGAGACTTATCTTCTGTTTTTGTTTACTTCTTCAGGAAAAGTAGATTTCTCTGACTTTGTGTGAGCTGTTGATGTTTATCATAAATATTTGATAGTGTTGCTGAGCTCTTGCTACAGAAAATAAATGTTTTGAAAAGCTTTGAAAAAGCAATTAATAATGCAAATGTTTGGTTAGCTTTAACATTTGAGGCCTCTTTTTACAGACAAGTGATTGACAAAACAATGAAAAAAGTGAAAAAGATGCATGAGCTGAATCTCGTAAATCTCCATTACCCACCTCGATGTTTAATGGATATTAGATGAATGAATTAAGGCCATAAACAAGCACATTTTGATCATTGTTGGTTGAAAGTCAGACAGTCGGGAAAACCTAGAAGATTATCAGACAACAGACCAATCAGAGCCCTCCTAGGTGTGACCTAATCTAGATGATGAAATATTGTTCATGCACAGATTTTGCTTAAGCTGATCAGAAGTATTAACCCGCTGTGGGGTCAGATTACTGTTTCACTGTGTGCGATTGCATTCATATGTATGTATGTCATTCAACAAAGAATAATGTGTGGTGTTGGAAGAAAATGCACAGACAGCGTAATATGACACAATGGGGCTGAGCTGAGGTTTGTAGAGCGAAAGGGTGGAAAGCAAGGTGACTGTTTCAGCACAAAAAGCACAAGATGAAAATCTAACACCGGTCCTCTTTAGCTTACTGACATGACCCCAGCTTTCTAACAAAACTAGTTGTTTGCCATTTATACTAACAGTTGTATACCCTCTCCTATATTCCCTTATCAAGGACAATATAAATTATTTGTCTATTTTTGAAGAATATAGCAAAAGGAAGGAAGCATTTAGACCAAAAGACTGAATATTATACAGACTTAACCCAAATTATTCTTTCTGACTACTTGCAGACTAACATTGGCAGCATTCTGGCTGCAGTCAACCCCTACAAGCAGATCCTGGGTATGTATGCTCCAGAGAGGGTGGACCTGTACTCTAAACACCACATAGGAGAGCTGCCACCTCACATCTTTGCTGTGGCTAATGAATGCTACCGCTGCATCTGGAAACGCCACGACAGTCAGTGTGTCCTCATCAGGTTAGTTGAACAATCATGGGAGCTTTTTTTTATTCAAACACACCATTTTATTTTTAATTCCTGCCTTTATATTTTAACCTCACAATCCAGCAAGTTCTTCTGTGATACTGAAGCAGACATAGACATGCTAATTTATCTTCTTAATAGTTTTATTAGGGATTTACTTGTCTTGAGAAAGTTACTTTAGTTTCTGTTATGGCATTGCATAATTAATAATGCAGCTTTTGCTAGAGGTTAAACAAAGCAAAACTGCATCAAAAGCTAGCCAGCAACACATGGGACTAAAAAAATGTTGTCTTGTGTGGTTTGGTGCTAAGATAGAAATGGCTGTGGCTATGCGTCACAGATTTGATTTAGTCTACTTCTTTTTGTCAGTGGTAATGTTTTCATCAACTCATTTGCCAGGCAATAACAAGTCTTGAGGATTGTTTTGTCTCTAGACATCTCACTAAAAACATCACATAGTTTGCAAGCAAAAGAATGGGCCACATAACCACAATTGACTTAAGCTCTTACTTAACAAGCTAAAATTAGCTAAGCTTTGCACAAATGATGGACAAAATGGGTGCTGTCCTGGTCAGTATTTAGTATAGTTTGATTTGGCCATCCAAAAGGTTAAATGGTTGGTTTGGATGATTAAAAATACTTGCTCTACAAAAATGCAGGTAAGAAGGTCTTGCTTGAAATATCACCCAGTAAGAGAAAGTTGAATGTAAATAAAATTGGAGGGAAATCTGACCAAAACTCAAGGTCATACAGAGATTTTTGCACATTTTTTGGAGCACTCACACGTTCACCTGAGTTGCTCACTCTGTGATCCTTACAAGTTGTACCACATTGTAAAGGTGACTAATCAGGCTTTCCAGTGATATAAAATACTGTACCTGTTGGTATTAGTAAAGGGGAGAAATAATCAACCAAACAACTTTTCCAAAATCTTTTTGAGGAGTACATATACAGCCATTTTGGGTTGGTCAAGGGGAAATATGTCTGACCAGATGGAGTCCAGCATCCCTGAGAGACGAGCTTCTCCTTAACTGGCAACCTGGTCAGTGTTTGCCCAATAAAATTTAAAGTGCAAACAAGGAAATCTTGTGTGCCTTAACCCTATTCATTTCAGAGCCCTTGAATATATAGTGGTCTTTGATTATACTTAACCCCTTAAAGCCTGAAAACACAAATTATAGCCGGACAATTCTAATTTTTTGGAGCTAAAATGTTTATTTTACTTTCTACTGAAATCCTAAAAATGTAAAATTTCCATTGAATTTAACATATATATTATTTGTATCTCATTCGATACATTACTTGTTTTTGGCAACTGATAATCCATTCGAGGACATTTTTGTCATTTATCTGATTGTATTCAGATGTTTTTTTTAGTAATTTGTTGATCATATTGATTAGATAGAGGTGTCATAAAAGTATGTATCAAATATGATACAGCAGGCATTAAAGGGTTAAACAAAATCAGCATATTCTCATTTTAGACATGTTGATTTAAAGCAGTTCTTTGCTCACCTCTCTGGCACATTTGACAGAGGTTCAATGTAGACATGCATCCAATTTTACTGTTTTTTCTTGTACTAATGATGTCTTATAGTAAATCCTGCTTTTTCCTGGTATTGTCCGAGTTGCAGAGTTGGTAAACACATATAAAATGTTCAACTTGGTTCATTATAGAGTGGTCAATTTAACAATGCATGCTGTGGTCTGATTCGTGAAAGTGACTTTTTTCTTTTTTGCTTTATCATCTAAACATAATGAAAGTTTTATATCTTGTGAAGTTTTCCTGAAACAATAAGGAAAATAAGCATAAATCTCAAAAAAAGTAACAGAAATTGCTTGTCATTACAGAAAAATGAAAAAAAAGGTAATAATATCAAAATATGTTGCCAAGCTGTACCAATCAATAAGTCAGTCAATCGATCAATCAGTCTGTCATTCCATATTTGTATAGTGCTAAATCATAAAACCATGTTTTCTCTAGATACAAAAGAGACAGTCAAAGTCACATTCTTTGTATTTTAGTTTATTACTGTTATTAATTATCATGATTAATGATATTTATTTCCACCTTTAGCAAAGAACCTGGCAAGATTTAACAAAAGCTACAGCAGCAAGACAAAAACAGTTTTTCAAATAAGAAAACATCAGCACTAAATATATTTGAATAAGGATCAGAATCAGCTTCATTGGACAAGGAACCAAATTTGACCCCAGTTTAAAGTACGCTATATGTACATACATTTAGGTGTAAGTATTTTTTTTTTAAATATTTAAAATTAAAGAAATAGAAATTAGTTGTACTCTTTTGTCATGAAAATAAAATAGATTTAGAAACAGAGGTGATCATTTTTATCTGGTCTGCCCGGCTAACTGTTTGATCATTGGGCCCAATGTCTTGCCTTGCTTTCAGTTACACGCAGGCTTTGTTTCTCTTGGTTTGCTGATTAAAACAGACTGGAAGCTAATGTTATTTGTCTGAACTTATCAAACCTCAATAACAATGAAATAAGCCGACCAGTCAGAGATACTTGAATGCCAGAGAAGGTCACTACGTGCTCAATTAGATTCTGTTGTGTTCGTATGTATTTGTGTTTGTCCACAGCGGTGAATCAGGGGCAGGAAAGACAGAAAGCACCAAACTGTTGCTCCAGTTCCTGTCAGTGATGAGCCAAAACTCAGTCGGGACCCCTCCGACTGAGAAAAGTACCCGAGTGGAGCAGGCCATCGTACAAAGCAGGTACACATCAAGAAGACTTACTTCTCTCTGATCCTTTAACCCTTTAACTCCCAGCTCAATTGTTTGGCAGAGGTCAGTGAATTCAAGAATATTTACTGTGTTAAAAGAAAACATAACATATCATTGTTTGTTTCTGTCAGTGTTTAAAGGTACAGAAAAAACTGCAAACAATCCCTCCCCAAAAAACCCAGATATTTTCTTTGTGTGGGATTTGAAGGTTTAAAAAGCTAACAGCTGATTTATGTGGTGACATAAAAATGCAGAAACACTTGGGACAAAATCAGTTAGAAAAGGCAGAAATGTTCATGAACAAAATAGCAATCAAAAGATAACTTAAAATAGATGATATTGAGTTTGACAAACACAAAAAAGGATGTATTTGATGAATAACAGAGCTCTACTATGTAGTTTTATATATATATACATATGCATGTATAAGGGCAGCTTGATTATTGCAAATCTTTATTATTATTATTATTATTATCATTATTATTTTAAATACATAAAAATGTAACCTAACTTAACCGTTTACCAATATAATGATTTATGCATATATACATATATATCTGTTATTCAGCAAAAAAATCTTAATTGTGTTTGTCAAAATCAATATAATCTATTTTAACTTATTTTTGAATGCTAGTTTATTCACATTTTTGCATTTTCTTTTTGATTTTGTTTCAGATGTTTGTGCATCTTTATGTCATCACGTAATCAAGTGCTGGCATTTTAAACCTTTGTATCCCACACCAAGAAATGATCTGTTTTTTGGTTTGTTTGTAGTTTTTTCTGTTCTCTTAAATGTTAACGGAATCAATTAATGATTCGATTTGTACTGTTTTTCACAACATTACATATCCTTGAATTTATTGATGACCTCTGCCAAACAATTGTGTTGGTAGTTAAAGGGTTAATGTGACTGCTAGAAGTATTTTAATCGACAAACAATGAGTATACAGCTGCAATCAGCTCTCCACAGACGAGTAAAATCATTCAAGCAAAATGACATGATAATGTGCTGCCTTTGTAGCAAATTATGATGAAGTAGCGATAACTCCAACAAATCAAAATTCACTGACTGCGCATGTTCTCCTTCTCCACAGCCCGATTATGGAGGCATTTGGGAATGCAAAGACTGTTTACAACAACAACTCAAGTCGCTTTGGGAAATTCATCCAACTTCACTTCTCTGAGTGTGGAAACATCCAGGGAGGCTGCGTCATCGACTGTATCCTTCTATTCTGCTTGCAAAATAAGAGTATTTGAAGAGTGACTGTAATGATTTGTGCTTTTCTTTTTTAAATGATTATATTGGATATATGTCTTATGTTTGTTGTGACAGCTGTTGTTTTTTTCCTTGACTCTCAATCTTTTAGATTTACTGGAAAAGGTAAATGCAAATCATCAGCTTGGTCATGTCAAGTTAGAATATATACAGCTTGATTTTTTTTAGCTTTGCATCATGAATCGTAATGAGATGTTAATTAAAGCTTTGCTGCATTGATTTTTCTGTAGAATCGAGTGGTACGACAAAACCCTGGAGAGAGGAACTACCACATCTTCTACGCACTGCTGGCGGGCGCTAATAAGGAACATAAAAGTAAGGAAAGCATGAAAGTCTTCTATTAGCAGAGTTGTTTTTATGTCTGTTTTATTATATTCTCCTAGATTTTTTGAAACCCCACAATACAAATAAAACAGAACTGAGAAACTAGTCAGAGAAATCAATCAACTTCCAGACATCAAGTTTCCAAATTGCTATTCTCTTTTAATCATCTTAACTCGTATTTTTATTTTTTTCATATAATTCTTCAGGCCAGTACTTTTTGGAGGAATCCGCAGAGGCATTTCACTACCTCAGCCAATCAGGATGTCTGAAAGACAAGAGCCTGAATGACAAAGAGCTGTTCCACAGTGTGATGGTTCGTATCGCTGAACTTGCTTTGCTTTTCTTTTCCAGTGTCCAGTCTTTGTTGGTTAGATTGAGAATTTATGCTTGAAGGTGAGAACTCAAATTTAGCATGTCAGGGGTTGGCCAGGACACTGTATGATGTTCTGAGCTTTAGTTGTTCCTCTGGATCAGGTAGTCTTATACTGGTGATTCGACTAGAAACCTTCACAATGTGTTCAAGCCTCATACTTATCTGCTTTAACACCAGGAGATAAAGATAAAAACAAAGGTGAGGACAGATTTAACCATGGATTTATAACAAATTCATTCATCTATTTACTGTAAACTCTAGTTTTTGAAGGAAGTGCAGCCGCTGTTGTGCTGTTTTAAAACTGGATCTGTGTTTTCATTGAATGACAGCTTGTTATCAATGATGACACCCAAGTACTTATGATTTTGAGTCCTTCCTACTGTCTCACTTTATTTTGAGAATAAAATTGGTGACCCTAACTTCCACAAGGACCAAAATAAAAGAAAAAAAACATAAAAAATATAAGAAAAAGAAAAGCCAATAAAAAGGGGTAGATATAGAAGACAGGATAGTAAAAGAGAATAAGATATAAGTAATAAAAGCAGCTAGAAAAAAAATGAAAAGGAAGAAAAGCTTCAAAATGAGGTAAAACTTTGTAACAATAGAATTACATTATGGAGTAAGAATTGTACCTTGTTTGCCCAAAGAGTAGCACCAGCTCATGAATTCTGACACAGAAACAGAATATAAATACCACTCATTCATTCTCTTGTCTGTAGCACCTGAACCCTGTGTGTGTTTGTGCTGCAGGAGGCGCTGAAGGTGCTACAGTTTACGGAAGAGGAGATCAGAGACATGTTCAAGCTGCTGTCGGGGGTCTTACAGCTTGGAAATATCGAGTTCATGACTGCAGGAGGAGCTCAAATCACCACTAAGCAAGGTCAGAGCTGAGTGAAGAAACAGTAAAAACTCATAGGGGTGTTTTGCAGAAGTGTAACACATCTCTCTGCTTCTGTCTGTCAGTGGTCACTAACGCCAGCGAGCTGCTGGGGCTGGACGCCTTCCAGCTGTCTGAAGTCCTGACTCAGCGCTCCATAATCCTCCGAGGAGAGGAAATCTGCTCCCCTCTCACTATAGAGCAGGTCTGCACACACTCGCATACATACATTAGTTCTGGCCTTCTTGATTGATCACACACCTTGACTCTCCCTCCTTGTTGTTACAGGCCGTGGATTCCCGGGACTCTGTTGCCATGGCGTTGTACTCCCAGTGTTTCTCTTGGATCATCATGAAGATCAATCAGAAAATCAAAGGGAAGGAGAACTTTAAATCCATCGGCATCCTGGACATCTTTGGCTTTGAGAACTTTGAGGTCAGACCTTGGTGGAACTTTTTAAGATGCTATTCAATCAGGTATAGATTTTGTTTTATAAAAGTGTCTCTCCGCTTCAGGTGAACCGCTTTGAGCAGTTTAACATCAACTACGCCAACGAGAAACTTCAGGAGTATTTCAACAAGCACATCTTCTCTCTGGAGCAGCTCGAGTACAACAGGTACACATCATGTTCCCCCGTGTGCCTCCAGCACTGTGACTGATAGATTAAAGAAAACACAGAGCAGTAAATTTACTTCTGAAAGAACTGTATGAAGCTGTGAGTGAAACAACTTTGATTAAAAAAGCAATAAAGTTGTCCATAAACAATCAGATCATTCTAGTTTAAGATCTACAAACTTGCCTAAAAAACAAACTGGCTCTTAAGAAGTACTGATTTTGGAGTTATGGTTTATTCAGACTGTTACAGTCATCACAGCTTTAATTCTGTTTTACCTAAAGGTAAATATTGCTGTGACATAATGGTGGCTTTGAATATTTATGTCTATTTCTTTCCCCCTTGATTAATTTTATGCATTTTATTATCACATACTTCGTACATATTTTTTAAGTTTTTCCTTTTTTCTTAAGATTTTTATATTTGCTCAACACTTGTGAGTTTTCTTTAATTCATCTCTTTATTACTTTGCCTCTATTATTATTAATCCTTTATTTTACTTTTATGTTCTTGGTGTGTACAAAATTGTGATTGTAGTACAAAAAAACCGAGATTTTTTTTTTTATAAAGAAATAGCAACAATCTTAGAAGGAAAATCTCACAACAATCTTGTCTTTCTGGCTTCAAGTTACTGTAATGCATTTCTTGTTCTAGTATCTTCTTTAATTTGTCTAAGCTTTTATTCACTACAATTGTAAGGCATATTTACATATAACTCCTTTCATTGTAATAATACCTCTGCCCTAGCGATAAATCACAAATGTTTACTGAATTCTCTTTAAACTCTGTCCACTCTGGATTAAGGAACAACTGTTTCAAATTAGGAGGTTAAAGGTTAAGATCACTGAGTCTCATATTCAACCATTGCATGCAAACACTAAGCAGTATAGTATCTCAGTAATGTTTTCAGAAAGTTTCTTCTAGCTTAAAACAAATGTCAACTCATAATCAAAGATATACTTCTTACGTTTAGGAGGTGATAGGTTTGATGGTCACTGTGACCTAAATTATGAATCCACCATCAGAGAAATACTCTAATTACACTATATAATAAACTATCCAGCCCCTCTTGACCCACCACTATACTTTCAGCGTCTGGGTCCAGTATACCTTTCAGCTGCCTTTAACTGCAGTCAATAGCACTGTTATCCTCATGTTTTGTATTTTCTCTCATTCTTCTAGACTCACAAAACTCTTTTTGAATGTCTCAAATCATTCTGCTGACTTGATATGTTTTAAAAGGTTGAACTTAAAGCATTTTGTCAAGCCTGCATTATTTTTTTCAGCAAAGAACAACAAAGAACCAAAAGTGATTTGGAAAATTACAGAATATAATGAATAAAGCTATAAATGCAAAACAGAAAACAGACTTCTAGAAACATCTAAGTTGCTGAAAGTGATTTTAAAGCGAGTCAAGAATAAAAACTTTTGTCTTTGTGTCTGAAAATGTCTTTCTTATCATTGTCTTGTTTGATTTGTTGCTCAGGTTGTGACGTTATGTAAATGTATATCATGTTATCATTTTTAACCACTTCATAGGTTAATTTTTCCTCTTGTGTCTTCACAGGGAAGGAGTTCAGTGGGACGCAATTGACTGGATGGACAATGCAGAATGTCTGGACCTCATAGAAAAGGTAGAAATCTGATCTGTACCCAGTTAACAGTGAACTAAAAATTATGGTTGTTTTTATGTTTGTGCAAAACTGTCACCAAATCTTGCAGCTGGCTATATTATGTGTGTATGGCTTTAAGTTTTCGAAAGTACCAGTCTCAACAGACTTTTCAAACAAGCATTTAGTTGCAGTTTGTTAAGGTAAAAGCTTTTCCTCAGTCACTTAGGAGCTGTTTTGGACTCCTGCCTCAGATGCTCTCTGTAAACTTATCTAATAACATTGGCCTGATGTCTGAAGGAAAGTGGAGCTGATTGCATAAAGCTGATACAACAGCTTGATGTTATTTTTTATCTCTGTCATTTAGAAACTTGGTCTGCTGGCACTCGTAAATGAAGAGAGTCGATTCCCCAAAGGAACAGACTTCACTCTGCTGGAGAAGCTGCACAGCAGACATTCGGTAAGTTGTTCACACAAACTTGATGTCAAATGAAAAAAGTGCTGTTGTTTGAAACATCACATTGTGTTTAACTATTTGTGATGTTTTTCTGTTCCTGCAGACAAACCCGTATTACGTGAAGCCCAGACTGGCTGACCACCAGTTTGGTATTAAACATTACGCTGGCGAGGTGAGCGATATATCTCCAAAAAACAGTATTATGCCTGCATGCATACGTACTGTTACTTTGTGATCTGTGTTAAACTTTCCTGTGTCTTTCAGGTCCTGTATGATGTCAAAGGAATACTGGAGAAGAACAGAGACACCTTCAGAGACGACATCCTGAATATGCTCAAAGACAGCAGGTATAGAGATCAGCACAATAAATTCATGGCATTTAAAGCCCCCATCCACCAGACAATGGACCAGAACCAGACGGTAGATCATTTTATACCAGGCTGTAGACAAACAAAAGTAATGAATTTAATTACCCCTTTTGGAAAAACTGAAATCTGAAGTGTATATTTTGAAAGAATGACCTGATTCTCACATTTCTGCCTGTGTAGCTTGACTTCACAGTCTTTACACTCGGGCTCTGCTTTTTCACCACTTTGATGAATAAACTTTTCAACCTGAGATCAATTTGCTGCCATATCTTGTTCTCATGCACTCTTCTGATGATGATCTGGACTTAGTTGATGTGAAATGGATTCAGTCCAGAGGTTGAAACTATTAAATACCAAACAGTAATCAACAGAAAAATCAAAACAGCTGATGAGTAAAACACACTGTCAGCACTGTTGAACACCATGTTCACAGCATTTTACTCCATACTCAGTAGGTGTAGCAGTTTAATTGGTTACCATGTCATCTGGTGACTTTCAGCCTTTGCAGTGGATCTGTTTTTTAAGAGAGTCCCCATGAATGTATCTTAATTGGAGTTCTGAAATAGTCCCATGGCTCTCTCTGATTCTGCTGTGTGTACTATGTACTGTGCACAGTATGTGTGATTATTTGTTTGTCTCACCCCCTCCCCTGCAAGGCCAGGCCGTGCCTATGTAATATAACACAAAAAATGGGCTGTGGTACAAAAAAGGTTGGGGACCACTGATTTAAAGACTTTGGAAAGAAACAAAATGGGATTTATTCTGGCAGTTTTGTTGGCCAAAAATATTTCTGAGATATTGACATTAACCGTATGACCCTGTCAAAAAATGCTTATTTAGTGTTTCGTGTTAATCATTAGAGAGTAACAACAGCAGCAGTTATACTTTTAACAAAATGGTTCAAAATTCAGTGTAACATTTTCCACTCCCTTTTCATCTATATGTATCTGTTGTGTTTGTCTCCTCTCAGGTTGGACTTTATCTATGACTTATTTGAGAAAGTCGGCAGCAGGAACAACGAGGAGAAGATGGGAACAGCCAGACGTAAACCTACAGTGAGCTCTCAGTTCAGGGTGAGTGAAGTCTAGTCCTGCAGAGCAAAAGGTAACAAGCCAGTGCTTTGAAACGTGTGGCGTGGACTGCTGGGATGAGAAGCTCCTTCTTGCATCCATTTCAAAGGCTTCAAAATATGTGTAGTTTTTTTATTGGGTTGAAACAATCAACTTTTGGTGTGAAGCAAATCATATTGTATTAGATAAACTATCAAGTACCACCTTACAGGGTCACATAGACTGGGAGTTTATCAGTGTACCAGAAGGCAAACAGCCCAGCCACATGTAGATCAGGGGTGGGCAACTTGCGCCTTCTAACCAAACTAATCCTCCTACTCACTGAATGCAGACCTGCCAGACAGTGTAAAATATAAAAAAAAAATTAATGTTTATGAAGAAAACCTGACAAATCTGTCATGACAACATTAAAGACTGTAATATTTCTAAGAAAATTGAACAATAATGGTCAAATGATTCTGTTTGACCCCCTTATGTACATTTGTCTAAATACAAATTAAATGAAGTTACCAATAAATGCTCTGTTATATGCATCAAAAATGTCTGACTCTGGTTTAAATTCTGCATTAAACTCATTTGATTAAATATAACTACTTGCATTTGAGCTGAAACGTATGTAAGTGTTCACTGAATAACTGCTAATGATAGTTACAGTGCCCAGCATAAATGAGTACACCACCTATTAAAAGTAATATATTAATCAATATCTAAATGAACAAAAGAATAATTTTAAAAGTTTTGACAAAGCTGAATTTAACATTACATTTTTTTTCTATAAGATGAAAATAAGGATAATGTTATAACTAAAATTTAGCTTTGCTCCCACCTCTTTGATTGGGGTGTGCTCATTTTTGCATCCTGATCTTAAATTAAGAAAAATACTTTTTTATGTACAACTTAAAAAATCTTGTACTTTGTTGTATAGTATGGCATAGAAAATAATGATTTTGAAAAGAAACTAAAGGTTGTCTGACAAATCTGAAGGGGTGTAGTCATTTATGCTGCGCACTGTACATATTTCCCCCTTTTGTTAAGGTGTGAGTAGATGTAAGCTTTAAGTTTGGAGTATCCATCAGATTGCAACAACCTGCCTCCCTGGCTATAAGAACAGTTTTAAAGCTGCCCATCCCTGATGTGGCTAAAGCCAAAGATGCGTTTAAACAAGAACCAGTTCATTACTTAAAAACAGAAAATGGTTTCAGCTTATCTGAGACACAAAAGCTGCTGATATACTGCTCAAAAAAGTGTCATGTTGTTTTCTTTCTTTCTCTCTTTAAATTATAATTAGAAGATGGATCGTTGTTTTTATTTACTCTCTTTCTGTAGGACTCCCTGCACGCTCTCATGGCCACTCTGAGTGTATCAAACCCTTTCTTCATCCGCTGCATCAAGCCCAACATGGACAAGGTCTGACTATCATGATCTAACACTTTTAGCATTTCTGAAGTCCTCACTGATGTTGATTCACAGCCTGCAGTGATGTTTCAATGTCAGATTAAAAATATCTCCTGTTTCTTTTTCCTGTAGAATCCAAATAAGTTTGACCCCGAGGTCGTCCTGAATCAGCTGAGGTATTCTGGGATGCTGGAGACAGTGAAGATCCGTCGGGCTGGGTTTCCCGTGCGCAGAACCTTCAAAGATTTTAACACTCGGTAAATACCTTTATAGTCCTCAGTCTAGACTTTTGATTTGAGTGTTTGTTAAAATCTCTGATTTCCTCCTTTTTGTTTTGATTATTTTGATCTCTCTTTTTTTTGTCTCTCTCTCTCTCATGTACACTCTCTCTTCTCTATCAGATACAAGATCATCGCCAAAGACAAAGTGGCGGCAACAGGAGATGATAAGAAGAAAAGTACAGATCTTTTATTTAGATATGACAAGACAAAGAAAGAGTGGCAGCTGGGAAAGACTAAGGTAAGATTTAGATGTCTTTACAGCATCATCTTATACATTTGGAACATAACCTGGTATATTACTGATGTTTCATCACTAATAAAAGCTCATGATTTACATTACCTCCCATTAAAAAGGTACCCTATATGCTATACACACAGTATTTAAATTCAATGGCCCGATGGCTCTTAATCAAAAAGTAACAAAGGTAAAGTGTGTAGAGAGGAGATGTCAGCTCTGTCTACCTCTGCTGTGCACTTATTGTATTGGATTGAGGACTTAATTCAATAAAAACTGCTCTCTATTATGTTCATTTACAAAAAAGCATAGCATCCTTTTTGCTCCAAAGAGGAAAAGCTCTTTAAAGGGGCCTCCCTGGCTTCTTTAAGCTGCTTGTAAAAATCCTGGCAAGTCCCGCAGCATGTCTCGGGAAGGCCACCTTACCACCTTTTTTCCTTTATTATGTGAGATTTATCTATGAAACAAAATGGCACCATTTCACACTGGTAGCATGCTCAAGAGGCTCATAAAGGTAGACACACACAAACAGCGCTTCTTTACCCTGCTGAGTCCATGTGGCCTCCTCTCAACAATGTAACCCCTCTTGGTAGTACCACTTGAGACAGAGACAATAAGGGGTTAACTTGTTCCCTCAGTTTCATCTCTAGAGTGTAAACAATAAAGGCAATACATCACAGGAGTATATATGTTACAGTTTGAGATAGCAGCATGAAAAAATTAATGGGCCACACTTGTTACAATGGTCAGGGAAAGGGCGGGATGAACCTCTGTGTTTAGGGGTGCATCACAGCTAAGTAGCCCAAAAATGGATGGGACACAGAAACAGAATGACAGCTTTTAGAAAAAGTTCCTGCTTTCATGTGTTGCAAACCTTTACCGGTATACAATATTCAGTGGTGTCAGAGCAATTATAAATACTGTTGTATCTTGTCATGGTGGCCACAGTGGCAACATATAGACTGCTGTAATTGCAAAAACGAAGACGCTGGCTTTGACGCTGGCAGTGTTAGAACTTAACAATAAAATTATTTAGAAAAGAGGAATAATCTTTTATCAATGTAATTTTAGTTCCACATTTACTGCTAAGCCTCAACTTTTGTCCTCAGGTGTTCATGAAGGAATCGCTTGAGCAGCGTTTAGAGAAAGACCGAGATGAAATCCGTCGCCAAGCTGCCATGGTCATTAGAGCCCACCTGCTCACTTTCTCAGCCAAGTAAGATCCTCCTAATGGGAAATACAGTATTTTGACATCCATATTGGGGGCCTCTACCTCTCTACCTATAAAGAGTATTCATATCAATCTCTTTCTTTAATGTTTTTTGTGTTAAATTAACAGGAAGTACTTCAAGCGCGCCCGTGCCAGTGTCATCACCCTCCAGAAACACTTGAGGAGACACATCCAGCGCAGAAAGTTTGTGAAGCAACGTAAGGCGACGCTGGTGCTGCAGAAACACAGGCGAGGTCAAGTGGCACGCACACGAGTCCGCAAGCTCAGGGAAGAGAAGAAGAAAAGGGAGGAGGAGCAGAGGAAGAAAGAGGAGGAGGAGAAGAAGGCGCTTGGAGAAGGGGAGCAGCAGGCGGTGGATGGAAAGGCTAAATCGCCAGGCGAAAAGCCTGCAACCTCGGTATGATTTTAGCTGATTTTAAATGAGGAAACTTTTGAAACCTTTTTGTATTTTTGATTATCTTTGATAAATTCAGCAGTTCATTTTTGTCCTCTGTGATGGACATGAATCTCCAAAGTTTTTCACCTTTTTTTGGATTCATTTATATTTTTTTACACCTCAATTTTAAAAGACAGGGATGTTTGTGGAAATTGGAGAGAGTGTAGGAAAGGGCATTATGAAAAGGAGCCAGAGGCAAATTGAACCAAGGCTGCCTGCACATAAGACAAAATCCAATGTGCATGGTTGGGCCGATTTAGGACTACCCCTTGCAAAGTTTAATTCTATTTGTTTTCTAATCCTCAGGCGAGTACCTGATGTACTATATGAAAGACATCCAGGCCTTTTAAACATGTCATCTAGCTTTGTTCAGTTTTATTTCTTGCTGATACACACCCCTAGATGTAATACTAGTCTAATCAAGATTTTTTTTTTCCATTTGTAACAATCTTGGCCTCCAGCAATGAACATGAAATTAAGATGTTCTGCTTGAAAACCCTTAAGTATAAAATGATCAGATTACCATCAGAGTGTTAAAAAGCCCAGGTTAACTCACTTTTCATTGAAATTAGTATTACATTATTGTTTTTTCTCAGAGCTGATGTAGCAGAAGTAGTTTTATTCTGATGATGACCGTGATATAAGGAATGTGAGAATGTTTGACTCTGATTTTGCAAAGGTCAGGTCAAATGTCAGAAAACATAAACAAAAAGCATTCATAGAGTTTCACTGCTGCACATTTTTTAATCTTGGAGACAAAAGTTCATCAAAAACAATAGAAATTCTCAAACTTTCTTTGTCTCAGTGGGATTTCTGATCCTGATTAATATGACTCTATTTTTTTCCTCTTCTCCTCCAGAATGAGTCCCGGCAGATGGAGGAGATCCTGCAGCTGGAGCGAGAGATCGAGCGCCTGCAGAAGAAGAGAGAGGACGAGGTGTCCCAGCTGTGTGAGTCCTCCAAACAGGAGCTGCAGCTGCGCCGAGACGCCGAGCTCAAACGGATGAAGAAAGAGGCGTCACGGAAAGCCACACAGCTCATCGACCTCCTGGACTTTGGTGGCGTGGATCCATCACTGGAGGCTGTGGCGGCCAAACCTGCAGCAGAGGCCAAAGCCCCAAAAGCTGCAAACGCCAGCAGAGGAGCATCCAAAGACGAGGAGGTGGATGAAGGTTTTCACGCTGAAGACGAGTGCATCCCTCTCCCTGACTTCCCCCCTCCTGCTGAGAGCGACACTCCTCTGGATCAGGAGATCTTTGCCCACCTTCCCCCTCCTCCACCTGCCTTTGCAGAGGGGACTGTTCCTCCTGCACCTCCTCCTCCACCTCCTCTACCTGCGGAGGGAATCCCTGGTGCTGGAATTCCTCCCCCTCCTCCTCTGCCTCCACCTGGAGATGGTACAGCTGCCCCCCCTCCGCCACCACCACCTCCACCAGGAGAAGAGGAGAAGAAAGAGGGAGCTAAGACAGAGCCGGAGAGGAAGGTGAGCATGGTGGAGAGCCTGGTGGATGGAGACGAGCCCATCTACAGCATGCCAGCCGACACAGAGTCCGACTACGACCAGGAGGAGGAGGACGGGTCGGTCACTGCAGGAGACGACAGCTCCGTGTCAGGAAGCAACCGAGGGAGCACTGCAGTAACGGACGAGGAGCACCCGAGGAAGTCGACATGCACCAACGCAAGCATCGAGTCCTACAGAGGCAGCTCTGACTCTGTGAGGACACACACTTACACGCATCCTCACACGCGTGCACGCAGACATGTATGAGCAGCTACACACTGACAAGTGTTTTCATCTAAATGATCATGATCTACTTTTCCCTTCAATATTACTGTTGCTTTTGAATCAGATGGAAAAATAATTAATCTTTTGTTCCATGTTACAGTATGCAGACAGCGACGATGAGCATGATGGCATGATGGACACGGATGAAGAAGTCACTAACGGTCGGGTGACGTTGCTGAATGGAAATGGACCACCATATTTCCATGGCTACCTCTACATGAAGGGTAAGTATCTCTACTAAAAATGCTGTCACAGGATAATGAATTGATTAAAATATATGGATGTATGGCCACTTATGACTTACAAACATCACAGACTTTTTTGCTATAATATTTTTCCAAGCACACGTTTCCAACTTAATAAAATCTGCTCCAGAACTAATTTCAGGATCCAGAACTATCATTTGAGAGTCACAGCTTTATCGTATGTCAATCTGTCCCCATCTTTATCAATCTGTTTTTCTTACGTACTTTCTATTCAGTGTTAACTTCGACAGCACTTTTTAATTTAGTTTTAGTTATAGTCTTTTGACTAAAACATCTTTTTCTTTTAGTTATAATTTAGTCATCTAAATTGTTTTAATTTTAGTCTAGTTTTAGTTAATGAAATTTCACAACAATTTAGTCTACTGTAAATTTAGTTGACTAAAATATGAAGTGTAAAGTGTAAGGCATTTTTTATGTATCCTTGAATTTCTGAAGTCATGTTTTACACTTGGATAAAATGAAACATCTCACCCTTTATTGAATGCTAGTAAAGTCTGAATACATAAATAAACAGAAACTAATCAACTTTTATGTGAGATGCAGTCGCCTTTATTCAGGCTACCTGGCAGAACATCTCAGCTGCAATACCAGACTTGACAACAGTGAACCTGCTCTACATGAATATATCAAATCATAAAGAGAGTAGCTCTGATTGGATCACTCCCTAACTTTTCCCGCCACCACGAAGCTAAGGCAGCTGTGGTTGGACATCCCTCTTAACTCATCCAACCTTTTCACACAACCAAAGTAGCTGTGCTTTGATATATTCCTAACTTGTCCCTACTTTCTACATGAAGAAAAGGTCTGATTGGATTAAGTCTCTGTCAAACATTTTTGTCTAGTTTTTATTTGTTGACAAAAATGTCAGTTAATTTCGTTTTAGCTTTTGTCCATGTGCACTTGTTTTTTGTTTCAGCTATAGTCTAGTTTTCGTCAGGGGAAAAATGGTTGTTGACGAAAACTATTACGAAAATAATAAGTCAACAAAATGAACACTGCTTCTATCTCCCTCAGCTGGTCTGATGATCCCGTGGAGGAGGCGTTGGTGTGTGTTGAAGGATGAAACCTTCATGTGGTTCCGCTCCAAACAGGAGTCCCTGAAGTCGGGTTGGCTCTACAAGAAAGGAGGAGGACTGTCCACTCTGTCACGGAGGTTGTTGTAGTTTTTACTGAGTGAACCTGCATGCTAAACAAACTAAAGTTCAATCCAGCACAATTGTAGGAAAAAGAATAAATACACAAAGGTATCTCAGTGGAACACAGTAGTTACCTATAGGTTTAAAAAAAATCCCACAAACATTTCAAGCTTCTTGTAAACAGAGGATGACTGTCTTTTCCAATCAAAGGCTCCTGTTTTGAGATGTTCATGTGTTTGTATGACTCATCATTTCCATCCCTGCAGTGCTGATGACTTCAGTGTCCCTTACATAGATGCTCTGCAGATTAACAGAGGGTTATAGATTATACATATAGATATTTTTGAAGCATTTATACAATATAAATACATCATAAGTGTTATAAATAATCACAAAAAAAGAAAAACAAAACAGTAGACCTACAGCTACTATATATAGTGCAAACAAGAAATAGAGAGTCTGGCACGGTGATGGCTTGAGAAGAAGAGCTGGGGCTGCTTTGTGGGAGTGTTGTTGGTTTGAACTCTTTTATGAAGTAAGTTCAAGCTCTGCAACAAAATTTGAAGTAATCTAGACCCTGTATCTCTGTAATGTATTCACTTAATCCTTGAATTAGAGCGGAAATTTGTGCAAAATTTTAAGAAATAGACATACTAGATACAGATTTAGATATATCACTTTCACAAGCAAGAGATTAACATGGGACGCGTCAACCATGACCTTGGACCTCCATAATGTAATAAATCAATCCTCCAATCAGAGTGAACTCTTGTACAAGGTTTCAATAAAATCCCCTAAAGTGCTTTGGAGATATCATGTCCACAGGAATGGCCCTGACAGATGCATGACAGGACCAACATAATCTTGCCAGAGCTATGCAAGGATACAATACTTAAACTGTATGGCAGGGGTGTCCGAACTTTTTACATCCAGGGCCGCATAAAGAGGAATACATGGACGACTGAGCCACTTTCTGCACCTCACTTTTAGATAGATAGATAGATAGATACTTTGTTTATCCCCATAGGGAAATTGTTGTATGCAGCAGCTCATATAAAACACATAAAAAACACGTAAAAACATCATCACATGTAAGCACATAAGAAAAGTCAACTAAATTAATAAGTGCAAGTGTGCATGTGCAAGTGGGGGAGCTATGACGAGTTATATAGTCTGATGGCTGAGGGGATGAATGATTGCCTAAAGCGCTCAGTCCTGCAGCGCATTGAAGGCAGACGGTCGCTGCGGCTGCTATTTTGTCCGGAGACAGTACTGTACAGAGGATGGTCAGGATTTGCCAGGATGCTCTTTTAGTGTATTTAAGTTAAAGTTTTAGGGTTTAGGGGTGGGTTATTACGTGTCAAGGGGCCCTTGTAACCCCGGACTATGGATTCACACCTAGTCAGGGCGAGAATGACCTTCTGAGCAGCAGAGATGGGAGACACTGACGGCTTATCGTCACTGTCAGACACAAAACAAGAGTATACTAGAAGAATGTTGATGCTTGAAGATGAATATTGCAATATACTTTGTAAATGAGACCTTTTGACAAAGTAAATATGGCAGAAAATGTGCATGATTGATGGTATTTGCTGCTGTAATCAAAATGTAATCTTTATTCATTCAACTGTTTCAGGGGCCAATTCAATATGGGCAGTGGGCCGCATTTGGCCCTCAGGCCATAGTTTGGACACCCCTGCTGTATGGGATATATTTTCAAAGAGTTACTATAAGTTATCTTTAATTGAATTGAATTGAATTGAATTGAATTTATTTCAAACATTTATGCAAAGAAATAAAAATAGAGAAATGCCATTCACATCCAGAGAAAAAAAAGGTAGACAGTAATTATAAGCATTCGAAAAGGAATAGGAAGAAGTAAATACTATTCATCAAATAACTAACAAGATATTTCATCTTTAAAAACATCAAGAAATAAATTAACTGGAACACTACTTCTATATTAAGATGTTATTTGGAAGAAACACAAGGCACTGGTGCCAAAAAAGAAAAGATAAGCCCTCAGAAAGTGACCCATAACATCATTAGTCTCACAACACATCTCTGAGGAGTGACACATCTGCCACGTGGGCCTTCGTCTTCACAGCGTCACCACCTCCAACTAAACCAGGCTCCGTTCATGCAAGCTCTAGGTAGTGACAATGCCGATGTTATCCACTGTACCACACGGCCTCTTACCGGCACTCTCACTCCACTAATTAGACTGATGAGCATCAAAAGCCAGAATGTCAATGGAGTCATCGGGTGTGGACCAATTAGCCTCCACAACCCCTCCAAGAGGCTGGCCAGTGAACTCTAGCATCCTAGAGCCACCCTAATCTGTACCAACTCTTACCGCCCACTATGCTAGCACAAATTCCTATTTAATCTTACCTACCCAACTACCTGTTCATAATTGTGAGTGCCATGTGACATTATCTGAACTTAGCTGTCTCTTCTGGGGCACTAATTGTCTCTTATTCCTCCTCAGAAACTGGAAGATGCGTTGGTTTGTTTTGAGGGACAATAAGCTGATGTACTATGACAATGACAGTGAGGAGAAGCTGAAGGGAACCATCGACATCAGAGCTGCAAAGTAAGATACCTGAGTGTCCAAGAACACATTCACATATCTGATTCTTGTCTGTTGTCTTTTCAACAACAGCGTCATCTCTCACTCTTGAATATGTTTGTGTTTTAAGGGAGATTGTGGATAATCACGAGAAGGAGAACGCCCTGAACATTGTGACAGATGAGAGGACATATCAGGTGTTTGCTGAATCACCAGAGGATGCAAGGTGCGCTGAAAATACGAGATTATGTAATGAAAACAGAAAAGTTGCCCCGTGTATCTAAATATATTAATATTGTCTAACGTGTATGTGTGTTTTTGTCTGCAGTGGGTGGTTTAATGTCCTGAGTAAAGTGCGTGTGTGCACTCCTGAACAGCTGTTGGAGATGTCCCATGAACAGGCCAACCCAAAGAACGCAGTGGTATGTTTTTAACATGATGGAACTATTGTATATAAGCAGTTTTGTCCATGTTACAAAATAATGTGAGTTTGCGTTCATTTATGTCGTTGGATCAATCTGTAGCTTCTGACATTTCCCAAACCTTAAATGTGAAATGTTCTCCCTTTCGTTCCTTCAGGGCACTCTTGACGTGGGGCTGATTGACTCAGTTTGTGCCTCAGATAACCCTGATCGGTAAGTTTGATGAGGCACTGAAACAAAGTAGAAGCAGATTCATTTTACAGGTTAAGGATTGTTTCATTATTTAAGTTTCTTTTCAATACTGATTTGTTCCAGCATTATCCCTCTAAAGGAAAGACAAAAAGAACTTCATAATTTAACATTTTAATGCCTGGTGTTCCTATTAAGAAACACAGACACTGCATGGACATATAAATAAAACTAATGAACTGAAAATTGTGTTTTTGTTACATAGCCTCCAAAGAGATGAGAGGTGATGTTCAACTGGTTTAAGGCCCCATGGATATAACCATAAAGGGCAGCAGTAGCTCAGTCTAAAAGGACTTGGGTTGGCCGATTTAAGTCCTGATCAGATATGTTTGGAAGTTGTTTTTGTAGCTGGAGAAATGTCATCTGACTTCCTGGGCTCTGTGGAAGTGCCTTTTAGCAAGCCACTAACCCAAAACTGACCTGAAACCTGAAAACTCAGCTTTCTCATTCCTACAGTGTTTAAGTAGGTTCCTCAATCATAACTATTTCTGTCCTTGAACCTTTTTTAGGCCAAACTCTTTCGTCATCATCACGGCCAACCGTGTGATCCACTGTAACAGCGACACACCTGAGGAGATGCATCACTGGATCAGTTTGCTCCAGAAACCTAAAGGAGACGCTCGAATAGACGGCCAGGAGTTCCTTGTCAGAGGTTGGATTGAAGACTATAGAAGGATATTAAAACTCTTTGGGGGAATATGCACCCAAGCACACCTTGTAAACCAATTCTAACACATGGAGGGAATTGAAGTGGAAAGTAGTTAGATTTTTTCGGACTCCAAAGATGGAGTCAAAGATGAGCTTAGTGTATCCAGATAAATGCTGGAGAGAGTGTGGTGACCAAGTAGGGACTCACACACACATATTTTGGACATGTGAAAAACTGAGAATATTTTTTGAAGCCCTTAGCAACATATTTCATCAAAACCTTATGATTGATCCAAAAGTAGCTAAACTTGGACTAACCTATAGGCACTGAGCGAAAAGCGAGAAAGTGTCTACTAAGAAAACTGACAACAGCTGCTATAAAATGTATTACAATCAAATGGTTAAAATCTGATTCCCCATCCTACAATATGTGGGTCAACAAGGTTCCAGGAAATACACGACATGGAACAAATAACGTATGCTTTGAGATTACAAAGAGAAACCTTTGTTGCAAGGTGGAAACTTGTTGAACCCATGCTAAAGCAATGAACAGATATACGCACTGTTTACGCATACATACACATTAACTTCACCCCCCACCCCCACCTTTTTTTAATTTAATTGATTAATTAATCAAATTTTTCCAGAGTGTAGACCCTTGAAATTGTTTGTATTGTATACATCATATACCACAATGTCTTTGTCGTTTTCGAATCCTTTGTTCTCAGTTTTCTTCCAAGAAGGAAAAAAAAAAGAACAAATGTACATTATTACCTCCCCCAAGGAGGTTATGTTTTTGTTAAAATAACTTGAAAAGTTCTGAACGGATTATGGATGAAATTTTTTAGGAAATGTCGGACATGGGATATGGAAGAACTGATTAAATTTTGGGGGTGATCCGGATCACCGTCTGGATCCAGGAATTTTTTAAAGTATTCTTTAACATTGGGAGATAGGACCATTTTCGGCATTAGTGCATGTAACTCCACAAAAACCTACCTTGGCGGAGGTTTGCGCTCTCCCAGTGCTTTCTAGTTATTGTATTTGATGCCGTAATTTTAATAAAAATTAAGTTAAAAAAAAAAAAACTCTTTGGGGTTTTAAAGCAGGGTCATCAATGCTCAAGGTGCAAATGATGTTAGTAAAAATTGTAAATTTAACATATCAGAGGAGGTTAGAAGAGGTACCTTTATTCACTGATATAGCACATTCATCATTTAAGAAATGAGATTAAAAAATGAAATATCAGTGAACCTGAACAGTGATATATTTTTGGAGAATTATTAGAGAGGGCACTGGATTTTACAATTACATATGATCTCAGAAAAAATGCACTGATTGACTAATTAGTCAGGTTGCACCACATGTATGGAGACTGAAGTCTTTCAAGCAGAGGGTGCGGCTTAAGTCAAACATGTGGCTCTCTACTGGCATTTTAGTCCTCACTCTCCCTTCGTAATTTACTGTTATATATTCAGCACTCCTACAAAGGCATAAAAGATGTACAAATATTTGCTTTTCCTGTGTTGTAATTTTCAGGCTGGCTCCAAAAGGAGATGAAGACGAATGCAAAGAGCACCTCACTGAAGCTGAAGAAACGCTGGTTTGTTTTGACCCACAACTCTCTGGATTACTACAAGAGCTCAGAGAAAAACTCGTCCAAGATGGGAACTCTGGTCCTGAACTCGCTCTGCTCCATCATTCAGCCGGATGAGCGGGTGCACCGGGAGACAGGTACGGAGAGGAGAAGGCAGAGAGGGCAGACTTTATGAGGGATTAGACACTGGGGCTTTGGGACTAGATGTAAAAGGGGAGTGTAGCTTTACTATGATATACCCTTTAATACTTTCTTTTCACAGGTTACTGGAACATCATTGTGTACGGGAGAAAACACTCATACCGCCTTTATACCAAGATGCTGAATGAGGCCATGAGGTGGACGGCTGCCATACAGGGAGTCATAGACAGCAAGACTCCAATAGAGACCCCAACTCTGCAGCTCATTAGAGACATCAAGGTCAGACAGAAACTCACAGACAGGCTGATTGTTTCCTTTTTTACCAGAAGCTAATTTTGATCTCAGCTTAATCTCTTTACGTCCTCTCAGGAGAACAGCGTGAACCCAGACATCGTGGAGCAGATGTACAGGAGGAACCCCATCCTCAGATATACCCAGCATCCTCTGCACTCCCCTCTGCTGCCTCTGCCCTATGGAGAGGTCACCAGCTGTAAGTCAAAAAGAGAGATAACTTAAACACCTCTGAAGTTTGTGTTGTCCCATCACATGCAGGAAAAAAAGGCCTCTGCAGTAAATAACTTAAAATATCTAATTCCTGACATGCTAATATATATTTATTATTCAATCTAAAGTTTGAAGAGTCATGCTACAGGGTTGTCAATTTTTTATGCTTCTCCATACCAGGGGTTTTAAAACACTTCAATTTCCTTTATTGAAGTCATCTAAAGTATCATGAAATCAGTGCCATATCTTTAAAAAAAAGTCCAGATATGTCCCAAACATTAGAGAAAGAAAAATACATCACAGTATTTCAGGTCCAAGTGTTCTTTTGTTATTTACAACACTTCACTGTACCTTTTAAACATGATTTGATTTTGAATTTAAAATCAAAAATGTTTTTTTTCTACATTTTAGCTTTTGTTTAGGCTCAGTCTTCCTCTGTTTTTATCTCTGTTTTCATTTCTTTGTTTCTGTATGTTTTATTCTGATGTGTTCATTGTGTTCGGTTGTGTTGTGTGAGGCGTTTTGTATTGCCTGGTTGCTGAAAGCTGCTGTGCAAGTAAACGTGCCTTTCCTTTTTCAGCATAAGAAATTACAGATTATTGGATGTGTTGGGCTTATTGTATAATTGCTGTGGTGTCGTGCAGTTACCAATAACATGTAATTTTTACTAGAACCAGTTCAAAAATAAATAATAATAATTTAAATAAAATAAATATCAAGTATCAAGGCAACCCTAGTTACATATGGTGTGGCTCATCATATGCTAGGTCCTATTAATTTCTGTATCTTCTATACCGGTATGTCTCTGCTCACTCAACTCTTACACATTTCAACATGTTTTGATGATCACTAAAATCAAAAAGTACCAAAATGTAGAAAAAAAACATATATACAACAATATAGGTGTATAATACATATAAATAGGAACATTTGCTAGAAAACTCCTACATGTGTCTAAACTCTGCAAAAAAAACTTTAATTTTTGTTGCTCTGGTATAGAAACAGTTTCAGATGTTGTTTGTCTTTTATTGTGACCATATCAAAGTTCTAAGTTAGTATCAATCTCTTCGTAAATATTGTATCGTAAATATTGTATCCCATTATGTCCCAAAAATGTTGCAATGTGCAACAGACTTCCAACACAAAAATCTATTAGAGTAAGGTGTTAGGACAGGAGAAACTGTATTACTTAAATCTGTAATACATTTGTAAGGGGGTGATTAAATAAATTTATCATCCTCTCCAGGCCAAAACTTTTCCCTTCAGCTCAGCTAAAAAGTAACAGCTGTTGAGAATAAATCAATTTGCATTTCTGTACCGAACATTTTTTCTGTTTTCAACCTTTCCTTTTATCTTTGTGTCAATGTGCAGTACACAGGAGGCAGGGCTATGCCAGCCTGCAGGATGAGGCAGTGCGGGTTTTCAACTCACTGCAGGAGATGGAGACTCTGGCAGACACAGTGCCCATCATTCAGGGCATCCTGCAGACCTGCCAGGACCTGCGCCCTCTCAGGGATGAGGTATGACAGTTACTTTTCTCTAAAATCCTTTAAAAAAATGTGGTAAAATGTACTGTAACAGGAGCACGCAGTAGTGAGGGCAGAGAAGGTTTGATGATAATGTAGTTACCAGAACAAAGCTGCAGAAAACATTACGACAGGTTAAGGTTACCAATATCATCATGACTGAAAATACGTATTTCCAGTTTCCTGAAAAGTTCTCAAAGCCTGTAGATTTTAGACCTTTCGTGAATGTATGTGTGCATCACCTTTTCGTTTCCATCTCTCAGGTTTATTGTCAAGTGATCAAGCAGACCAATCATGTGCCTCAGCCAAACAGCCCGGCCAATCGGGCTCACTGGCATCTTCTCACCTGCATGAGCTGCACCTTCTTACCCAGTCGAGCCATTCTCAGATACCTCCGCTTCCACCTCAAGAGGTCTGTGTGTATTTCCCTGTGTGTGGGTGAACACTATGCTCATTGCCTCTTTGATGTATAATTTATGGAGTAAATGTGTAATGAATCTTTGATGATGCAGGGTACGGGAGCGCTTTCCTGGCACAGAAATTGAGCGCTACGCCACTTTCATCGGGGAATCCTTGAAGAAGACCAAGACTCGTGAGTTTGTTCCCTCTCAGGAGGAGATTGCCGCCCTGCTGGTCAGACAGGAGATGAGCACCACCGTGTACTGCCATGGTGGAGGCTCCTGCAAGATCTCCATCAATTCACACACAACAGCTGGAGAGGTCTGGATACATAGTTACACCTACACTTTATTGAAAGTAAAAGGGCTGTCCCATGCGGTTGAACAGTAAAGAGTATACAGTGTTTCTGATGTTTTTTTTCTGCAGGTTGTGGAGAAGTTGATCAGAGGTTTGGCCATGGAGGAGAGCAAGAATCTATTTTCTCTGTTTGAACACAACTCATTTACAGATCGAGCTCTGGAGAGCAGAGTGATCGTGGCAGATGTCCTTGCCAAGTTTGAAAGGTAAATCTATCTGTACTGTGGTGGTCATGCTTTCTATTTACCTTTTTTGGTAGATTTATGGATCCTTTGTTTTAGCACAACACACTTGGTAAACTTGAATATAGATTTATGCTATTGTTATCATAATCCACCTGCTTATATTCACCTTTTAAGGAAAAGTTGTTAAACCTCTAAAGCTTCTAATTGAGCCATTTAGAATTTGCCACGGGCCAATTAAAAATTTACCATGAGCTGTAGTTGATCCCCAGGCCACTGTGTGGACATCCCTGTCTTATACCATAAAATATCTTTAAGAGAGTGAATAGCCTTGTTCATGTTCCCCAAGCTTTGCTGTTATAGTTAGTGTTTCCAAATGAGGTTCAGTTTACTATGCTAATGGTCTTCAAACTTAAAACCCTCAGCCTTCCAAACCTGATAAATGAAGTGATCAGTAGTTGCAGTTAAAGCTAATTAGCACATTTGTGATAATTGCTGCCTCATTAATGGTCTGTATTATGTTGTGTACTTGTGTTTACATGAGATGACGCTGTTATGATTTGGTGCTATACAAATAAAGATTGATTGATTTAGTTGTGAGAAGCCTGCCTTGGCATATTCTCATCTTTAAAAGAGTTTTGATACAACATTGTAGTGACTAAAAGTGAAATGTTACAGATAAGAGAGGGTTTTGTTCTTATATGTGTCCTCTGAATTTTTCTCCAGACTGGCAGGCAGTGAGGAAGAAGAAGAGGAAGGAGAGTGGAAACTGTACTTTAAGCTTTACTGCTTCCTGGATGTGGAGAGCATGCCTAAAGAAGGAGTGGAGTTTGCTTTTATGTTTGAACAGGTGAGCATTTAGTAAACTTGAACATGACCAGAGGTGTTTAAAGCAGGGTTTTTTGATTGTTAAATAAAGTCTTATCGATAAGATTTAAAGAGGATGTTTGTGTAGACACCAAAAGATTTAGGAAATTAGCAACAAAACCCATAAGCGACTGTAGAGGACAGTACAAAATATTTTAGTGGAAAGTCTATTTGTCATGTTCTATATATTGAGTTTAATTATTTATATTTATTGTTTCAGCATCCAATCTTTTAACCATCTGTTACAAACAATTGAACTCTTTACAGCATTAGTTCTCAAAACATGACTAAATTAAAGGGAGCATGAGATAACCCAGGAATTCTGCACATCTTCATAAAGCCTTAAAAAGTCTCAAATTACTTTTTAAAAATCAAGACCATAAAGAGTCTTAGGAAGCCTTATTTTAACTTTTTAGGCCTTTAATATTCGATGGCACTTTGACTAAGGCTGTCTATCAAATATACATTTTTTAGCCCTTGAAGAGCTGCTCCAGAAAACACCAGAAAATGGGGGTAGCATCATGATGCATGTACAGTAAATGAGAAAATTTGTTTATTTGCAATCTCTTGTTCTTTTATGTCTGCCATTTTTCCTCTCTCTGACATCTCTGTGCTTTGATATTTCATTATCAAATTAGTATTTAGCACCCTGACTTGTGCTGTTTTAGTATAAATAATGTCACTTTAGTGTAAAGTAAAAATATGTATACAAGAAATATGTTGATTGCTCATCACACTGCAATGCAATCAATGGTCTTATTTTTTTCTCTGTTCAGGTCCCTAAAAAGGTTGTTTTAATATATTTTATCCTTAAAGATTTTTTTCCTTTTCAAGATGGGTAGTGAATTAGATAGGAAATCAGGAGATAAAGTGATGAATGACAGGCCAGAAAGGAGCCCTGGGCCACCCTCCTAAAAGGCTATAAGCTCAGTGTATCTGGTTCCGACTAACTGCTAAACCATCTGCACTCATAGATACATTTATTGCTCAGGGATGTGTCATTACATTTACAAGAAAAATACTTAACTAGTAGTGCTACAAGAGCACAAACATCCGCCAAGGCATTCTTGGCACTGTGAGCCAAGTTATTAGCAAATGAACAATTGCCCTATCAAGCAATGTTAACTAATGTTTAAAAAAAATCCTGGACCTGCATCCAGATTCGGATCACCACCAAAATCTAATCATGTCTTCCTTGTGCCATGAGCAACATACCCTGAAAATTTCGTCAAAATGCGTTTGGAGCCTTTTGAGTTTTTTTGCTCACCGACAAACAAACTAACCAATAACAGCAAAAACACAACCTCATTGGTGAAAGTATTTAAAGCAATTTTTCAAATTATTAGTCCCTCATTTTTGCTTTTCATCTTCTTAGGCCCATGAGTCTCTAATCAGTGGCCACTTCCCTGCCTCAGAGGAGACTTTGCAGCACCTGGCTGCTTTACGTCTCCAGTATCTCCATGGTGACGGGGCAGGTCGGGCAGGGTGGAGCTTGGGAAGCGTGTATCCAATCGGACGCCTCCGCAATCGCATCCTCCATTCCACAAAGCCGGGCGTGGGGTCAGCAGCTATAGTAGGAGGAGGGGGAGCAGGTGGAGCAGGAGAGGGGAAGGGTACTGTGGGAGGGCAGGGAGGAGTCCCAGTGGGGCCGGAGAAACGGAAGACCCCCAGCTTCCTGGATGGCACCCTTAGGAGAAGCTTCAAGACGGGATCACTGAAGAAGCAGAAGGTTAGTGCTGAAAGTCAGGATTTAGATAGTTTTGTTCACGTGCAAGTATTTCGAAGCTATAATGTTTAGAGGATGATTGACAATAAAGTATCCCGTCTAATGAAGAAATGAACCCCAGTTAGTCTCAGGAGTAAACAAATAATTTTTGTATTGCATGGAAATGAATGGGAGAAACTTCTTGCTCAGACAAAGTGCTTAAAAAGTTTTTTTAGAGCTTTTGCAATAATGCCCCACATCCATGGCAATAAAAGTCTTGTGTTATGAATAGTGAAATAGAGATGGACAGTCTTTAAATACTTTGAGTTTACCCTTGTGCACATACAAAGAACATCCTGAATATGTCAAAGATATTGGAGGATTTTGAGCCTTTGGAGTTTCAGATTGTTCTCATGTGGGGGCGACGTTGTGTCTGACATGATGCTGCTAGACAATCTGTTCTCTACAACCCCAGTCCAATCTGGTGGAAATGCACATAACCCTTCCAAACTGGATGTCTTGCTGTCCAGATTAAATTCAGTCAGACTGTCAGTCGGAGTATTCGTCTCTGATATGTTGATCTATGCTGCTGCAGGTGGAGGAGGAGCAGATGTTGGAGATGTGGGTGAAGGAAGAGACGTCAGCCACACGGACCAGTGTTCTGGAGAAGTGGACCCGGCTGCAGGGCATGCCTCAGCATCAAGCCATGCTAAAATATATGAGTATTATCAAAGAGTGGCCTGGATATGGCTCCACTCTGTTTGATGTGGAGGTGAGAAAACTAAACGAAGGAGCAGGATGTGCTCAAAAAAATCAAAATGTTCCTGATGATTGACCTCTTGTTTCACCACTGTCTTCTTATATTGTCTTCTCCACCCGTGTAGTGTAAGGAAGGAGGTTTCCCTCATGATCTGTGGCTGAGTGTGAGTGCAGACAACGTTTCTGTGTATAAACGCGGTGAACCGAAGCCACTGGAGACCTTCCAGTACGAACACATCACCTTCTTTGGAGCGTCACAGCCGTGTACCTACAAGATCATTGTGGATGAGAGGGAGATGTACTTTGAGACCCCACAGGTGAGAGGATCTTTATTTTTTCAAGTTTTATTTCTTATATGTTTGATTTATTTTCTCTTTGAGGTCTACAGCTGTTTTTTTTTTTCTTTTATATACACTATTTAGTTGATAAAATATTGGAGAAAGTTTGAAATCACCATCTACCCACTGCAATCTTTTTGTTTTAAAAACTCTAAATGTTAGGATATCATGACGTCTGTTGTTTCAATAATACTTTCAAATCTCTCTTGTTGAAAATAAAAGTTTTTGATTCAGTCATACATTCAAGCAGGCATGAATAACCACAGCCAGATTTAGGGACAAATGAACCTTTTCTTATTTCTCTCTCTGTCCTTAGGTTGGTGAGATCACAAAGATCATGAGAGCCTACATCAACATGATGGTGAAGAAACGCTGCAGCATCATGTCAGTGACCAGCGTCGCCAGCTCCTGGGTCAGGTGATCACCAAATACCAGTCAGAAACCACTGGGTACCCGGCAGTAACAGTGACTCAGCCCTCCTGCTTTGGTTGGTTGGTTGGTTGGTTCTGATGGATGCAGTCCCACCAACCAGCCAATCCTCAAGGATATATCTAAGGGTGGTGGAGCGGAGATAGAAGTGGGCACAGATGCCAAACGCACGCTCTTCTGGCCTGGGTTTCACTTGGGATAAGAGATCTATTTAAAAATGAGCATGAAAAAGAAAAACCAGTATCAAGAGATGGTCCTTTCAACACATACATAACACTTTCCAGCCATAACCCTGCATGTAGATGTTCAAGCACACTCCAAACTCTCCTCTGCTTCACCCTTTTTCTGGACTTAACAGAAATAACAAGCACAAAACAGCCGCCATATTTCCTCTTTTCCAACCCAGGGCACTGCCAGACAGAAGAAAGCCACACTCTCATTTTTTTTCTCACTTCTCCAGTCTCAGACTCTCTCTCTTTCTCTTCACGTGTCCTCACTCTCTGTTTGGTAATAAGTTAAGTGCTGAATTCTTCTTCTTTGCTTGCTTTCTCTCTCTATCTGTCGTTTAAATGTGACATCAGCTGTTTGTGACTGAGATAAAGGACTCTGGTGATGATTCTTCTTCAGGGCTTTATGACTGAAAATGAGCTCAGCTGCTCTCTCGTCAGTGCCACCGTGTGGCCACAAGAAGGAAATGCAGCCAGAAGAAGTGGCTTTAGTTATTTCTGAACAATATCAAGAAGAAAATCATGAGCAGAGGCTAAACATGGGAAGCTCTTGGGTCACACCGAGAGCCTGTGGTGCCTCAAAGGAGGACATTATCAACCAGAACAGTATGAGAAAAAATAAACATTTCCCTATCTGTGTCGACATATAACACGCACTGCTATCTACTGTATATTCACATACATGTACACTTCAACATGTATCGTTTTGTACTGTATATCACACATTATAAGAGTTATTATTGAATTTGTGGGTGTTCACTGCACTGTACAGAATATAGATGCCAGTGTGACACCACTTGTGTAAAATATATGGTGTTAATAATGCCTGACTATGATGCCACTGCTGTGCATCATTCACAGGCCGTGCCATTGATGTGACTCTGAGAAAATGAGGACACGTGGTGAAAACACAAGTCAGAGGAGAATGGATATCACAGCGTTTTGATGAATTTATCTGTGTTGTTAAGTGTGGGACTCACTGCTGCATTAATTGGAGCCATGAAATAGAGGGTACACGTGAGACGTCACAGCAAATGTGAGTCAGTGGATTCCAGCCGGTGAGTAGCAGTGAGTACAGACTGGGGACACAAATCAGTATGAAATGGGCGGCAAAGGCTTTAATTAATCTGAAAGTAGTAAACAGTAAATGGACATGAGCTTGTTAAGCGCTTTCATCAAGTCATCTGACTGACCAAAATGCTTTTTACATCACAGGTCATACATACCTGTTTACACACTGATGGTTGCTTTGTCGAGGGATGTTTCAGGATTTTTAAAGCTGAGTTATATCAAGCACTTGCACATAAATAATGAGCCATGAAACAACGTTGGGTTGAATGTACAACCCAACGAAGTGCAGTGAAAAATTTCAGAGCTCTTTGTTTTTCCTTTAAGGAAGTCTCTGTGTTTGGCACTATTTTACAATGCAGCAAATAGTCATGTGCTGTTCTGTCACAGATCACATTAACCCATTAACCACCAGCTCAACTGTTTGGCTGAGGTGATCAATAAATTCAGGGATATTTAATGTTTCAAAAAACGGAACAAATCAAATCATTGTTTGATTCTGTTACCATTTCAGGGAACAGAGGAAACTACAAACAAACCAAAAAACTGATATTTTTCTTGGTGTGGGATGTAAAGGTTTGAAAAGCTAACAGTTGATTATGTGATGACATAAAAATGCACAAATATTTGGGACTAAATTAATTAGAAAAGGCAGAACTGTTTGTAAATAAAATAGCAATCAAAAATAACTTAAAATAGATTATATTGAGTTTGACAAACACAAAATAAATGTTTTTGATGAATAATAGATTATATATATATTCATATATATATATAAGCTAAGTATTTAAAATAATAATGATGTAATTATAATAATAGGAGCTTTTAGCCTTTTAAACCTTTAAATCCCACACAAAGAAAATATCAGTTCTTTTGGTTTGTTTCCAGTTTTTTCTGTCTCCTAAAACATCGACAGAATCAAACAATGAAGTGTTGTTTTTTTGACACTTTAATATTCCTGAATTTATTGACCTCTGCCAAACAGTTAAGCTGGGAGTTGAAAGGTTAAGTATCTGATCATTTAACCTTGTTGCAAGAGAATCAATGTTCTACTCATTAAGTTATTAATCAAGCTTTACATTATTTATACATGGACTCTTTTTTTGAAGATCAGCTCCTTGTGTGCTTTTTAGTGATGAGAAGGGTAAGTCCACTCAGACTGCCTGAGGAGCACAGCTTCGTTCAGTTGTCAGGCAGTTGTCAAGCAGAGCAACTATGAAACTTGAAGTTTAACTTGCATAGAGTCTTGTATCACTATTTTTGTCATTCAGTCTGAATCCCACTGGGAAATCCAAATTAAAAAGAAAATTAGAAGATAGAAGTTATAATTTGTGACTTTTCCACAGTTTACCAGTGTAGGTGGGTTGTGTGACACAAGCTGAAATGGTCGCTCAGTGGACACTTATTGCTAGAAAAGACTTTCTCCAAAAGTGTGTTTAGCTGCCCTGCTTCACATTTCAAGTCCAGCAATACCAAGGAATAAAGAGCAGTCAGTGTGCATAGGGATGGGAATTTAATATTTTATTGATGCCATCAACAATTCTGCTTATAGAGCCGATTCTTTAACAATTCTCTTATCGATTTTCTGTGTGGAAAAGACTTTATAGTACTTTGATACTTTATAATACTCTACTTAGGTATTCAGAGGCAGCAATGTCAGACAAGGCACTCTTGTGAAATAAGCACCTTTTGTTGAACATTTTAGACTTAAGTTTGACTACATCTGCCCTCTTTCTGCCGTGATTTTTGATTCTTTGGTGTAGTTTCTGCTGTCTGCCTCTTGTGAGAGCGTGACATCCTTCATTTGCAAAGCATGCCGAACAAAGTGGAAGGAATTGATCAGCAAAAGACAAATGATATTGATTTCTTGAGGAATTTGTTTGGTTCTCAGCTGGATAAGTTTTTAATTCCGCATAAATGTGGATGTCGCTGCCTGATGTTTGACTTAAATTGAATTAAAGCCTTCTTACTTCTCTCTTATAAATGTATGGTTTCTGGTACTCACTGGCAGGAACTCCGGTGCCTTGCACATCTCTGTGATGTCAGGACATACCCTCTATCCTGTACACTTCTTTTCTCATCCTGTTTTCGCTTTTTATTTAAGACTTGAACAATAACTCATAAGAGCTCCAGTTTGTCTGTTTCAATCCTGTTTATGAACATGTGATTTTTATTACTGATGCTATATTAACTGTATGTCCCTGCTATCTTAACCACCCTGAAGTGCTGTGTCGGGAATGCTGCTGTGATTGAAGGAGTGAGTGTGTGCGTGTCTGTGTGTGTGTGTGAGTGTATTTATGGTGTAATCTGCCGTTGGAAAAAGAAAAGGGAAATGAGAAAAGAAGACGTGATTTTACTGAGTGTACTCCTTGGAATTATATACATGACTAACCTTTGCAAAGAATGGTGTTGTGATCGTGAGTTAACTGGAAATGCATGGGCTTGAAGAGGGGGGTTGTGGGTAATTTATTTCTTATTGTACTGTATGTGATGCAAAGCAGGTTTGGGGAGAAAAATGTGGTGAAAAAAATATTCTGGTCTCAGTGTAAGAGGAGAAGATTAGACACTGTGAGGACTTTGGGCTGAAAGATGGTTTAACAGTGCACCGAGAATGCTAACAGGCTCACTGCTTTATGTGTCCGTCTATGTTTCATGTTTTTGGACTGAAACTGACGTCACTGTTCGGCCAGTGTTACAGAGTCTGTGGCACTGCAGGTAGATGGCAGCATTCCTCATATTTACAACACCAGAGGATGAACTTTTAAAGAATTTTCAGAAGGAATACTCTCATAGCATTGGAGAATACAGCTTAGTAATCCAAAATGTCCAGTTGGTTTCACTTTATATCAAGTTATACATAAATTCACCATTAAAACAGCCACCTGTAAGAATTTATTGGCTCTTAAAACATCATTAAGAAGTATCTGTCACACTTCATGTAACTATCAGGGTTGAGGGATATGGATGAACAATTGTATCTTGATATTTTTTCATTTTTTTCCAGGTAAATGCCAACATTTGATATGAATGGTAAAATAATAACAATAATAAAACAAATTAGAATAATTTTACTTCAAATTAGAGACAAAAAAGTCTGGTTCAAGTCAAATTCACATGGGTTAAATTTACCATTTGCTTCTGACTAACATTAAGAAAACTGTTAGTGAAAATCATACAAAATGCTTCGTAAATAAAATAAGGTGAGTTTGGCTTAACATTTCAACATAGAAAATGTGCAATGCCAGTCTGATGTGTCACCCATACAAAATTTATCAACCAAACACTGTCAACTCCAGTGAAAAGTCGTTCTTTGCTCCAACAATTAAGATCCAAAGTAAATGGGACGCTCCATTTACATTAGAATATGGACACAGTCCCTGTAGTAAAGACACCACAACAGGCTATTTCAGTATGTAGTCACTGAGAAGAAGTCTTGTTTATGACCTTGGAAGTCTTGTTTATGACCTTGTGGCTGGAGTATGAAGTCATACAAGGTTAGATTTCATGGCTTTCAAGAGCAAATATACTTTTAATATGCCTGAGTAAAAGCAAATATTTGATAGCTCATGTGTACCCTGATGAAAAGTTTTACAAGTCAGTACTGTTTTGCTTAAACTGCTGAGATAGTATTGTTTTAATAATAAATTCAATATTTGCCCCTAAATGGATGTTGTAATGTTTTTAATTAAAGCTGAACTTTATCTGTTGTCTACCCGGAGTGCCACAGACAAGATCGTACCTATTATTAAGACTCACTAAGGTTTTGACTGCAAATAACACAAATGTTTTATTTATATTTCACATGTTGTAAATTATTTGTTGGCCAAAAAAAACTACATTTTGTTTGAAGGACAAAACTTCTGATGGGGAACTGACAATTTATGCTATTGGCCTGGGAATAAGAAAAGTGTACACATATGTTGAGTGTAAAATGTTCAGCTATTCTAGTACAGGAAGAAAAGTTTCATCAATTTGCTGACAAAATGACTGTAGTTCCTGAAAATGAAAAACATAGGACATGATCTCAGTGTCTATAAGCTACGGCTCTATCCGCGCACACAGCCCTCAACGATCTGCCTATAGAGTTAGAATAAGCAGAACTCACTCACAGGTTCCCTTTTAACTTTTGCTTGTTTTATTTATTTGCCAAAATAAGTAGAAATCTAGAAAAGTAACCATAAGCCATAACCACAGAGGAACCTGGAGCTGCCTGTCCTGATTATTCTACATGTTTGGTCTGTCTGTCACTGATATTACACTGAGGAGGAAGAAGAAGCTACCCATAGAAGCTGAAATGTCATCAGTTTGTTAGCAGAATAGAAAAATTAATAAAAATGAGGCTGAAGATATCTGATCACACTTTGGCTTTTAAGGGCAGCTTCATCACAGGGGTCCTGTAATCAGCCGCAGGCGGCCAGAGAGGGGCCCGTTCTTATCTTCTGTTATGCTTATTATCATCATTACACAGTAAACATAGTGCTTGTTTAAAAAAAAAAAGAGAAAGAGAGAGAGATGTGTGTGTTGTTCTTTTTTTTATTTGTAACTGGCTTTACAAAATTATGCTTTAATAAATTATTGGAATTATTGTCCTCCATGTTGTTTTGTGAATTATTTTGACTGCACATCAATGATGTCTGATAATGCAGAATTGCTTCTTATTGTGTATAAAGGGGACATTTAGATCTTCATGTTTATGTTTACTAGGATGCTTGTCAGCCTGAGCACATGGCCTCAGCTACTTTCACTGGAGTCCACAGCATGTTAAAACAAATTACATACAATATTCTGTTCAAAAATCAAATCAAGTAAACACACAAAAGTTTATCCTGACCTCAACAATAACCTTGCACGGCAGCTGAATTTGTTAGAATTCTCTAATGAGGCAAATCCAAGTTTCAAAATGAAACATGTTCCCAGTGAGAGAATGACCGGGCCGATCAGCTTACTTCACAGAGACAGAGGTGGGAGCTACATGGTGGTCATTTGTGAGGGAAGTGTCGCTGTTACACCAGGCACAATCCAACTCATCAGCTCTGAAATATCCAATTTTGAATTGGCCTGTTTTATGGGGTATGTCGAAGTAGGAAACTCACGTTTGTTCGCTTTTGGTCCATTTATAACATCTTGGAGCTCCATATCTTTATACAGAGTCTAAAAAACGTTTACTTATTATTATTTTAAAAATCAAACACGTCAAATGATCCTGTCAAATGGAGCAAAACTATTAGTCTTCCTTATAACATGGTTCTAGAGTTTTGATCTGTTTTATTGTAAAAAGTTTTGGACAACCTCTGACTGAGCAGATCTACAGCAGAACTGCTCTTTCGGCGACTTGAATTGAGAAGCCCGAAACAACATCACTTTTTTCTTTAAAGAGCCCATATTGTGATTTTTTGTGTTTTATATGCCCTTTAGTGTGTTTAACATGCCTCATCCACCTGATAGAGCACCTTTATGCACAAGACAAAAAGTGTGGCATCAGGATTTGTCCTTCTCCCATGTTTATGTCACGTCCCACTGGCCCCACCTAAAAAACCTACCAGTGTGACATCATACCTTTGTAACATCCACAGGTTAAGTCATTGGCTTTTGGTAGAAAGCCCAGCGCAGAGCAGAGACTACGATGTAATATTGAGAACTTAAAATCCCTTACATTAAATAAAATTTTCAATAACAAAATGTTTTTGTTGTGTTATGAACTTAATCAAAGGAGTTATCTCAACTTTCCTTATTAAGTTTTTTTTAATTTAAAGTTGGTCTAATTTCTTAACTGAAGTTGGCCAAACCTTTACAGTTAGTTTAAGGTCAGGTGTTGTCAGGCCAGGTTCTGTGGGGGGGTTGCATAAAGACAAAATGTTTTGGTGTGCAAGACTGACGCGGTGGTTTCAATTGAATTTTGAGTTCTGACCCAAAACTCAAACATCAGACAGTTACCTTGAAATGTGGAGTTTTCTGGACATTTTTTTGCAGTGATATGGAACGAATGTAGAGTTGTTGACAATATTATACAGAGTAGCGTTGAACTGACACAAGTACCACAGAGTTGACTTCTAAACCATCAACCAACACCAAGCCCATGAGGAAAAGGAAACCTGAAAAGAGCAGGAACTTTAACAGAGTGTCTCTGACAGACAGCTGGATCGGGGTTCTCAGTGTATGAAAAAGAGGGTTTTTTGAACATTATTGTGAACATACTCTAGCAGTCATCAAAAAGGCAGATTTAAGGCAAAATATGCGCTCTTTAAAAGCACAGTTTTGTCCCAATGCCTGTCTGGTCTGTCTGCCCACATACAGGGAAGAAATATTTTGCTTCACTGCATTTATCTTAAGCAATAGACAGTACTTGATTTTCAGCTTTACAGTCAAAACCACAATGCTTCACGCCTGATTATAGAGGAAGTTTGCTGCTCAGTGGGTTGAGTAATTGCTCTTCACTTCTTTTCTGAATGAACTTTCTAAATCTGCTTCAGGATTAGCTGGAATAGGCCACTGTAGCAAAGCTGCTTCTCTGATCCATGAACTTCTCGACATATTTCTTCCACTAAAGCAACCATACAACGTGTTCCCTTATGTAGGCCAGCCTTTGTGAACTACATCAGTAAAAAGCCAAATACACATTACTGTATGTTTAATCTATGAGAAGTGGGGTTTTTTTCCCTAAAATGTAGGGGTCATCAAGGCCTAGCATTCTTTAGAAAATCTAAATGTAAAGTTTGCTGCTGGAGGGCCAAACTTTTTTTTTTTTTTTTTGCAATTTAAAGGGTTCAGAAAGGAAAAAATATAAATAGCTGTCAAAAAAGTTACTTAATAAATATTTTTAAAATACTTGAACTTAAATGCAGTTAGCAGGCCTTGATATAATGTGCTTAACACAGTTTTCAGCTACTTTTTTGATGCAAGTAACAGCATTTACTGGTTGTCTGAGCATATTTTGCTTATATCTTTATTTCTGTTTTGGCAAATGTGTAAGAGAAATTTTGACAGAAACATTTACAACCTATTAAAGCTTTATTTTTGGGGGGAAATGTTGCTACTTTTAGTAAGGTTTTAACATTTTAAACTGACTGGTGAGCCACATGAAGGGCATTTGAGGGCTGCATGTGGACCCAGTTGACCATCCCTGACATACACAAAATAGGCAATTGTCTTGGACCTCATGGACTGTGGGGCTCTAGGGCAAAGGAAAAACAGGGAAGCATTAAGTACACATACATAATAAATACTGTTCTAATTGAGGTGAGTATCTAAAGGGCACTAAGAGTGTATAATATAGCATAAAAAAGTCTTACTGATCAAAAATTCCTTTGGAAGCACTCCCTTATGTTAAATCATTTGAAAAAGCCCCACCATATCAATATTTAAAGACAGATTTATTCACTCAAAACCAATAAAATAAGTAATTAGGAATAGACTATGATGAGGCAAATGGCATGACTGAATAAAAATGATTCTGATATTAAACTTGAGGTGATGCTTTCAAACTTTTGTGTATTCTTTATATCTGTAGATTTATGTTTTTTGTAAACTGAACAGAAGAAACGTTTCATTTCCCCTTTTCTGGGTGTGACTGCATTCAGTAAAATGTAGAAGGGGTCCCACTCTTGACTATTTAATTTGAGTAAAGCACTTATTTAACACTTGTTTGATCCCGCCTTCCAGAAAACAATGGCTGGGTCGCACAAACACGCCTTCATCTCCTTTGTCTGCGGTGCGTAAAAGACGTGCGTCAGAAGTCCTGGGAGCAGGTTCTCCCCCTGAGAGCGGGCAGCAGAGAGTCAGGCAGACTGTTGATCGGATTTATCACACAAGAACTTCCCGAAGAGAGAGTGAAGTCGGAGGAGAACTGAGTCTTCTGAGCATTCAGACGATGGCTTCACGGATTTTACCCCCTGCCCTCCTTCTGTTTGTCGGTTTGGCGACAGTTTTCGCTCAGACTTCCGCACCTGAACAAGGTAAGCGCTCAAACCTGCGGCTCTGCGGTGACTGAGGAATTAATGTCAGCTGAAAGATCAGCCCTCTTCTCATGTAGCCGCGTTCAGCTGCGTCATTAAGTTTATCAAGACTACAGCAGACTTTAAATCACTCAGTATAACCTAAAACTTATGAATTCAGCCTCTTTTACTGCCCCGACGGATATTTACATTAAACTGTGGACTTTTTATGAGGTTATCTTATGTCTTATTTTTTCTTTTAAATATTGAGAAAAACAAGTTAGTCCACCTTAAAACAATTTAACCTGCATAAGTCCAAGACTCACATCCGAGGATTTCTAAAATTTAATTTTAGGGTGTTAGAAATAATAACAAATTAGAAGTGCTCTGAGAGCATGAAGCAAGGCAGTTCAAACCTTGTTGGGCAAGTTCTTGTCAAAAATGAGGAAAACTCTCCTTTCACTGACCAATCCTTGAAAAATTATCTGCATCCCATTTCAGTTAACTCCCCAAATCCAACCACTTCTTTCTTGTGCCATGGAAACCGTCATGGAAATCCTTGGAGAGCTTTTAGAATTTTTAGCGAAAATATGGAAAACTGACTTATCTTGTTAACAAGTCACAGAAAAAAAAACACACCACAGAAATCCAATGACTTCTTCCTTGTGACATGACCAACATTCCCTGAAGATTTCACCAAAACCTGTTCCTAACTTTTTTGAGTTATCCTGCTCACAATCTAACATTCAACCTAGCCGACAAATGCCAGAAAAAGCATAACCTCCTTGGCAGAGATAATAAAAGTTTACGGTAATAAGTTGGAGACTGTTGAAAACTATTAGAAAAATCAAAAGTCACATTCTTAAACTGGACAATTGATAGGATTTTTTTTGTATATTTTGGGGCTTTTTCTGTCTTTGTTGATAAAGAGAGAGACAGCGAATAGGCCTGTGATGGGGGAGAGAGCAGAGAAGGACATCCAGCAAATGGGCCTCTGGCTGGATTCAAGTCTGGATTACTGTACCACATGACATGTTGAGGTCTTATTTTCCTTTGTCTATTGTTATTATTGGCATTATTTTTAAGTATTTGTATTTTTACAAGTATATTTATATGTATTGTCTGTTCTTTAATGAAAGGATGTGGTTTGTGTTTTAACATCAGTTAGTAATCGTGTCAAAATCATGATCACAATATTTTCCTAAATAAATGCCATTCAATTTTTGCCATAATTGAACAGCCTTGGTGCATCCTAATTATGGACGTTTTGACACAAGTCCTTAAACTGTATTTTATATAACAACATAGCATAATTCTCAACATTTTGATGTTTTCTCTTAAAATTACCTTTTTCAAATTGACATTTTTCTTGAGGGGCATAACGGAAAAATAACAGTTCTTTTCATTTCTCTCTTTACGTGCATGGCCCATATTCTCTTTGTTTTAAACCAGATAAACAGTGCTTTCTCTGAAACAAATGTGTCTTCTTAAGTCTTTGTGTGTTCGTTCAACCTCCAAGTTGGAACAATGGGTCTCTTTCAGGTCTGAGCCCCCCTCAGGTTCTCACTTGTTCCCTGTAAAGAAACTAGCCGGAGGAGCAACAAACAAACCTCGCCTAACTTTCACAAAAATGGGGCTCCACCAACACAAACCCAGCTGTTGTTTAGAAAAGTCTGCTGACGATGATCTGACTGTTTTCAGGCTGGTGTGTTTACTGCTCCATGTTTCCATAGAAAAGGGTCTCAGGAGGATTAGCAATGGCTACAAACCCCTGTGAGCACAAACCTGCTGGCCTCATTAATCAGGCTAATCTATCAAAATAACAATGTTATGCTTCATTGTCGTGAGGCCTGATGTTTTAACCTACACTTTGGTCATGTTTTTCTACCTTTATGTGAGAAATTCTTTTATATACTGACGGATTTTTCTCCCTCTGCAGCATGTGAGCTGAAGAACGGGACCAGCTGTGAGGAGTGTCTGAAAAATGTGACGGTGAGATAAAACACTTTGTTCCTCGTGTGTGATTTCTTTCTTAATTGTGGTTGTGTAAGTACTTGTTGGTAGAAGAAATGTCATAGTTGGAGAATAAGTCCCTGCTGCTCCTCCTCCACACCTGTTCGACTGGTTTGAGGAGAAACTGATCCATCATACCTCCTCCCTCCTCTTCCCTTTTCTGTGTTTTGTGTGTTTCCACCATTTGCCCTGAATACCTTATGCAGTCATTGTTTGTTCTATAATATGTTTGTTTTTGTCTTTTTACAGTGCTTGTGGTGTATCACAACAAAGTCATGTATAACATATCCAGTGAGGACGATCCTGCCTCCACACTCTCTCTGTCCGCTGAATGATGCTCGCTGGGGTCTCTGCTGGAGTAAGAGCACACACACGCAAATACACAAACTGACATCAGGTTTAGACCTCCAGTTAACACAGCTAGAAAATCCTCTTTGCAGCAGGGCCCCTGAAAGACCCAGGTGGGTCCTGTCCCCCAGCTGGTTCCCTCCCTTTGGTACTCTTTATTTTCCATCCCAACTTTTGTTCTGCTCTTCAAATAGCACTGAACAGTCCAGCATTAAGGACCCAATGATGTCCAATGGCCTTGCAAAATGAAAATGTTATGGAAAAATGTCAGTACTTTATGAGGAAAAAAGGGATTTTCATTTTTAAAAAGGCTTAATTTTACTGAGGCACCCATAGATAAATGTGTATTTTTGTTCCTTTGACGGGTAAAGTGAGTATTTGGGTTACATGTAAAGTCGGATTATAACTGCTTTAATTCAGGATGGACCATTTTTTAACCTTTGTGTCCCCCTATTAGGCTGGGCTGTTGAAAGCTTTCCCCTTTGTCCCCTCTTATGGCCGGCTTTGTACGGAAGTGGCAGTCCTTAATGTTTGTTGCTGACGTACCTCGTTGCATACTAAAAAACACTGTTTAACACCTGATACAGAGGTGATTACGAATGCCTTTATCTAGACCAGGGGTGGGCAACTGGTGGCCTGGGTGTCATAAGTCCTCCTTACTTGGTGCAGCCCACCAGTCAATTTCAGATTTCCAAAAACTGCATCCATACAGATAAAAAAAATCTGCAACGACAGGAATTAGGCAGAGTTGCCACTTACACCATTTACACAGGAAAAAAATGCATCATACGAAGAGGAAAACATTTAAATTACGTCTTTAAGAACTGATTTTACTCTATTCTTTACAGAAAATGAGTGGATTTGATTTGCTATACTGATTCCTGTATGGATATTTTATAAAGCACTGTTAAAGCAACGGAGAAAATATAAATCAGATTAACTTCATTAACCATCAAAATACAGCATTTTGTGAATTTCTACCTCTGCCACTTTTGCTACAAGTTTTTATTCTCACTTGAACTTAATCATAAAATAAAAGTCTTATTTACGCAGTCTAGTGCTGCTCACAATGATGGAAAATGTGGCTTAAAGAGATCTTGATCATTGGTTCAACTTGGTGATAAGAGCCAGCCTTTTGGCTCCCAAATGGTTCTTCATTTGGGGCCATTTGACTTTTATGGCTTTCCACAGACATATGAGAACTAGTCAGCCTGTGGGAGGCCTGCCAGGGGGTCTGGCCGCAGTGGGCAACTTTGATTACCAACTACTACTGCAGACATACACCAAAAGAAGAGGACATGGAGCATGCATACACATCATAAAAGAGATTATGATATGGTAGCTTGATAACTTCTTTATCATCAGAGTCTGAAAATTGCTTTGTATCTCAGTTGCTCCATTTAAAAGATAGAGGACAAGTTACAAACCAACAAAACAAAACAAAACAGAAGCAGCACATTCAGAGGTTTGCATTTTGCTTCTGAATGTTCTGCTTCTGTTTTGTTTTGTTTTGTTTTGTTTGTAGTTGAGATGTAAACAAACACTGGCGTATGATGTTCTTCATGTCCACTTGTTGTTCACGATGGTGGTGGAGGAACTGAAGATTTTGCTGTTAAAGCCACAACTAGCTCCTTCACAAAAATGTACTTTTCAGGCTCTCTAAACGCTGGATCCATGTGGACGAAACGCCCATGAAAAACTTTTGGGGACACGCCTAAACTTGTCTCTGTGTGCACTGCCCCTAAAATTATCATCATTGCCAGCAGGCCACTTTTTTTTTCAATTTGAAGGCTACATAAAGGGAAGGAGAAGTTAATTCAACAAAATTGACTGTAATTGTATTTAAACTCAAACCCAATTAGAAATATTTAATCCAAAAGGGTTAACATAGAATTCAAGCCAGTGTCAGCCACTCTGGTACAAGTTCCAGAAAACCTATTGGTTACTGATTAATATTTTCCTTTAATTTTTATTTCTATTTTGACATATGTATATGTAAATATTTGTAAGTATTTTCTTCATGCGTATCATTTTTTATCTTTCAAACTGACTAGAGGGCCACATGTGGCCCCTGTGCAGCCATTTTGAACACCCCTGAACTTAATGTTTGATGGGCAGAGCCCTGTCATTTTTAGAAGTCAGATTTAGGCCTTGTGTTGTCACTGGTCAAAATATAAGCACATATCTAAAATATTATCACCAAATTAATGAAAGTATAAAAACAGTAGTATGTTTTTGTTTTTATACTTGGACAGTTGTTTTCTTGCATTTGAAACATAAGTAATGCCAGCAGGCATCTTTATTTATTCCTCTGTTAGCTACATTTTTTAAAAATAACCTTAGAAGTGTTTTATAATTACTAAGTGAACCTTTGAGGTGTTCAAAATACATGTAAAATGTGAATGATCACCATTATCATTGAGAAGAGGTTAATACATTTTTCTCTTTCATGACTCATGACTGTTGTCTGTGTTTCTCTGTCTCTGTGTTCAGTGAACTTTCAGGCATTGATAATCACGTTGGCGGTGGTTGGAGGTGTCATCATCATCGCCTTCTTCATCTGCCTGTTCTGCTGCTGCAAGTGTGAGAACTTTGGGTGAGTATGCAAGATGTGGTTGACAAAAATGCTAAATTTAACTTAAATAGTTTGTCTGATACAAGACTGAGGGATTGATTTGTCACTTTGAATTTAATGAGGTGTTAAAAGGTCTGAGATACAAAACAACAGCATTGACAGTGAAGAGGGTTTTTTCTATTCTTTCTTTAAAGTGATTTGATGCTGTTTTCATGGTCACCATATTTGAAGAATTCTTTGGAGAGTTTTGAGAGTACACCCATTTTTTTTCCTTTTTGCATTTTCCCTGCCTCTCTCATCAGACGCACAGCAGTAAAATAGTTAATAATCCTGCCGTCACCAAATGGATCACTATAGTCAAATCCAAACCCAGTTTCAATGCACAACCCAGGTTTGTTTTGATGAGTGCTCCCAATATATACCAACATTGTGGCTGCTTTTATTGTTTTCTATTCCAATATGGGTATGTTTGATTGCCTTTACAGCAGTGATTTTAATAACTAGTTTGATTAAGGAGAACTTCGTCTGTCCAAAGTCATCAGACATTATTTTACTAAACCAATCAAAGTCTTTCCTGGACCAGGCATTGTGACTGACCACGGTGATGATACAGAAACACAGAGTTTTTAACAGACAATAAAAACACAGGATTGACAAAATAAGTGAGAGAAAAGCAGAGATGATGTGCTCTTTTCAACAGACCATTCATAACTGTGCATGTTTTTATTTTTGAATACAAAACACTTCGTAAGAACAAAAGGATATTATGTAGATATATATTATTTATGAGCTGTTTGTTTTATTTGTATTATTTTTACTTTCGTGTGCTGGCCAGTCTGTTAAAAAAATGACCTGAGTTCAGTATATTTGAGTGCACCTAATATTTCTGAACATTTTTTTACATGTTTAGGTCCAGAGCAGCTTTCACCCTGATTTTTTTCTTTAATCAAATAGATTGTTAGTATTCAGTGTTTATTATGGGCTGTGTTGAATTAAACCACAAATTAGACTATGTTCAGTTTAGCTTGAGGAACCTTTCTTGAGCCAAACCTTGTTGAATTTCAATTGACAACGTTTGATATTCTCTTTAAGCTCTTATTTTAAGACTATATTTTTTTTCAGAGTTAACTAAAGTTGACTTAAACTGTAAATGTTGTCATGAGCATTAGAAATATCTTCTTTGCTAATTACTTGACTGTATTTCATGTCTGGGGGCGTGATATTGGATTTTTACAGATATATGATATGCCAATATTTCTGAAGTCATTATACTGTCTTGATGTTTTTTGTCAAGAGCACAGAGCCTTTACTTAATGAAAAATTGACTTGTTGCTTTCAGTGTGCCTCTGAAAGAACAGTTGTGAAGCATTTAATGAAACTCTTAATTTGTAAATGTACCCATGCAGTGATGATACGATGAAGCAATATGGTGCATTTGTGTATTTGCCGATTACAGCTGATAGATGAAATATGTATGGCCGATATATTGGCTGTAAATATCACCAAAAAACAAAAATACTGACCAATACTGATATTTAACTTTTCAGGCTGATATCAGCCAATATCAATATTGTACTGATAATATCGTGCATCCCTAATTTCATGTTTAATTGTAAACTTTGGTCTTTTCACTGTGACTCCACCCCTTCATATATGTTGAAATATTTCTGATATGCATGTGTGTGCCAAAAAAAACCCAAAACAAATGGGCGTTGCAGGCTTCATGTTTTTTTTAACAGAGGAAGGAACTAGATGAAAAAACAGATCAATCAGTTGGCTACAGTAAAATAGCACACAGCTGAAGTTTGTAAAATAGAGAGGATGCTGCACGTTTTCAGTATTAATTACAAAGAGATTGTTACATTTAGAGTTTTGTACTGACAGGTTGTAAAATAAGTTTAAAAATACCTCTGGGGTATATATTAGATTTGCAGTATGCAAGTGTCTTTATAGTTGTGTTTGAAATGTCTGCTTGGAGCTAAAAGAGAAGTTTTTGTCTGTCTGTGAAGATAATGCAGTCACGTACTGTACATTTTTTCTTTTAACTTTTGTGTGGTTATCAGTGAGTGTACGCACTGTTTCTTCACATGACCTCTCTAACTGTGATCTTAACTCTGTGTTTTCACTTCAGATCAAATAGGTTTGAGGCAAAGATGCAGAGGCAGGCCGCAAAGACCAGAACCAAGCAGGAAGAAAGGTAAGAAGCAGTGTTGTGGAAATATTACATGGATCGTTCTGCAGGCTTGACACTGCAGTGTGTGTCTCTGCAGCTGTTGTAACACAGAAGAGCAAACACAAGTTTAAAGACAGACAGAAACTTCGACAAAATGAGCACAGAGTCTATATGCAAGGCTTTAGAACTTAGGATGCTTCCCCCCTCTAGTCTAAGCAACAACAATAATGTAAAGAAATGTGATTCTATCTGATTATAAGCCCATTTTAAATCTGAAAATATGTAAGTCCATACAGATTAAGAACACTGAAGTGAGCCACACCATTGTGTCATTATAACCTCATTGTGGGGGACATACAGGTTCGTAAACAACAGGGAGGAGTGTGAGAGAACGAGTTCTTCCTGCACCGCTAACAAGATTAACATTTCATCATCTATGCCTTTGTTCCTTATGTCTATTTCCTGTTTCAGATTTATATTTGGATTTATAGCATTTTGTTTGGTCCCATGACGACTAAATCATTAAATTGTAGAGAGCTATCAGTTTGAGTGTCATTTTCATCTGATGTGCACATTTTTTAGATGTTCTCTTGAACAAGCATAGAGACACAAACCGTAGGGTCAGACATGTTTATTTCTTTCCCAACTGAAGTGTCACATCACTGAGTATTTCTGCTGATTTGCACTGATAATTTCATATCTTTTTTCTTAAATCTTTTGTGAAAACCCCTCTAAAATGTAAAAATGGAGTCAGTTGCTTATTTAGTGAGAAAGCACTTTCCAGAACTCTCCAAACTCTTTTGACATACAGCATAGAAACAAATGCACAACAAACAGGTGTTTATTAATGTAAGATTAGATTTGACTTTTGCACTTCTTGTGTGTTTTTGTATTTTAGCAGTCCCTGTATATTCTCATTTTTCTTTTGGTTCAGTGATTCACAATCAGTCGGACACCAAAGACAGCTGCCCTGTTACATTATTTGTAATGATCCATATCTGTTTATGTCACCACATGCCATGAAAGCACATCAATGGAGAAAATATGTCCACCTCAAACTGTTGTCAGCCCAAACTGGTTTGTGAGAGTGTTTTGAAAGAACGGAAATATTTATAGTCACTGTGGTGCTCAAAGCAGATTGTTTTTTTCCTTACAGGAAAGCAGAGATGAAACAAAGACACGAGGAAATCAGGAAGAAATATGGTGAGGAACAAACTTCAATTTGATCTGTCTTCTTATTTTCCTTAATGTGCATGAAGTACTAATAAAACAATTGTTTATGTTCCTGAAGTGTCAGCTGTCACGCTAATGGTTTAAGATGAACTATAACTGTGTAGAAAACCTGCAGTTCTCTGAGTGTTCACTTGGGGCAGTCTGAAATAAAAATGTTCACAGTCTGTTTCAAAGCTACTTTTTGGTTGGAACACTTCACATCTTTAAGGACACGCACTACATGGGGAATTCAATTTTTTACACTTGCCTGCTTGGGTATTATTTTTATTAAGGAGTTAAGCATAATCAGGGGGATGGCTAATATGACTGTAAGCCTGTGCGGACAGAGAGGAGGCTGAAGACCTGCAGCTCCACCTCTGTCTGTAACTTGGTTGACCATAACTTGGGTCGTTCTCCAGCGTCCAACGTGGATTGACTTCAAAAGCCACTTCTATAACACATCACACCTCTTAGTTCCTCTTTACAGGATCCAGTTCATTTCAAGGACATGAAATGATTGATTGTACAAATTAATAAGAACTTTAAATGTGTTGGCTGCACGTTCAGGCTAGATATGTCCCCTTGTCTTTAGTTTTTTTGCTAAATTAAGCTCACTGCATACTAGTTTCATTACTGAGTATTAAACCAACAGACATGGGAACAGTATAAATCCTCTCATCTCAAGGTCAACATGGACAGAAACTTAGATTCCCCAAAATCCCAGATTGCTCATTTAAAATCAGTGCATGAATTTACTGACTTGTTTTGTCTCTGCAGGTCTAAATGGACAGAATCCATACTCCAGGTTTGCATGAGAGGATCTGTGAACTGAGTTTTAGGACAACGTGTTTCTGTACTTCCTGAAGTTTGACCTCAAACACAACCAGCGAGCTGTCTCGAGGCTGTGAGTGCACATATGAGTTAATATAGAAGAACAAGTGAGTGGATTTCTGTGGAAGTTTGACAGCTTTATCCAGCCAATGAAAAGGAATGTTTTCTTCAAGGTAATGATCCAAGAGGCTATAAATAAAGGTTAGAGTAAAACAAGTAGCACCAGTGTTTCTCAGAACTAAACATGACTCTGTCCTGATGCTCCTGTAGCATCAAACTATTTATTATACAAAGTGTAATGTTTCATAAAGCAGTGTAGAAAAAACATCCTCTCTCTGATAATAAACCTAAAATTTTATTTCATATTCCATTAGTTTTCCTCTTGTTGCTGGTGATTACTAAATGTTCTTAGAAATGTTTGATCTATTTTTGTACTTGATTTACTTCTCTTTAAAATGACTTCAACTAGTCACAGAAATGTTCATGTCAACGGTCATTTTAATGTGCTTGTGCTGTATGCTCCTCTTACTGAAATACTTACATGGACAAGTAGAGATGGATAATATGTGAACTATATTGGTATATTCTTCACAACTTCACTTTATCAGGTAATATGTACAGATGTTAATTTTTTTAGTTCTTCAAGTTTAAGTCTGCCTTACATTTACCTGTTTTCCTGTAATGTGCATAAGCCAAATAAATGATGATGGACTTGAAAAATCCGTAGTATGAGTTTATTATTTTTCTATTCTTCAGTTTGTACATCTGAGTTGTTAAAAGGTGATTTAATTACCTTGCAGTTTATCGCTTGTAAAATTTTAATGCTCAGAAAATATCACCAATAAGACAGGGGGAGGCTGACATCTGCTGACTGGTGTAAGAACAACTTTGTAAACTTGGGGTTTGGAATAATTTACACAGAAATCAAATGACTTAAAAAAATATAAAATGGGATATTAGAAAAGGACTGATATAGAATAAATGTCTGTGGTGCTTGATTTGCATTTTAACATCACAGAAGTACACTAATTTCAGTCTTTCTTTTTTTTAACTTTATAATAGGACCAAACAGTTTGCATCACTATTGCCCCCAGAATATCATCAAAATCTGAAAATGTGAACAGAAAAAATTGTTAGGGTTTAAAGTTTACATATTTGACCCAAATCCTTACAACTGTGTATGCAATCTCCAGAACAGTTGGGACTGTCTGTCAGGAATGATTTCATGTTTGATGTGTCTTATAGAAATCCACCTAAAGCACACGATGAACCACAGAAAACTAGGAGGACAAGTTTATTGGATTCAAACCAGTAATGAAAACCGTGACATCCTGAGAGGAGTAGCCAAGGTATCACAGCGCCCTTGTGTGGCTGGCTGTAGTATGTGTGATGAGGACTGAATTCAGTCTCAAAGAAGTACCATAAATTAAGACAAATACCAAACTAATAATATGTTAATTAGACAAAATTGGTTATATTATTACCACTGCCAATGAAGTTATGTTTTTGTAAATGTTTGATTGTTAACAGGATAACATTTGAACTGAATTTGATTAAGTGGTGATCTGATCACAGATTTGGATTTAGGGATTTCTTATTGGATTTATTGGATTTTTTTAACATGTGAAATAGGGCAGATTTTCACATTTTACTAAGAACTCAAGAAGTTTTCAACGGATTATAATGACATTTTCAGGGAATGTTGGTCATGGCACAAGGGAGTAGTGATTAGATTCTGTAGGTGATCCTAATCTGAATGTGGATACAGGATTTTTTAAAGGATTTGTTAACATTGTGAGATAAGACAGTGTTCCACTTTTTTTTTTTTTTACAATAAATCCCCCAGAAATGTTGGAAATGCCTTGGCAGTGGTTTGTGCTCTCAGAGCACTTCTGGTTTCAGTTTCTTTTAAAACTTGACCCCCATGGTATTTGTGAAGAAAAAAACTGGTCCATATATGTGCCTGATGACCCTGCTATCATACAGTATTATATCCTGTCCATCAATTATCTACACCAGAAGTCACCAACCTTTCTGAGCCAGAGGGCTACCGAAAAGGTGAAGAGTATTAAGGGGTTACTAATTTAATTTTGTGTTTCTAAATAGTCTACATTTCTGTAGTTTAATTTAACTGATATGTACAACAGTCTGTAAGGGCTCAAGCTTGCACCAGTGGTGCCAGAGGCATGGGGTCAGCACATAAACTTTGACCCCCTGCAGGTCAGGGTTGAATAGAAAATAGACAGTTTTAAAATGTGGCATCTGTTGTTTTCTGTATTGGTGTAAGCATGATTTATTTGTAAAACATGAAATTCAAGATAAAAAATGACTATTCATTTCAAGCTCCATGGTGTTAACATGCTATTTTTGGAAAGCCCCTGTGGGCACCGCAAAGGCTCCCTGCGGGCTACCAGGTCCCTGTTTGCTACCCTTGATCTACACCATCTATCCCTTCCAGGTCACAGGGGGCTGGAGCCTATAGCAGCTGCCATAAGGTGAGAAGCAGAGTACATCCTGAACCAGTAGCCAGCCGACCAGGGCCACATAAAAAGACAGACGATCATTCACACTCCCATCTAAGGGGGAATTTAGAGTCCCCAATAAACCTAATGAGCATGTTTTTGATCTGTGGGGCAGCCAGAGTGGCCAGGGAGAACCCACACATGCACGAGAAGAATATGCAAATTTAACACAGAAAGACTCTGTCTGACCCAGGGATTAAACCGGCAACTTTCTTGCTGCAAAGCAAGTGCACAACCTGCTGCACCACTGTGCCACCCACAGTACTGTAGCAGGAGGATATTTTCCATGAACCTCGGGTCTTTCTGTGTGGAGTTGCATGTCCACCACTGGCCAAAAACATGCTCATTAGGTTAGTGCGTGACTCCAAAATACCCTTAAGTATGGGTGAGTGTAGTTGTCGGTCTGTCTGTGTGCCCTTGCGATCAGCCAGTTCAGGATGTATCCCGCCTCCAGGCTGCAGTCCCTGCGACCCCAAAATGGAAATCGGCATAGATGATGGATATTCCGAATAGAAATATTTGGAAACTCCTAATACACCTTTAGTCTAAGACTTCAGCATCGTAGTTTCTCAATTTTCTGTTAATAAAATTCACCAATATATCAAAACTGGCCTTCTAAACGGCAGTAGAAATGTCTGTTTATTTTTGGTGCATGTTTTTGTATCCGTCTTATCTAAGGGAAAATGTTCTTTACAAACATTGATACAGCATGCGTAGAATTTTTAGAGGCTTGTTTTCTCACAAGTATCCAGAGGGTATATTAATAGAGCCCAGACCTCGCGTGGTCGAGTATTTTGCATATGTGCGCGCTCCCGTGTCCGCGCTCCCGTGATTCGCCTGTCACGTGGTCCTCTGAGAGCCAATCGTGTGTTGGTAACAGCATTCCCAAGCGCGCACCCGTCAGTGGCGGAGAAGGGGACAGAAGGCGGCAGAAAGACAAATAAAGACCAATTAACCGAATTTATTAAAACCTCTTCACCACACAGCGCCATCATGTCAGAGGAGAAGCCAAAGGTGAGAGCCAAACTTTAATTATTTGTGTATTTGAGATGATGGCTCAGCTGAGCTTCAGACCGTTTTCTCAGATGTGCAATCTAAAATGGCCTGGTTTGCACGTTTCTCTGAAACGGCGCAGTGTTTGTTTCGCAAATGAATGGGCACCAGCTCCTACACGGTAGAAGCCTCTGCAGTTCACCCTGTGCACTGTGGAGGATAAATTCATGTTCATCTAACTAAAGTCTCGACGAATGTGAGCGGAAATGCCTTTTACATCATGATCACATTTGCGGATTTTTTTCTTTGTCAAAACTGGACCACGTTATGTCCGCAACGCCGAAAATGCCGCAACTGTAGCAGCGACAAAAGAGCGCTTAAAGAGGTGACGCACTCGTATTTAAGTGCTTACAGACGCTGTGTTTTGGGGTTTTCTTCGTGTCAGTGCTTCATTTAGCCCTAAAAACACCAAACAAAGCTATTAGCAGCATTAGCCGGCAGCTCAGGTCTGCGTTGGATGTGAAAGGCTGGCGTGCCAACCGGCTAGCCCGTAGCTAACATGCTAACGTTAGCATATGTTACTGCCCACAAAACACTGCCCGCGTATTGTTACTTATGTAAGCTTTATTTGTTTTTAATATATCAGCAAAACTCGTTACCGGGCCCCCAGGCTCCAGGCCCTTTCTCTGTTCTGAATTCTAAGTTTTTGTTGGTATTTATCGCAGTTTAAATAACTTACTAGAAGAGTTAACTTGTACTAACATCACTCTGGCGTGTAGGGAGATATTTATTTGTGTGTGGACTAAACTGAATTTACTGAAGTGTGTTTTAATTTAAGGGGGCGATACAGTTTCACGTAGGTCCAGGGTAAGACAAAAAGCTTATGTGCTGCACGAAGAGTACACAGGTGTTGTTAATTTCCAACCCATGTCCCTAGTAGGAGTTTTTAATGTGCATGTTTAGTTTTACAACACAAGTAATAGGGTTGCAAAATTTGTCGTTGCCAGCAAATAATTGCATAAAAGGCCAGTTATCAGTATTGGCAGATAAGAAAGTGTTTGCTGATATTTAAAGATGATATTTTGGCAAAACAAATTGATTCTAAATGTTCTTTTCTCTTGCTGTAAAATTGGCATAATGTACAAATATACTATAATGGTTTTCTTATTCTAGGGATAGGTGTTATGGCCATATAAAATCTGGGATTTTTCTCATTAAATTTGGCTTTTTAATTAATTTTTTTTTACCTCCATGTGACATAGACATGATGTAAAACAAATTTTGCCTTGCCTTTATCCTATTTCAAAACTTAACTTTTTCTAGAGTGAAAAAGCCCGCTGTTAATTTGTTATCAAAGGTACATGTTGTAGTTTGGTAGGAGGCAGGCTTGTCTACATTGATGCTGAAATCTGCACTATTTCTATGAGATATTACCATGTAATTTCCTTGTTAGACTTTAGTCTCATTAAAAATGGTCACTCTGTTGTGAAAACAGAGACAATCATCAGCATTTATATCTTCAAACATTGCCTTAACTTACAAATTGTAGTGTGTCTCTCTTGGAATGAAACTTGAGAAAGAGTTTTAACTCTGTGACCCAGGGGGGCAAAGTAAGTTACTGAGTACCAATATTGGTGTTGGCAAACATGAAAACTTTGCTGATATTTATGGGCGTACAAATTTTCCACATGTATCCCCTATACTGGCTGTTCTATTGGACAAATGTGCAAAAGTACCATAATGGTTTATCTCATCACAACTGAATTTCCACATTTTTTTTAACCAAAGTAGTATTTTGAAAATATATGTTCTGGGTCAGAGCAGTTTCTAACACAAGTAGACTGTCACTATGAAAGGATCGGTTCAGTTTCAATAAAGTAGAGCATGTGTACATCTATAATAAAGAGTTGAGAAATTTCGGCATATTGAATATTGGCAAACTCCAAAATCATGTGCCCCTAGGTTGGATATATCTGGAAAAGTCCAACTTCATGCAACCTTAATAAGAAATTAAAGGTAGAGTGCTACACATATATAAATTCATTAATTGCGTCAAAACATGACAATACATACATTTCATTTAACGTTTCAAAAGAGCAATGTCAAAAACCCACATTGAAAAAGCAATTACAGCTCTTTTTTTGTTTTTATCCAATTCTTGCCCTGTGTTGTAAAAGTTATCAGATCCATGTTTAGGTTTATTTCTGTTGGTAATTTGTTCCAAAGTTCATAGTCCTGGTAAATGCATCACTGTGGTCCAGTTCTTTAATGTAACTTGCTTTTTTAATTCTACATGCTTGCTTTTGAAGGAGGGAGTGAAGACTGAGAACGACCACATCAACCTGAAGGTCGCAGGGCAAGATGGGTCGGTGGTCCAGTTTAAAATCAAGAGACACACACCCCTCAGCAAACTTATGAAGGCGTACTGTGAACGACAGGTGAGCTGAAAGCCTAAATTACTGCCTTCTTATACCTCCGCTCACTCAACATATAATTACATGGGATCTGCAGTAACACCTCATTTAAACCTCACCACTGTTTCCACTCGTCACCTTCATATTAAACACTTTTTTGAATGTGTGTGAATGTTGTTTCTCTTCTGCAGGGTCTCGCAATAAGGCAGATCAGGTTCAGGTTTGATGGTCAGCCGATAAATGAGACGGATACACCTGCACAGGTAAGAGATCGTTTGTTTGAACGTTACTTTTTAGGAAGTCTTTCTGTACTCAAAGGTTGCTTGAAGCAAATTAGAGGGACATGGCAAAGACTAATATGATACCCTTCCCCATTAAGCTAAAAGTAATCACAGCATGTGACAAAGGATTTTGAGGCTTTGTGATGGACTGTCATGACAGTCAAACATGCTTCTAACCAAATGAAAAAGAGGGGGGAGAGAGAGCACTGTCTGATTTACTTAAATATGTTGGCAAAGTTTAGACAAGTGGGTTAAACTGATGTGAACGCTCCTGGACACTCACCAACTTACTCAAACACTTCATGTGTGCATTTTATTTATCGTCAGGAGAATTACTTGCAATTTTTGATGAATTGTCAGCATTACAACAATATTTCTCTTGATTACTTTGCTTTAGTTTGTGATGGAAATATGAAGCTTCATTGCACGGGTACTTGCAAGGACCCTGCACCAGTTTTACTCACTTTGTAAGATGTTGTTCATTTCAGAGTGTCTACAGGATCAAAGAGAGGCTCTGAATCAGTTTTGTGCCAGTTGTGAAAACCAGGGCCTACTCATTTAGCTGATAACAGTGCTGATGTTTTCATAATCATTTCTTTTGGCGCAAGTCCCCTACCAAATTGACATTTTCTGTCATAATTGATCTTGAAAACAGATCAAAGATCTAGTAAGTCCAACATGCTATTTATTCAGCTTGATTAGAAAACCAATATTCTCTAAATTGTCTGTAAGCTTTGTCACCATGAAATTGGTGTGACATTACAATTAAATATGTATAGTGGATATCTGTTCATCCTGTGTCATTTGCAGGTGGCCGTTGTCTATTAAAAGGACCCATATCTACTGATAGCAATGTCTAGCTGATGCCCATTTGTATCCTTAATTTGGAGCTGATAATGCAATTCAGCCAAAATTGTTGCTCGTAAAAATAAGTGAAAAGTTAAGTCACAAAATCTCAAGGTTTTGAATTTGATAGCACAGAATTGTGCCCTTAGAGTGTCAGCCTTTTTTTTTTTTTATCTTATTTTGATTGGATGCTGGTTTCTTAATTTCACGTTTCCCTGAATGAATCTTGCATTGGGTCTGTAAATTAACTGTATTTCTTATTTACTGAATTACACCCCTATGATCACAAACTAAGGCTGTTTAGAAGACATTGATTGTAATTTGACCATGCACCAGATTGTTGCTTATAGGGATGGGAATCAAAAACCAATTGCAATTGATGATCAATCAATAACAACTCCTCATGCAATCTGTGTCATCAGACATTTTACTGATCAGTTCCCTTATCAATTCCTTTCCCTATTTATGCGTGCTTTGCAATAAATAAACGACAAAGATAATATAAAAAATAATGGCAGAAAGGAAGCAGAAGTGTTTAAAAAAGTTTTTTTTTAGTTAAAAGATGCTTACTTCACAACTTTCACAAAATTGAGACATCAGCAGCTTGAAGAGGCATTTATTCATGCAGCACAGAATTGAATGTCAGGAGTGTCGTGTGTTAAGGCCCATCCACACGTCAACGTATATTAGCTGACATTTACAAATGTTTAGAAATCATCAACATTTTGGGGAAATTCTGTTCCCGGGGTCAGTTGGTTGACATTGAGAGATTGTGTGCTGGTGGAGTATGGCGTTTCCTGGTGGCCACCTGACTAGTACCCCTTTCAGACTGGCCAAAAACCCCGTGTAAATCCGCCAACAATCGGCTCCTGTCCGCAGTTTGAAAGGGTCTAATCGGCATTTCGACCTGGGTCGACTTACCCCGCAAGCGACATGGGTTTTTATCGGCTCTTCTCCGACCGGCTTCAGTGAGAACATCACACCCGGGTCAAGCTGCTAAGTTACGGATGACGTCGGCTTTACGTGCTCACGGCATAACATCGCCCCCGTCCCCTCTGTCTGTAACTTACGTGACTCTTTGCCATCTCAGCAACAAATTCCATCCGCCTTTGTATCATCAGCGCCAAGTTTGTACATTTTTAAAGAGGGACAAAAGTACAAAGTACAGAAAACCGTGTCCATGGCGTCCATGCTCTTTTCCATTGTTTACGTGGTCGTGTTTTGTCACGCCGATGACGACGTCAACGTGATGACATCAGCTTGATGCACCAGAGGGAAAAAAACAGCCACGCAGCTCGTCTGCTGCTGAGTAGACCCGGGTCTGCTGGCAGTGGTAAAGAAGTCACTCGCGGGTTAACCAGCGTTGAAAAAACCAGCGTTGACCCGGGGATTTTAGTGTGAAAGCGGTATAATTGTAGCTGGATTTTAAACATTGGCCAGTGTAGATGTAACGCATCGTAGCCCACTTAACTTAGGGGAACTTTGGCCTGACATAGCTCGGCATTATGGAGTGTTGTACAAACGTATTGCAACATCATTCAACCATATAAAGCTGTCATACAACAGTCTAGGCCCATGGAGGGAGCAGCTGGAACCGACTGTAGCAGCTGTAAGGGAGGGTTGAAGGTAAAGCAGAGGTCAACTCTTACTGTGTCTACAAGCGTGTTCGGTGAAACGGTGAACATTTTTGAGCATACATCAAATTTTCAACGTACCCTGTGAACATCAGCTTTGCCCAACTTATGTTTAGTTGGTTTTGAGTGGCCTGAATTAGCTTGGCCCAGCTTGAAATTTCCCTCAACTTGAAATGTCAGTGTGTGAACGCAGCTTTAGACATCATTGCTACTGAAAACCTTTGTATGCCAGCTTTTGCCCACACCGCAAATTAACAGAACTCAATAAGGGAATCATGAAAGAGTCGGATCAATAAGTTTAATAGTTAATGGCATTAGCATTCCCTTCCCTATTTGCTTACTTTAAGACTTTATCTTGAGGCCTCTTGGAGCTTGAGCCCCCATGCTGTTGCCAAATCTGCGCAATGGTAAAACAAGCACAGAAATGATCTGTTGTAGTTCTGGAGAACACACCAGGGAGGAGTGCTCTACTCATTTAACACAGCATTCATTGTTTGTATTTTCAAAATGGCATCATCTTATCTGCTCTGTCGTTGTTTATGCTCATTCACTTGAATCTGTTTTCTGTTTCTCAGCTGGAGATGGAGGATGAAGACACCATAGACGTATTCCAGCAGCAGACAGGCGGGCACTGCTAGGCCCCTCCCCCACCTCATTGACGGCCACCCTCAGACTCCACCCTCAGCCTCCTTCACTGTCCCTCCCCTCCCCATCGCTCCTCTCAGCCTATTATTATTATTATTATAATTATAATTATTATTATTATTTCTTTCCTTTAAAGATGTCTGTTCTGGTTTCTCGTCGGGTGTATGGGGGGACGGGGTGGGAGGGGCTCCTCAGCTGTTTATATACTGTCTCAGCAAGGACTGAACTTTTGTGAGCTTCAACAGTCTCTGCTGGCCAATCAGGACGCTGTCTCCTGCCATCGCGGGCTGTGATTGGACCACCATTGCATCACAGCTGTTCCTGGTTTGTCAGCGCTTCTCATATGTTCCCCAGAGAAATCTTAGTATTTAGTAGTTTGTCACAGTTTTTCACCCATCGGGGTCGAATGCTTGGCTCTGCAGATTTTGTCAAAGTCAGGGGGAAAGAAATGCTTGGGAGTGGACGCAGGATCTGAGCTTGAAACACACCCGCTTTCCATTTCACCTCGCTCTCTTGTGTTTATTTTTGTCTGAGCAGTGACTTCTGCTTCTCTGTCAAAATGTATTTTAATTCTCTGCATTTTAGGTGCTTTTGCTAAAGAATTCTGCAATGTTTTGAATTTTTTGATTCTTCTTTTTAAGAGTTAACAACCAGGGGCTTGTTGCTTTTTTTTTTTTTTTTTTGTTTCCTGTACAGAAGTATCAGAGCGGATGTTAGATAAATGTTGTGGGTGCTTGGACCAATACTCCAAAGACAGAACTTCTGTTCCATATTTCATGACGGATCACTCTTAAAGCAGAACTGGTCAGGTTGTAAATTAAGGGAGTTTGTATTTCATTGATGTTATTTGCTTCCTTTTTTACTTTTTGTTGTGGGTATCCAGAACATACATTATTCACTGATCAAGAAAAAGGCTGTTTTGGTGGGTAAGCTGCATCCTTTTTTTGGACTTGTTTATATATATATATATATATATATATATATATATATATATATATATATGTGTATATATATATATATATAATTACATTTCTCTGCTGTTAACCAGTACAACAGGCATGCGCTGGGTCCTTTTGGAGCTCTGACAAGCAGCCCTGCTCGTGCCGTTTTCATTTTGGGTTTGACGTACAGGAAGTTTGTTCCTTGGCTTTGTTTTCGAATCAGTTGTCTCCTCGTGTGCTTGTTAACACAGGCTCACATGAAGGCTGATTTTCAATGCTTTGCCATGATCAACTTCCAGTTTGAAGAACATTAAAGTAATTCTTTTTGTTCAACATGTTTCACTGCTGTAAATCAACCGTCAAGCTCTTTCCATGTGTTCAAAGTTGCAGCCCATTTCTTCAAAACACAAGCAGAGACATCAGTGGTTGTTGTTGAGTGTCTCTAATATTCAAATGTGGGGATGGATGCATGCAGTTTGTTGCAAAGCTGGTAAGCGGAGAGGCCAATAAATGGAGTTTGGGAGCTAAGTGTTCTGTACCCACAGGACCCCGTTCTCTGCACGCTCAGTTGGCTTGATTAAAAGTTGGTGGTTTTGAAGGAGATGGATATTTCACTTCTGTCAGGATTAAAACATATTTTGTTGAAGCAAGATGTACTTCCATGTAAAGCCACAGAAGTAGAAGCCGACTCAGCAAAGTCAAGTTTAACCATTTGTATGTATTTATAGATTGGCTAAACTTTCCAATCGCTATAATGCATGCTCATTTGTAAGTAATAAAAAAATGACAAAATAGTAAAATCTTAAGTTTTTGAGCAATGAGCCAGTAGTATGATGATGCATTATGAGCTGCTTTTGTCAAAGCCAAGTCAGTTTTAGTAATATTAGTCCCACTTAACGTTAAAGATTTCATCCCAGAGCCCCAAATGTTTTAGGCCTGTTAGACAGAGCAGTGTGGTCCTTTTTTTGGCTACATTCATATTTATTCGGTACCAATTAAGTCACTGTTAATATTCATTTTTGAACCAATATTTTAGGCAGCATAATAAAAAGCTTCATTGTACTGAGGGCTAAGCCTGCTCACATCTTCCTAAATCATATCTCCTGTTTCACAAAATAAGAGCACACTAATAAAGGCAGCCTCCCATTTGCGCCTAAGAACTTGATTTAGCTGATTACAGGCCTTTTCTTTGAGTTTGCTATCAACAAGCCTAACTTTTTCACGTACAAAGAACGGGGTCCAGGTCTTGTCATGTTATTTGTTTCTCTACTGATTTGTACATTATTTGTGGTCTTTTACTACTGTATACAATAAATATAGTTTGGTACTCAGATTTGCTGGCCTGTGCATCATTATGTTGCATTTGTTCAGTAGTGCAGAAAACCAGGAAATTTTTATTTTTTTATTCAAGAAATTTCCCTTGTTGTATTTGAGGGTGCAGGAGAAATGGCTTAATCAGTCATTTTAAAGTCTATAAACATGTATTTTTATCCTCACAAAGGTAGGAAGAGGGAAAAAAATACAGCCCCATAAGAAAGCAAACCAATATAAGTCTGTTGCACCTAATCTGAGCCATCATTTTACATGTTCTGCCCATCTATCCATTTGTATTCCTTCAAGGAATGCTTAGATCACAGTTCAACAACATTAATTTGAGCTGTTTTCAGCTAAAGTTATGTGTGCTTATAGCCAATTTGCAAAGAAATAATGAAGATCATTGAAGATAAACAAATCTCTTTATGTCATATTGTCATGTTTTCAACTTGTTGGCGATTATTCAATATTTCAGCTTGACCTGGCTCAAGGAGAGGTGCTGCATGTGGACCTCTGGCTTGCAGTCCCCACTCCTGTCTTGTGTGATAACCTGCTGTTGTTTAAACCATCACCTCCTTCTTGGATCAGTAAAATACATGTTTCATAACAATGCAGGCCAAGCTGTGCCCTTTTCTTTAACTTCTGTTTGCATACTGCTGGACTGAACTATTCTTGTAGACATTATTAGGAATCAGTTTTATCATTTACTAGTTCCACTGCAACATGCTTTGCTTATTCATTTTAAGGCTTTGCACCATCAGAGCTAAATGATATTCATGTGTTCTGTCATTTGTGAACACGTCTGTTAATGTCATCTAAATACAGCTGTTAAAGTCTGATTCTCATAACTGCAGGTGTTTTAGTTCACACGGAGGCCCTGCTTTAAAACGTTGTCAACGCTGAAGAAAAAAGCAGCACTGGTAGCATGAAGTAAACACACAGCTAGGTGGTGCCAGTGAGCTGTGCCAAACTCGGGTCTTCGTCTGATCTGTTTCAATTATACAAGACCTTCAAGCAGCACTGGTTTGAATTTCCACCAAACTCCAAAAACAAACCGACTTAAATTACTTAGATGCAACATACAGTATCTCGCAGTACACAAACCATGTATATAACGACAAAGAACAAAACAAAGTTTGAGTAATTATTCAGAGTTAATGTTTTCCCCTTTTATTCCTGAAACACAAAATATCCCAGCTTTAACTGGAGGACAGCAGATTCTTAAATTAAAGAGCCCATATTGCCAAAACTCTGATTCATGAATTCATTTTTTTTTACTTCTAGAGTATCTTTACAATCACTAACATTCACAAAGTTTTCATGTGCTGAGTCGCCCTGATCCACCTGTAATCTCTCTCTGTCTGAGATGCTCTGGTTGAGCTCCTGCCCCTATAAAGCCCCTGGTAATTCAAATCAACTAAACCTTTTTTTTAAGATATTCATGATCGTATATACATATCAACTGTTTAAAAATCTTAGGACTGATCTTTGCATTTCTTTTAAATATCAGAAGTTACGTTTTTGGGGGGCTCAGAGACTGGAAGTAGAGTTGGTGGGCTTAAGAGGATAATTTATGATGTAGTAAATAACTCGGGCAAGAATAGTCTGCTCTGATTGGTTGACTAATCTACTCTGTGGTAAGAACAGAGACTGTAAAAGAATGGGCGAAGCTATGACATTGGAGCCTTTGGAACATTGTTGATGATCCTCTAATGGACGCTGCCATACTGCACGTGTTTTCTCAACCAAACTTTAGCTCCATCTGCTCTCAGACAGAGAGGCTGTGTTATTAAGGCAGGACTAAAGGCTTTCTGACCAATAGCAACACCACATTTCCAAAGCTGGACATCCTCATTAAATCCCCCATAAAAGAAAAATGGGTGTGATAACGAAATTCACCCTCCTCACAGTGAGAGCACAAAGAAGTGTTATAGTTTTAGACTGAGGCTGTTTTTTTGAACCAGGCTGTAAAGGGCACAGGTGGTAAAAAAATGCATTTGCCCCACTTACCATCAATTACTTTTCATGTTTTACAAATACATACATTTATATATTGGAAGTGTGTTAGCTGTTTCTAGCTGCCATGTCTTAGTTCCGTAACTTAATAGCTTTATAGTCTTGTTCATTACATTTAATCTAAGAACTCATGAAAGTTAATTTTGTTCGTGTATATTATCATGATGAACAAAATGTTTTGCTTGCCACAGACCTTACTATCAGCATTCATTCCAGAACTACCTTATGCTAACTTTCCAGGTTGTCCTACAAAAATATGCCATCCTTGCACCACTGGTTTTGCCAGTGTAGCGCTTCTTGATGCCATGTTGTCAACAACTTTGCATTCATACTACTGTCTCTACCCTGTGCTGGGCTTGCCACTCTGAGCCAATGGGTTTGAACTACAGATGAAACAATGGTAGGATGTCACACTGGTAGGTCTATTCGTTGGGGCAGGGGAATGAGACACTTCAAGCAGCTACTGGCACAGTATAGAGGGGGGGAGGGAGAATTCGCAATGCTGCAGATGTTTTTTGTGCATAGAAGTGCTTTATCAGGCATGTTAAAAACACTAAATGGCATTTAAAAAGTCCTAAAGCATAACATGGGCCTTTTAAAGCTCCTGTAGGGAGTTTGGGGGTTTTGCAGTATATTATAGGTGATGCCTTTTATATGATCCAAAAGCGAAAGCTAATCATTAATAGCTAGATTAATCCTGTATTGATATTTTGAATGTTTTTAATGATATGAAACTGTTGCGAGGACTTAGCTGTCAGTACAGATGATGATTGAAAACATAAAAACATAGCAATGGTTTGCACTGACCAAAATATTTAACAATACAAAAAAAACATTATTGCCAGAAAACACTACAATGTGCTTGCTTTGGAGATCAAGATACAACTGTGATTACATATGAAGAAAGAAAGAAAGAAATGAACAAAAGAGTTACGAACTGGAGCTTTAAGCATGGTAGGCAAAAGGAAGATCTTTATGTATAAAAAAAGTCTGATAAATACTTCAAAGACTTTTTTAACCATCTAACCTTTTTTTTTTATCTTATTGTGTCACATTAAGATCTTCAAATCTCATCTGATACTTTGCCTGAACAGCTGCAGGCTGCACCATTGGAACAGCGATAAGACCAAAAACAGGGTCAGAATCAAACCGGGAATAAGGAAAAACACGTGCATGAGTGACAATCTGCTTTTGAGCATCTAAACATGTCACCCTCTGCGACCACAAAAGAGTGAGCATGCCATCCGCTCTAAACCATGCCTGGAAGGAAGAGAGATAAACAGGTTTAAAGGGGAAGGAAAAGACAGGTGTATCATATATCCTGATCAATGTGCAGCCTGTAATCTTAATTTGGACAAGAGGAGAGAGACAAAGCACATTTGCATTGTAAATGTGTCGGTCAGTAGATGAGACGATTCAAAAAGATCAGACTGACAGAGATAGTAGCAACTTTAACACGACACTATCTGTTTGTATGATGAGTGCCTGGTTACCAAAAAATCAAGTGAAACTGATTTAAAAAATATTTTAGAAAGTTTTTATCTTTTATTGAACTGTTTTTTGACCACACGTGATAAAAATCCCATAGCCAGAAGAGTATTTGACTGTGACTTAATTCCACTGGACCAGGAAAAAGTGAATTTAATAATTGTATTATCTTAATGTTTAATGATGGATGATTAAGTCGAATTGTCCCCAAAGTTTTGTGGTACATCAAAACTCTAGTATATGTTCATGAGTCAGTAATCACCCAGAATCTTTTATTTATGTTTTTAAATCCAGGTTTTTTGGCATTTTATCAAAACCAACAAGCAAGGCCAAAGTGTTACGAAACCACAATTATCAGCTTTCTAACCACAAATTTTGTTTCATTTATGTTCCTGTTGAATTTGATGCCTGCAACACATTCAAAAAAAAGCTGGGACAGAGACATGTTTATGACTGTGTTACATTACATTTTCTTTTAACAACGCTCAATAGGCGTTTGGATACTGAGGACACTAATTGTTGAAGCTTTTGGGTGGAATTTTTCCCATTCTTGCTTTCACAGATGTGCAAGTTACCCATGCCATGAGCACTAACACAACCCCCATACATGCACAGTCCACTTTCATAAACCTTCTGCTGATATCAGTCTGGGTGATCCCTCGTCTTTGGCCCTGAGGACGCAATGTCCGTGCTCAAAAACTATTTAAATGTGGACTTGTCAGATCACAGCACACTTTTCCATTTTGAGCCTTTCCATCTCAGATGAGCTCAGGCCCAGAGAAGCTGGCAGTGTTTCTGGGTGTAACTGATATTTGGCTTTAGCTTTGCATGGTAGAGGTTCTTGCACTTGTTTATGTAGCAACAAACTGAGTTAACTGACAGTTGTTTCCTAAAATGTGTTCCTGAGCCCATATGATAATATCCTTTACAGACTGATGTTAGTTACCTCCGCCAAGGAGGTTATGTTTTTGCCCGTGTTTATCTGTCTGTCTGTCTGTCTGTCTGTCTGTTTGTCTGTTTGTTTGTTTGTGTTCAAAATAACTTGAAAAGTTCTGAACGGATTTGGATGAAATTTTCAAGAATTGTCGGAAATGGGATATGGAAAAACTGATTAAATTTTGGGGGTGATCCGGATCACCGTCTGGATCCAGGAATTTTTTAAAGGATTCTTTAACATTGCCAGATAGGACCATTTTTCGCCAAAGCGGACCGAAGCTGCTTGGCGGAGGTCTGCGCTCTCTGAGTGCTTTTCTAGTTTTTAATGCAGTGCCGCCTAATGGAAAAAAGGTCACAGGAATTCACTGTTGGTTTTCTCCCTTATCACTTACATGTAGAGATTTCTCTGGATTCTTAGACACTTTTGATGATATGATGGACATAGATGATAAAATCCTTAAATGTCTTGGAATTACACATGAAGTTAATGTTGTTCTGTTGTTCTGAAACTGTTGGACTACTTGCTCACATGGTTGTTCACAAAGTGGTGAACCTCAGCTTATCCTTGATTCAGGAATGCTCCTTTTATACCCAATAATGACGCTCATCAACTTCCAATTAACCTGTTCATCTGTTGAAACTTCCAAACTGCTGTTTTTTTCCCCATAATTTGTTGCCCCTGTCCCAACTTTTTGGGAATGTGTTGCAGGCACAAAATTAAAAATGAGTGAATATTTGCAAAAACAATGAAGTTTTTCAGTTTTAAAAGCAAATATGGTCTTTGTAGTGTATTCAGTTTAATGTAGGTCGTAAAGATTAACAAATCATTGTATTCTGTTTTTCTTTACTTTTGATCAATGTCCCAACTTCATTGGAATTGGAGTTTATACTTTGTAACTGCAGAATCTAATTAAAATCCTTGAGATGTAATAATTTTACATCATATAATAATCCAGGTTTGAGACTTTAATATCACATCTGGGTCATGCTCATGCGTCAGTTTCTCATGTAATAAACTGCAGGAGAACAGCTAATAAGATCATAGCTCGGCTCATAACCATCAATGCATCATGCGGGGGAAAGGTCACAGATGTCTGTTATTGTTTCAGGCAGCTAGTTATTAAAGAGCAGATTGCTGTGATGGCTACATTCTCTTTTAGATAGAGCTTTTATTTTTGTTTGACATACATTGTGTATATGAATTTCTGTGATGTATTGATGCATTATTTGCAATGACCAGCATGAAATAAACACATCAAACATTTTATTTGCCATAAATGTATGCTGTGTTGTCATTGGTGCACCATAGATAAGATACCACCATCACAGCTGCTGAATACTACTCACCTCAGTACCTTTCTGCTCTCACAGTGATGGAAAAAAGGATTCTCATGAGAGTCAGGTTCATTTGTGAAAATGAACATGATGAAAAACCATATATGTTCAATACATTTTTGTTTGCTCCAGACTTTGTCCAGCAATGATTCAAGACCACAGAGAAAAATCCCATAGGCTTTAATTGAAGAGAACCAGACAACCATGCAGTAATTTTAGATAAAGAGAGTTTTCTTCACTGTCTGAAGCTTATTTTTGTCTTTAAACAGAATAACTTGCTTTTATAATTCTAAGTGGTCTATCAAAAATAGAAATGTCGTTATATTTATCTATCAGTTTGCTCTACAGATGCGTGGTTTGAGAAACTTTAGGGTAAGCCTTCATGAAGAAATAAATCACTGTACAAAACTTTAATCACATGACAGCCATAATTAAACTATGAAATAATTTGGTCGATCTGCTCTTCTGTCAGTGAGTCATGACACACAAATGGAGCAGTCTGGTTGGAGGAGCAGCTCAGCCTGCGGCAGACGTGTGTGATCAGAGGAGGCAGGATGACTGACGGGCTGCTCGCTGATTTGCATGGCTGTGGTATTTAAGAGAAGCTGCAGGTGCAAGGCTCTCCAAACACATGAATGGACTGCTCTTCCAACACAGATGCTCAGGGACCTTCTGCTGATACTACCTACATGTGATTTGTAGTGGTCAAGTGCACAGCTTTTGTATTTTTCTTGTTATTAGGTGATTTAGAAATGCTCACTTGTTTTGATGGTTAAAGCACACACTCATCTGGGGTGTACGGTTACTCCAATGGAACAATAAAAGAAGATTTCCTTCACAATGGAGACATCTGAAGCAGCTGGAAACTGATCTTAACAGGACTTTTTGTGATGTCATCACTTGTTTTAATGCTGTTTCTTCTCCTGGAGATAAAGGTCACTGAAACCAGCTCTGACACATGGAGACACTGTACAGGTATTGTTCTCTTTTATTCCATTTGACGTCTGATATTCTCTTATTTTACGCACTATATCCCTCTTCTCAGTGCAGCACGTGTCTTTCAGTTAATGATTATTCTGTGAATGGTTTACAGTGTCATCTGAAAACCTGGGAAACCCCTCCAGCTAAAATTCTTTTGGATAATTCCAACAGTGTGTGTCTGCTTACAGTGTAGTGGGAGTGTTTGTGCGTGCATTATTAGCTCAAATTGACTTCCACAGACAAGTACAGACAGTGGATGTGGCTGGGATTCAACAACAACTTAATACACACCAGAATATCAAGACAAACATGAAACTAATTCAGTGAATGCCTGATATTTTTGGAATATTTTTTTTATTGTATCAGTTTCCATAGAGCATGTTTCTGTGTAACAGCCCCTCCTTAAACCTCCTATAGCTCAACCTCCACCCAGGGCTAGTTCACACACAGCAGGGACTCCTGCATGCTGTGGCTTTTATTGATTTATTAGTTTATAGTGACTGTTGCCATCCTTATAAACAAATGTTCCTCTAGAAGAAATTTATACCGGCGTGTGACCTTTTTTTTTTTTTTATTAAATCACCCATGAGCATTGCTATAGTGAGTTATTACTACATAAGCATATCACCCTTTAAAAGCCCCTCATTGTGTGTAAAAATCTACAATGAAAATATCACTTATGAGCTAAAGTATGTAAGCATAAACAGACCTGTTAGGTTTTTATAAACAGTTGTTAATTATAACAAAAGAGGCAGTGCTGCTCTTTGGTCTTATAACCTCAAGAGCTTTTCACTGCTTTTTATATGAATTACACTAGTGTTTGTTTGCCAGAAATTGACAAAGATAAACTACTGGCAGGAAGCTCTACTGTATGTTTTTGTAAGGTCACACAGTGAGAGCACAATGATGGTTCCCCTAGGGGGCCTGAGATGTATCAGCAAATTAACTTCTGAATAACAGCATCAATTCATCTAATCTTTGTAAGATTTACAGTTTTCATTGTTTAATTCAAAAATGTATACATACAAGCATCATCACCCAAGACTCCAATCCATCCCTGGTCACTCTGACAAATATGACCAGATATGAAAAAGTCCACAAGTGTTGGACCGGATTGTGCCAAATGATCCTATCTAAAAAAATAAAAACAACAATTTTCCTGGTATGATACCCTAAAAAGGAAGAAAATTACGTGTGATATGAATTGGATATTCGAACAGATTTTGATGGAAATCTTTTTAATTGTTTCTAATATATTCCATTCAAAAACTAGGGAAGAGCATGTGACTTTATGACCTTGACATTTGTCCACCAAATCTACCATAATACACCCTTAAAAAAGGTATTTGATATCTTCTTTTACACAAGAATTAAACATGGAACTTAAAGACCTTGACCTTTTGACCTATAACCTCCAAAATGAAAGTGTGTTCATTTGAGCAGCTTTGAAAAAAAGATCACTTTAGCAGTTTTTGAGATATTTAGTACACAAGCAAGAGCAAAAAATTCTGTCCTGATGACCTGGACTGTTGACCTTCTGGATCTTATATATTTGACCCTTGGGTGGAGAGGTCAAAGGAGCAAAGTATGAAAAATATCCTTTAAAGAGTTCTCAAAGTATTTTGGTCAAAAGCAGGCTCGTCCCTCCTCTTACACAGAGCAAACACAGTGCAATGGACTGAATCTTCTGTATTGATACCTCATTCGGCTCAAGGTCCCACTTTGACTAGAGGCCACCCTGGTTACAAGCAAGGGTTAATCATGGGGCCCATCAACCTTGACCTTTGATCTTGAGGTCATCCATGAATCAGTGTGGTCATTTATGCAAAGTTTAAAGTAAAAATTGTTAAACAGTCATTAAATGAAATGTATTTTCCCTGTACTGGTCTTCAAATCCCTCATATTGAAAAGAATTCTTATTATTGTCATTATGATAATCCGGTTATTATTGAAAATGATTATTTTTAAAGTCAGATCAGCTAATGCATCACATATCCATAGCATCAAAGTTCAACAGTGATGCTGAAATGTAACAGTAAAAGCATAATAGAGGAAAATAAACATCAAGAACCTGAAAAAGTCTGGAAAAAAAATCTATAATTTGGTTTGCCGACACTCTTATCACTAGTTTTCTGTCCGATTTATGACCCAAGGCCCCCTGTGATGAGGGACCTCTCTAGGGGTCCAGTAACAGCTTGGTGTAGCAGTCTCAGCATGTGAAGCAGTTAATTTTATTGTCCACAGATTTGCTTCCTCTGGACCTCCTTTCTTTCGTCCTGGAGAGGGACCCCTCCAAACTGGTACCTGGGGTGCTCCTGAAGGAGGCAGGGGGGGTGAGGGGTATACACTTCTCAAGCCCTCATCCCTCTATGAGCTTTCCCTCCTCACAGCTGCTGGTGGATTGTGACCTCTTCCCCAAAGAGTTCTCCTTCGTGGTGACACTAAAAGTCTCTCGTATTGCAACAATGGTGAGAATCTGTATATGTTCAGAACTTGCCTATGAGTTTTTTTCTGCTTATGAAACAAACTTTAAGTAATACTAATGTCGGTATGTGAACTGTATACACAGAAGAACAAACCAGGTTTAACACCTCATTTATGCCCTCAAATGCAGGTACAGGGACAGGGAAATGTGTGTGTGTGTGTGTGTGTGTGTGGGGGGGGGTCATCTAATCCCTCCATTAAGATGCTATGACATCAGTGTTGGAGGTCTGAAATCATAGAGGCATAGAGTTCATCACCTTGTACTGGCAGTCTGAACAGATGATGAGAAAATAGAGAAATCAGGTTAGCTCTAGGTTTGTTGTTATTAGCTCTCTGTTCACGCTTAGGGGACAGCGTTTCCTTCAACTTGTTTATGTTTCATCAGAGGATCAGACAGACTACATGTTGTTTTCTTTAACCCCTCTTTCATCAACAGTTAGCCCTGCTACCATGTGGGAAAAGAGAAATGGACCTACCAACTTATGGAAGTTGTATGTACAGACACAGTAGCGCAGCCTTGTTTCAATAGTACTGTTCAACGAGGACCAACATACTTCTGAAGCAAACAAAAAAAGAACAAAAAGTCAAACTACTCTGAGAGCACAAACCTCTGCCAAGGCGTTTCTGACATTGTTGGTCAAGTTGTTATAAAAATGTGTAAAACTGCCTCATCCACAATGTTAACAAACAGTTCAGTTCAATACTAAGGGGCTGCATGGCAGCGTAGAGGCTACCTCAAAGCAAGAGGGGTCATGGTTTAAACCCTGGTCTGACCCTTCTAAGTGGAGTTTGCATGCTCTCCCTATGTATGCTTGGTTTCTCTTCAGGCTATCCAGTTCAAAGTTAGCTTTAATAGTTTCATTAGTGACTCTTAAACAGGGGTGTCCATACATTTTTCAATGAGGGCCACATACAGGAAAACAAAAGGAGGACAGGGCCATATCATATCTCAACCTCAGTGTGTTAAAGTACAGAGTACTTGGGGTGGCCAAACATATTTCAGGAGACCCTGGTCAACCCTTTCACCAACTAGATTGGCCCCTGGTCAGGATAAGGAAGGTGCCTCTTGTAGCTGGGGGTAGATGCTGACAGATAACCTTCACATTCAGACAAAAAAACAAGAACAAACTGCACAATGCTGCCAAACAATGTAGATGTGTTAGTGCTTAAAGATGATTGGAGATGATTAGCACAATATGCTTTGTAAATCGTGATAGGGCATGTATTACGGGAAAATTGGCATTATTCACAGTATTTGCTGCCACAATCAATTTTCCTCATCAAGCTGTCATACAAGAGCTTCATGTTACAATATGGGCTATGTTTAATTGCCACTTTTGAAGTGTGTTGTGGGGCCAAATGAAAGTGGCCAGCAGGATGCAGTTGGTCCCTTGGCTATAGTTTGGAGAAGTTCTGCATTGTTACAATATGTACTGAATTAACACCAACTAAAATTTTATTGAGCAATAAATTGAATATTGGTTTAGTACAGGGGTGGGCATCTGGTGGTCTGGTAGCCAAATGTAGCCGTCCTGCTCCCTCAAAGTGGCCCTCCACTCAGTGTAAAACACAAAAATGTTCAAGACAACCTGATAAAATCTACCATGAACAACATTAAAAAATACAATATTGATGCAAAAAATAGAGGTATAATTGGCTGTTACAGATTTTTTGCAACTCCCTTTAATGCGTATTTCAAGATAGAAATAAAATTGTGAGTAGAAAATACTTCACTAGTCTATAAAGCTTTATAATTTTCCTCAAAGACGTGGCTTGAATTCTGTGTTCAGATCATTGGATTAAGTTTTACTACTGGCATATCAAATGAAATATACAGTGCATAAATATTGATAAATTAAGTACATGTGGAGCTTTACATTTGCCCCTTTTGTCAAAGTCAAAGTTATTATTTTTGTGGACTGAGAGTACCCTTCATATTGCAGCAATCTGGCCCTCTAACAATAGGGAAAATATCAATTTAGCCCTCTTTGCAACCAAAGTCGCCCACTCCTGGTTAAACATGTGGTCAATATACTACATGTTGCATTAGAGATATTTTCAAATCTAGCTTTATCACATTGCTCAAGAAATGAACAGGTAATAACTTTCTACTTTTGTTGAATGAACTGTTTTTTTTTTTTCTTTCTGAATTTCAGAAAAATGAATACATATTTTCCTTAATGGATCAAAAAAGAACCAGGATAGAGGAGGTGGAAAACGATAGAAAGAGCATTTCAGAGAGAAACAGAGACAGTGAACACCATGAAGAGAGGGAGAAGACAATTCAAGTGAAGAATAGTGAGGACCATGGACGGATCATCTTGGGTCTGAGGTTCTCCAGCAAACGTTTGCACTTCCTTTACAGAGGAAATGGAGGAGTCACAGAGCATTTGGTGTTTGGAGGGGCTCGGCTGGCTGATAACCAGTGGCATACTTTGGTTTTGACTGTCAGTACTCACCATGTGAGGCTCATCGTGGACTGTAATTCACCTCTGGAAATGTGAGTACTCCAATTTCCTTTTTTTTTGTTCCCTGTCTGTCTCCCACAATCCTCTCTTCCTGTTCACTCCATGTTTCCCTTGAGGGATAGTAGATCTGTCACCACAATACAATGGCACTGCTCCAAATCTGCTCACAGCCTGCAGCCGAATTAAAGCGGCCTGACAGTGTGTGATAGATGGATTTTAGTGGAATCTCCCTTTGGCTCACAAGGGAGAGGTATCAGCCTTTATAATAAATTTCATACCTAAATCATACAACACAACTCAGGGAAGACTTCTTTAATTACTGATCATTTAAGTTCATTTAAGTTTGGAAAACATCTCAGCTATCAGAAATAATTAACCTTTCTTTATTGCAGTGTTCCCTCAAGGCCTTTTCCTTCAGACCTCATAATCCAGGGAGCCAGATTCCACATTGGCAGCAGAGGGAGATGGAAGGGATTATATTCAGTAAGATTTTTATATGCTTATCAGTAACTTTAACCCTCTGGTATCATTATGGATATTTTTGTCCATGTTTGTGTTCTTCACCTTTGTTTAGCTATTACTGAAAGCTCCCATGTCCTGATGTTTTAACATTATGCCTTGGGTGTTAATATGCAAGGATTTTATTTAAGTTGAATAAAGCAAAAATGAAAAAAAAAAATTCTCTGCTGAGGATCAGATCAGCTCATTTTCCCTCCACGTTGGAAACACTCAGATCTGAGGGGGTTTGGGATGCTATGATAAGGAGCTCTGTGCTGATTGGCTGCCAAAATAATATCTTAGGGAGGGTGGAGGAGGGTTCACAGGCTGGGGAGTGGACTTTTAATGCCATTTATATCGGGACTGGGGAGAGGGGAGTGGGAATGACGTCATCTCCGAGTCATCAGCGTTCTAGTTACAAAGTCAGAAAAAACGTGCCGATCTATCAGGCTATTGTTAGCCGTTGTGTCAACCGTTGTTAGCACACCCTGCGTTGTAGTTTGCACATATCGCATGAAAAATGTGAATAACACTATAGCAGCATTTCCATATATATACGTTAAACAATACCATGTATATGGCTGATTTAGTGTGACAAACACTAGTCATCTTTGATTGCCAACTCAGGGGTGGTGAGGATCTCTTGACTTCCCAATAGGAAATTCCTCGTGGCGCATTCCAGATGAAATTTCCCACTCGAAACTCGGAAATCTCGACTTCCCAGTACGACTGGAACACACCACAAAACAGTCATGCAGACACCATGTGAGTGAAGGCTGCATAGCTGTTACTTAATAAACTCCACAAAAAAACAAAAACAAAAACTGAGCGCTTCAAAAGGGGCATTTTCTTTTCCAGTAATTTCTTTAAAACTTTTTTCTGTGCATTAATAAATGCATTTGATCATCTAAAAATAAAATGGATTGTTAAACATACTTTCATAGCCAGTAAATTCCCTAAAAGTCAGAGTATATCCAAAGATTCAGCCTTTTGACAATAAGAAGAACATTGATGTGACCCTCTTAACTAAAGTTGCCCGTCCTTGATTTAAATGATCCCAGAGGGTTAATTAAAAGAAAAAAAATACTCTTGATCACTATTTTCTCTCACACTGACAATCATTTCCCTCTAACCTGTGGTCCCTTCAACAGGGTCTGTTACGGCAGCTTGTTTTGGTGCCAGGTTCAGATGCGACACATTACGTCTGCCCATCTTCTGATCCCAAACTGGCATCTCTCTCAGTGCCCCCTTTCCTCTCAGACTTGCCTGTGCCTGGGAGAAACATTGACAGCGATGTTACCTCCCATGGTATGAGTTAACACTGATTTCATTATAAAGTGAAGCCTGTATCTTTTTCTGATTTCCTCCTTCTATAATTGCATACTTGTGTTTTGTTCAGACTCAGAGGAGCGAGTGTCTGTGGGGACCGAGCGGCAGTGTTCAAAGCTGCTCCAAGGTCAGCTGTGGTTTAATCCGCTGAAGAAAGGTCTCTATCTGTGTGATGGGACAGTGTGGATAGCTGTGCTGGAGGGTGAGAATCTTACATCCAACAATCTAATCATAAGCTAGACGCTTTTCACTTTGAGTTGAAATATTTTCACTTGCTGTCCATTTAGATCATAAACGACTGGACTATGTGTTGGAACATCAGGTCCTTGTCACCAGCTCAGAGACACATGATATCGAGGTATCCTCAGAATAGTTTCCCTCCATCTTTTGTTTTTGTTGTTCCCCCAATCAGCATGGCGGTCCAATTAGCACGATTTTCTCCTCCATCTATTCTCCAGGTGTTTCAGGTACCTGGTGTAGGTCTGATGGCAGCTATGGCTCATCGGTCTCCGTCCACTGGCTCTGCTCTGTATCTATGGAGTCATTCAGGTTTCAAGCTCTACCAGAACATCAGCACATATGAAGCTCTGGCTTGGAGACACTTCAGCATAGGCAAAAAGGTGTGACACAAAGAGTGATGGTTCATGATAAGATTAATGCAGTCATATCTGTATGGAGAGCTAACATTTACTTTGATTTGAACTTAGACGTATCTGGTGGTGTCTAACTCTGGAGAAGTCTTAGACAAACACATTAACAAAGAATTGGAGACGGACTTCTCTGTTATTTACAAATGGAGCAAAAGGAGGAAAAAGTTTGTGCAGTTTCAGACTCTGCAGACTCACTGTGCACGGGACTGGGAGGCCTTTAGCATCAACGGACAAAACTATCTCGCAGTGGCTAATCACAGACAAGGTAAGAACTCCAGGTCCATTGGCTGAAAGAGTACAAGAATATTATGCTCAAGAATGACTTAAATTACTTTAGTTAAAATCTAAGAAAAAATTGAAAGACTGGTCTATAAATCTCCTCAAGTAAAAGTAAAAAATAATCAGTTTCAAGTGTACTTATTTTGCTCAGTAGTTACTTTTGAACAGCATTAGCTACAGCCAAAAGCTAGCAAAACTGGAGGCAAACATGAAGCGCTATGTAGAACAATATCATTGAACATAAAGTGTAAATTGATATTATTAGGAGTAGTTCACCATGAATAAAGTGAACAGGAAGTGTTTTGTTATACATTCAATCTTGCTTATGATGACAGGAATTACAGCAATGATGGCTGATTCACTGTTACCTACTGTAGTGATTATTCACCATTGACCCTTTTGGAACCCATTTCTCTAAAATTTTACTCTGATTGTCAAAGAAAACGATCAACATGGCCTTGAATTTGGACTAGATGTTAATTGTCTTGGACATCATAAAGTAATCTGACTCCAAGCTAAAATTTGGCCAGTCTTCTCCAATTCTCCAGAGGGAACTTTTTGAGTAACACTCTTGATTCCCAGTGTGACCTTGCATATCCTGAGAGGTCATCTTTCACAACTGTCAAAAAAGCAAAATAACTTGTTGACCAGAACTGACTAATGTCCCCGGAGGACTGTTTTTCCTCTAGCTGGAGCCCACTCACTGAAAAAGTCACAAAAGTCATATTGTTTACAAACATGAAAAGGGTCCATAAGGTGGCATTACCCTCCAAGCCTACACCTATGAATATTAATGATAGATCTCTGAGAACATTTATTGTTTTGTTGTAGCACGTGCTGTGATAACCTAAATGAATCCCCTCAAGCTTCATCATGACACTGACAATCAACATCCCAACTCTGGTAAATATGCAAATGTCTCAGTTTCTCTGTTAAGTCTTGCTCTGGTTCATTCTTCAGGTGATAAGAATCACACCATAAACAGTGTGATTTACAAATGGAACAAGCTGACAAATTCCTTTGGGGTTCACCAGAAGCTGCCGACCTCCGGAGCATACGACTGGGAGTTCTTCACAGTGGGACCGTATCACTTCCTGGTTGTGGCAAACGCCTTTGATGGGGTGACCACATCTGTAGAGTCCGTCGTCTATATCTGGGTCAATGGGAGCTTCCAGGTGTTCCAAACTATCAAGGTATGTGGAAAACATAAAAGGAATAAATAATTCAAAGAGGGTGTCTAATCACCAACTGTGTATGTCGGGTACAACCAAAAAGGAAATTGGCCCCAGGCTCTTATGAAACATATTCTGTGTGATTTTCCTGCCATTCAGCTTCACAATCTGTGTTTTGATTTCCTCTGACGAGATCTGTATCTGAAAAACAATTAAGCCTGCACACACAGAAGGAAAGGGATGTAAACCAGAGCGATAAAAGGGAATGAAAGGGAGAGATGTGGGCAGTAAGGAACAGATAGTGCCAGAAATAGAGCTTGTGGTTAGCCATGATTTACTCTGGTGATAGCAAAGCTTTGAAACACATGTGATAGAGAATCATATATTTGAATGTAGACACATTGAGGCAGGAGCGTTGACACATTAATAGTCACATGAGAAACCATAGGAAGATGATTTAGGGGAACTCCACAGCTGGATTTTTAACAACACCTTCAGGCAACTGGAAATTAATCATGAAAAATCTGCCAGAAATAAGAGGAGATACCTGAGCTAAGCTCTCTATAAATTAAGAAAAGAGAATTACACTCTTAGTTTGTTCCAGATTTTATTTTCCTACTGAAACAAAAAAGGAAGAAACCTTTAAATATTTTACATGACATGCTTGCATCAACATCCATGCTGTTTAAAAACCACGATTCAAATGAAGTTGGGACGTTTTGTAAACATATTTAAAAAAGAATACGATTACCAAATCCTTTTCAACTTTTATTCAATTGAATACGCCATCAGGACACAATATTTAATGTTCAAACTAATAAACTTTATTTTTCATTCTTGCAAATACTGACTCAATTTGAATTTGATGCCTGCAACATCTTCCAAATAAGTTGGGACAGGGGCATGTTCACTGCGTTTCACCACTTTTCCTTTTAACAGCACTCTAAAAGTATTTGGGGACCGTAGACACTAATTGTTGAAGCCTCGTAGGTGGAATTCTTTCCCATTCTTGCTTGATGAACAGCTTTGGTTGCTCAACAGTCGGGGTCTGTTGTTCGTATTTTGAGCTTCATAATGTGCCACACATTTTAAAGGAGAAACAAATGTGTACTGCAGGTAGGCCAGTCTAGAGCCCATTCTCTTTTGTTGCAGTGTTGTTGATATTTATTTTTTGTATTATATATATATTTATATTTTTGTTGTCATTCACTTTCCCCCCACATGGTTGAGTTTTAATTTGTAGATGTATCGGCTAACTGTAATAAAAGACAATGGTTTGCCAAAGTGTTCTTGAGCCCACATGGTAATATCCTTTAAAGAATGATGTGAATTTCAAGGCAGTGCCTCCTCAGTGATCGTATGTGATTGGCATTCAGTGCTGTTTTTCGTTCTTGCTGCTTATGTTCAAACATTTCTCTGGATTCTCTGAACCTTTTGATGATATTATGGACTGTAGATGATAAAATCCAAAGTGGTGAACCTCACCTCATCCTTGGTTGTGAACAACTGAGCCTTAAAGTGATGCTCTTTTTATAACCAATCATGACACTCACCTGTCTCCAATTAAACCGTTCACCTGTGTAATGTTCCAACCAGGTATTATTTTTAACATTCTTCAACTTTCCCTCTCCTTTATTTACCCTGCCCCAGCTCTTCTGGAACTTTACCTGTTTGAACATCGAATATCTGGTCTTTGTAGTGTAATCAATTGAATATAGGTTGGAAAGTATTCTGTTTTCATTTACATTTGACTCAGCATCACAACTTCATTGCAATTGGGGTTAGTAGCAATGACTAAAACTTTAAGACTTTTTACCAATATGTAAATGCTCTGTACACAAATGTGATCAATTCAAAATCAAACCATTTACTTTAGTGATATTTATGCTTGTGAGTATGTTATATGTAAAGTCTTCAGTGTAAGTCTGCACATCACAGTTTGACATCAGTAATGTCGGGACTCACATATTGTTCGTATATCCTCTTTAATAAATGAAGTTAGATCACTTGAATCACTTGGCCTGTTAGTGTGTGTGTGGTTGTTGCCCAACATTACATGTCTTTACCACCTCCTTCAACGGTGAGGCTCCCCAGTTTCTGGCACTATTATTTTGGGGATCCCAGGCTGAAAAGTTTGGAAACCCCTGCTTCATCACACCATACCTTATGACTGATTTCCTCTCCCTCTGTCAATCCAGACATTCTGCGCCACAGACTGGGAAATGTTTCAGATTGGCAGTCGAGTATTCCTTGTTGTGGCTAATGGACACAGACTTGATGGTAAAGGCCCAAGTCAGTACACCATCAACTCCACCATCTACGAACTAGACATGAATGGACAGGTGTTTGTCCGCTTCCAGGATATCATCACCTACAGGTACAGATGTGTTACCTACAGTATGTTCCAGGTGCAGTCTGACACACCTACATGATAAGAATGCCTCCTGTCATAATCATCACAACATACATGTTTGTGTCTTACAGCGCTGTGGACTGGGAGTTCTTCAGCCTCGGGGAGGAATATTTTCTGGTTGTTGCAAACTCCTTCAGCGGGGAGTCATACTCTCTCAACAGCATTCTCTACAGGTACTCATCTTCTCAACAACAACCCTCCCAGAGTGAAATAATTCTTCTCTCTTATAGCACTCTCACCTATTTGTGAAAACAGACTGTACTGCTGTAATGTAGATTTATTTTCTACTTGTACGCCTGAGTGGTGAAAACAGTTATGTTCTGAAATTTTGAGGCACCAAAGATCAATATGAGGCACTGACCAATGTACATAGGGTGGAAAAAATATGAAGAGGCTTTTTGAGGGCCTTTTGAGATACAGAGACTGAATGACCATCTTATTCTTAAGGACAGAGAACTACAGAGGGTACTGTTTATCTCTATCTATCTCTCCTCTCCATTTCTCTCTACTTGTCTAAATGTTGACAACTTAATTGTGCCGTGTTGACAGTCATGAAATGGCCTGCCACTTTCAGTATTGTGAATTCAAAATATCATTCCTATAAATATCTTTAGAATTATTCTCATACAACATCCAACAGTAGTTTAAGGTAACTGGAAATCAAAGTAAGTGGAAGACTGACAAATAGAAGTGATTCCCAGAGTGTGGGACAAAGCCCTTTGGATATACTGCTAGTGGGCCACGTTTAATTTAGGCCAAAAACCCCAGCAAACTTGATTTGAAAAAATGAAATGATGTTTTAATAAACCATGATTACATGTTTATAGTTTCATAAGTCGTAGGACTAACAAAACACAACTAAGTTATACTTCATAAGTCATTTTTAGAAATTAAAATTAAGTGTTTCCTTATGAGTGTTTCCTCTTATGAACTTAAAACAGGTTAACACTTTAGATCATATGATATGATGAGGGTTTTGTTGGGCTCCCTAAGATATTTAGTTTTCAAATCCGGGTGTGGTACACTAAAGTTCTGCAAAGACCGTCATCAAGTAAGAACACTTTTATTTCAGTTTGTAGGTTCATGTCAAATAAGTCATAGAATAAAATTTTATTATCAAAAATAATGTTATATGTTAATATTTTCCACACAATTTCAACACCTCTTCCCTTTGCAACCCTCTACTGCCACTAGTCCAAGCGCTGTAAACTCATTTTAGGACTTCAGACAGTGCAAGGTGTTCGCCTGCAGTTTTTTGGTTTTAGTCTTGTGATGAAATTTTGTATACATATATATATATATATATATATATATATATATGTATATTAACATTTTTTTTTATTTGGTTTGTTTAAAATAACAATAAAACTGCATCATCAAGTTGGCAACATTTAGAAAAGTGGATGGAAAGGGTCATGCTTTGTTGGTTTCAACCCTGGTTTTCCAAATGTTGTAAACATAGCTGGGCAATTGAGACAGAAATCCACCAGCAACCATTCTAACCTAAAGAAAGGACTGTCTTAATAGCACAAATAGGATGGCAAAAGTTAATGAATGCAACTGATTCAAGAAGAGCAAAATTACTTTTAAATAATGTAATTTTGTTACTTAAAAGAATGAGAATGACACTGAACAGAAAAAATTGCTGTAAATGGCTATTAGCAGCTAATTTTAGTGCCTATTCCAAACAAATACTAAAACGTCTGATTTAAATCCACTTCTCTCTTTGTTTTCAGGTGGCAAGGATATGAAGGCTTTGTTCCTGTTCATTGGCTCCCCACTATTGGATGCAGTGACTGGGAGTTTTTCAGCTCAAGGGGAGAATCGTATCTGATCTACTCTAGTGCCAAAGCTCCTCTCTCCAAAGTGTTTAAGCTAAAAACCTATTAGGCTGCAGAAGAAGAGTGTGTGGCCTTTTGTACTGTATTTATGTGTGCATTATGCTTCTTAAGTGCCTGTGTTCTTGTGTGAGAAAAAAGGCTTTGATAATGGAGACAAATGTGTTCAAGTAAATGTGTCCTGAAAAAACTTGGCCTGTTTGCAGTTTGAATACTGTTAATACAGAGGAAACCTTTAAGTTAAGATCATAATCTAAACTGTTTCAGGGGATTTGATGGTTTAACAAAAGGAATTAATTTTCTACAGTTAGAGAAAACATGACAGGTTACGTACAGATCATCTATGCACTTTTCAGAGTAACTACATCAAAAGTCTGTACGTATAGTAGATCAATTTAAGATAAAAACGCCATGTAATCTGGGACTTTATTGCTCATCCGAAAAAAGACTGTGTGTAGATCATCTAAAGTGGAGGAATTAAATTCAAACTATTAGAATTACACATTTTAAAAGGAATACAATGACGTAAAAGTTATTCCCTACACAGCAAAATCTGCATAGACAAATGTAGACTATTAGAGTGTATATTAACACCTCCTCAGTGCCCGTATGGGCCCAGATCACAAAGTGTTGCTTTCCCTCTTTTTGGAGAGTTCATAGTTAAACTCTCATTGAGTGTAATTATTGACTCTTTTTGGAGTTAAAATGTAAAACTTTGTAACACTTAACATTAAATTTTGAGCAAACATGTCTATTTGATGTTAGGAATGCACTCGCTCTGATTATATTTTTAAGTGTAAATCAACACTGCAAAGAGTAAACATTGCTGTATTTATGTAGTGTATTAATGGGGAAAATGAGCTGAAATAAAGTAACCATGCTTGTGGTTAGAGCACATATATTTATGGTGGATGATTGACTCTACAAGTGTCACTTAAAGGTTCAGAGTTTAGAGTGGAAAGTTCGAGCTAAATTTCCTACAGTGGCACCGTGAGTTACTGAAACGTAATATTTACACTTGTTTCTGAAACCAACTCTTTTGCAACTGAGATTAAATTTGCAGGAGTTTGATAAAATTGTGCCAACACCAAAACTTTAACGCTTCTCAATTTGCTGTCTAGAAGTTCAGCTGCAGGAATACAGCTCTTACTCCAGCACCATACATCTTACAATATCAATCATCAGTGCTTTTGATATACTTGACTTTTGGGCAAATACTGGATAAAAGATTTCTGAGAATATTTTGCCATCACTATGTGTGCATTGTCTGACTACAACCCACCCCTTAGATTATCCCCATAATATGTTTGTATCCCTCTGTAAACACAACCCTCAGCGTATATTGAATTTGTATTTTTGGTTAACAATACCATTAATGTGTGTTCTGTCAAAGAAATCCAGGCTATTTTGAATTTTTTGCCTTTGACAGTGAGAATTATGCATATGACAAAAACTGAGAGAAAGGATTGTTGCCTCTGAGTGGGTGAACCCTCAGCTCTGTTCATTTAGAGATTATGTAGCAAAAATGGAGGCAAACATACCCTGCAGAAGCAACAGTAGGCTACACAATTTCAGTTCCAAATTGTTTGTGGCCAACCATCACTCATGGCCCAGAGCACATACCTGTCTGTCTTTATGAACTACAGTGACAATACAACATGTTTATTCTTGAAGACTACAGATCCCATGAGTTCAAGTCAAGTCTTGTTGGAGATAAAGTTGTTTAGTTTTTACGTTATGAACCTTTAAAAAGAAATAAAGATTTAAAATGGTTTATAAAGTGGTTTCAAAAAGTGACAGGTGGTTACTAAAATAAAAATAAACAACACAATAGATACCAACTTCAAATGAAAAATGTTAAAGCTGCTTCATTAATTTAATTTAAACTTTACCTCAAAGGGAACATCAAACCTCATTACGTTAAAATTTGTGTCTCTTACGTGTGCAAAGAAACTCTATATGTGTGCACAGAAACATAAAATATCTTCATTTTGAGAAAACTCTTGAAGGAAATTCACATGTAGGTTGTTATTGTTGTACAATGCACTCTGGGTAGTGTTTTGTTACATTTCTCTTCTCACATCATTTCCTATGGAGTGTCAACCAAGCCCATGTGCAGTTTAAGAAAGAGAGAAAGACAAATGCAACATTTTACATCCGTATTCTATGTCTAAGAATGCAGAGTTACCTTTAACATAGAGGTGGGCAAGTTTATTTCCCAGTGAGGCCAAATTATTACAATTTCTATTCTGCCAGAGGGCCACAAATCTTGAGACAATTAAAAATAAATTTTCAATGCAATGCAACATTGACTGGTTTGTATATCAGTCTATTGATATGTGTTTTCCTGACAAAAAAAATGGAAACTTTATTTCAGTTGATTATTTCTCTCCTTTAATACTATTGATTGGTAATGTATTTCAGTCACCTTAGTCACCTTTACAATGTGATACAACTTGTAAGGTTATGCATTTGTGGAATGAGCAACACAGCTAAACGTATGGGTAGTGCCCTGCCAAAAATGTTCCCAAATCCCCTCTCTTCCTGTTAGAAAGCCTCCATGAAGCAAGAGTGAGAAACTGGTCATCATGGGGTGTTGTCTTGATGGGACGTCCACTTCTCAGTCTGTCTTTGACTTCATCAATGGTTTGGCTGACACCAGAAGATCAGCTTCCAGTTGTAGGGAACCTTTTTTCGGGGTTGCCACAGGTTGAACCTCGATGTAAAAGTGACTTATCAGGCTATCAAGATATATAAAATACAATACCAATTGGTATTATCAAATGGAAGAAACACTCAACCAAAATAGTTTCCAAACCTTTTTGAGGAGTATGTACAAATGCATCACCACAGAAACAGGTTTTTGTTTATTTTCCTGTCCTTGTCCTTGAAAAGAACTAAAAATACAGGCCATGGGTCCTTCATGACATTAAATCAGGCGGGTCCAGATGCTTTGCAAGGTTAAAATCGATCCGCGGGCCGCAATAAGTGAAAAGGAGGGCCGCATGTGGTCGCCAGGCCGCCTGTTGCCAGCCCCCTACTTGAATACATAAAAACTACAAGTACCAGAATGCACCTCTGCGTTTTCAGCCAGGAAGAAACATGGCTGCCTACTGTTCACCTGCAGTATTTTTATTTACGTTTCGTTTGTTATCTGTTTTAGGACAGCTGGACACCGAAAGAGCTAATGTCAGCGGCTATTCAGAGTCACAGCTAAATTAAAACAGTGGTTTCAGTTTCGGCGAGGGCCGCCATTTTCTCCGCGGACGTTAACGTTGCCTGCAGCCTGGTTTTTCATTTCATTTTCGCTGAGCTGTCAAGCTGCCCATCACCACCGGACTGCATCTGATTCGCCTTTGTTAGCACGCTAAATTAGCTAAACACGGTTACTGCAGTTTCAACGCATACAAATAAGGTATTTGTCGCAATGTTTAGCCCAGTGAAGTCCTCCTATTTCCGAGTCAGTCCTGCAATTGTGAACAGAGAGCTGGGAAAGACCAAGATGAGATAGCAAGAGGGCACCACGGTAGAGCTAACACGTTTTAACAGTACGAGGCAGAGTCCCAGCCAAATCGAGAGAAAAGCGGGTGAAGTCCTCGCAAGACATGTTTGGGAATCTTTTCGAGGAAGAAGAGGAGGAAGACTTCTCCTCGACTTCCTCCAGAGGTAGAGTTACAAAGGTGGGAGACGAGCCACCTCCTCCCCGGGGTCGAAGCAGGCTGTGCGGCATCAAGAACCAGGGGGGCACCTGTTACCTGAACTCTTTGCTGCAGACCCTGCTGTTCACCCCTGAGTTCAGAGGTAAGACCAAACTACATGCCTTTAAGTGAGATTGAGGACCACGATATTAGGACTTTCACAATGCAGTATTATTGGGAATCAAAACCAAAGCCAGTAGAGAATCAAAAACAGCTCAAGTAATCAATGTCATCTGTCTTTTTGCACAACGATTCCCTTGTCAGTGCCTTCCACATCATTGTGCATGTCCTGTAAATAGGGATGGAAATTGAAAACCAGTTCCAGCTCAGAATAGATAACAACTAGCTAAAGGAATCAATGTCAGTCCTTTGGCTTAACCATTTCCTTATCAATTCCTTCCATTTTATTCTGAATGCCCCGCAAATCAAGGGTGTCATGCTCTTATCAGAGGCAGTCAGCAAAAACAATAAAAAGTCAAACATCCAGAGGGCCCTGTGTTTGGAATTGTTGACATCGGACACCTATGTAGGCCTTCTTTTGTCACAAACAAACTTTGCAGGAATCTCTAAGGTAATCAGTAAAGAATTTAACTGATCAGTCAAGCCAAGTAAATCCCTCAGACATTCAATTCGGTGAGAATCAATGTTAATAAAGAACTTAATATAATCATAGCAGAGAGGAAGCATAAGTGATCAAAGCTGCGTATTAAAATTCTGCAAAAAAGACACTTATACTATATATAGAGGGAGAAACACCAGAAACTTGCAGAAGCATTCATTAATGCAGTGCAGCATTGACTGTAGGAGTGTCATGTGTTTGACATGGTTGCCAATGGAAAACTTATGTTGGTCGACTTTTGTCCAAACAGAAAATTAACAGGGGTTTGTAAGGGAATTGTTGAAAAATCTGAACAATAAGTAGAACCGATAATGACACTGGCAAAAGCTAAGCAATTCCCATCCCCATGCAAAAATAGTATAATTTGATACAATATATCAGCCAGTATCAATACTCCTGGCAAAACCACGTTGTTTGGCCCTAGTTGTTGCACCCGATGGTGGGTTGTTTCTTATTTTTAATTTACACAAATTGCAAGCAAAACTCTGTTTGGTGTCCCAGTTTCACAAATATATTGGTCTTATTACCTTTGCCAAGGAGGTTGTTTTTTTCCATCGTTTGTTTTTCTACTTGTCTGTTCATCTTTGAGCAAGATCATTAAAAGAAGTTCAGGGAATGATTTTCATGGCACAAGGAAGAAGTGATTCAATTTTAGTGGTGACCTGAAAATGGTGGGTATCTAAGATTTTTTAAAGGATTTGTTGACATTGTATGTCAGTGTATTTTTCCCCATTTTTGATAATAACTCTTCTAACAATGCCAGAACACTTCAACACTTATAGTTTTGGTAAATAAATGTTGCCGTTTTGTTTCTATAAGGTGTATTTTTTATATTTTGTTTGTCCTTACAGAGGAGCTGTTCAGTTTGGGGTCCGATGAATTGGGATGCCTCGAAGACAAAGAGAAACCAGAAGCCAAAGTCAGTATTTTGCTGCTGCTGTAATCAAGGATAATGTCAAATCTTTATGTTTTTATGATGTATAATTGGCATCTTCCTCCTCCTCAGGTCAGAGTGATCCCACTGGAGCTTCAGAGACTGTTTGCCAGTCTGCTCCTCGTGGACCAGCAAAGCGCCTCCACAGCAAACCTCACCGACAGTTTTGGCTGGAACAGCAGTGAGGTCCGAGTCTGTTTTCTTTCTGAAGGAAAGAGATAAGCTCAGGTTACAGTTTTCAACCAGGGAAATGCATATTAAAATTACAGACTAGACATCTAACCCAGGTTAGGTCAGGTCTAGAAAGCTCATTGGAATTTCAGTTTGTCTAGAGGCGTCCCAGCTGCAGCTATGCAAAATAAAAACACAGAAAGGGAGAGGAGGAAGAAATGTACATAGAATTTGCCTGAGGGCATGCATAACTACCTTTTCCAGGTTAAGCCTGCACATACAGTAGTAATATTATTACGCTTGAATAACAGCAACAAAACAATTACAATTTGACTTAAGTGTATGCCAGACACAGTAATAGAGATAATGGACAAAACAGACAAATATAGGATAATTGTTGTGTGTAATTGGTAGCTTAAAGGTTGTATGATATGCCCAAATTGAACAACAGCTAGATTTCAGTTATAGAAGAAGTTAATATTGTTTTTTATGATAATATAACGCAGTGAAGTCTCATCAAAATTATACTATTTGTATTTTTGATTCATGTGTTAGCTGACTTTTTTGTCTCTCAATGCACAACCCTTAAAGAGTAAGGAAGCTGTAAAACTAGCGCAGAAAGTAAGATAAGCATATATCATGTTGTAAAACTGAACTTGCCACAAACAATAATTCTAAGACTTTTACTTTTTCAGTTAAGTTTAAGACATTCATTTCTTCAAATTTGCGTAAATCCCTCTCACAGTATGGAAGTAAAGTTGCTATCCTCCATGATGACAGTCTAATATGCCTTGAAATATTAAACACGAATATAGTATACTGTCAGAATAAAGCTCTGAACTCTGGTGTCTTTCTTTTACTGACTTGATGCTGTTACTTGTGTTCAGGGGACGAATCAGCATGATGTCCAGGAGCTGAACAGGATCCTGTTCAGTGCATTGGAGCACTCTCTTGTGGGCACCTCTGGTAGTACGTTTATCCACCGGCTGTATCATGGGACGATTGTTAACAGCATTCTCTGCAAGGAGTGTGGTAATGTCAGCCAGAGACAGGTGTGTCCCAGTTAGGGTTATTCTGACCTTTCTCTCATCATTGAGTTATATCACTTTCTTTATATAGAGTCTTTGCTTTGGTAAGATTGGCTAAGAATGACATGTTATAGTTCACATGTAAAAGTTATGTTGTATTGTTAATGTGTTAATAAACTACAACATAATTCTGAAAATAAGGCTGTCCAAGTTTTTCTGTTGACCATATCTAAATGAGGACTGATCCTTTGTTACTAGTCCTACAGATAAATGTCTTTCTTACTGACTATATCATAAAACAGATTACCAGAATTAGTTTGTTTGCTTGTTTCCTGCATCAGCCAGCAAACCATTACCAGGTCTTTGCACTTCTGAAAACTTACAGCTGGCTAGTTTACTTTAGATTGCTTGCTTGCCAAAATCATATCTCTATTGAGTCATGCCTTTTCTTGTCTTTCGTAGGAGGATTTCCTGGACCTGACAGTGTGTGTTTGTGGCTTGTCAAGTCTGGAGGACGCTCTGTGGAACATGTTTGTGGAGGAGGAGATGTTTGAGGGCAACAACTTGTACCGCTGTGCTGGGTGTGACAAGCTGGTCACCGCTGCTAAGGTCAGTCTCTGCCACTCATAACTCAATTAAAAAAAGATAACAGCTCATCACATAAAAAGCAACAGCCAAACTGGCTTTTTCTCCCTTTGCTCCCTTTTTGAAACCTACCTTTACTTTGCCTCTCATGCTTTGACACAGTCTGCTAAGCTGAAGAAACTCCCACCATTCATGACCATGTCTCTGCTGAGATTCAGCTTTGACTTCACCAAATGTGAGCGGTACAAGGAGACTGGACGCTACGGTTTCCCCCTGACCATAAACCTGCGACCTTTCTGTGAACAGGTACCTGATTTCCTGACTCATCTTAATTGTTTATACCTGTACATTATCCAGGAAAGCTATCAATACCTTGATAAGCTAACTTCATCTTATTGTTTTTTCCCTTCTAGATTGATGGAGATGACTCTGATTTTACCTACGAACTGTTTTCTGTGATCATCCATAAGGGCGGCTGTTATGGAGGACACTACCATGCTTATATTAGGGACATTGACCAGCTTGGCCAGTGGGAGCCATCGGTGAGAATAACAGGATTATTTCTTTTAATTCCATTTAAGGTTGTTGAATGTTACTAATGGCAATTTTATGAACCCCTTAATTTGATAAATGATCTTTGGGTTGGTTGATATTTTTCAGTCTTAATGACAATTGGAAAGAAATAAAAAGAATATCAGGCTTCTGACAATGTTCTTAAGAAATGGAAGACACAATTTCATTTGTATATTTTATCTGACAGCTGTGTAGGATGATAATAGGGCAATAAAACTTGTGCATGAAGTCATAATACACACAATCTCAAACTCTGTCATTTTGCAAGTTAGACAGTGTGCAGATAAAAGGCTGTAAAGTACAAAAATCATCACATCTACATTTCTGTGTCAGGAGGAGGAATCTAAACCCAAGTGTCAAAAGAAAGCCAAGGAGAACGTCAAAGAGGCATGTGAGCCAAAACTACAAGAAGATGACCCGCTGTCTGTCCTCACTGCTATTATTGCCCAGGTATTAGAAGAAGCAAACCCCAGAGTTTCCATAGTATGAGTTGGACCAAGCGTCACCTGCTTCTGTCAAGTCCTTCAAAAGTGTTATTCTGTTTCTGTACACTAGGAGCCATCAAAGAGTGTCCTGTTGGACCAGCTGGGTCAGAAACTCATGGATAAGATCGGCTCATCTTGGAGCAAAAAATTCAGGAAACACTATGGTCCTATTGGCAAGGTATTACTTTTGTAATGCTTTTTTTTTACTGAATCTTAGATTTCTGGGGCATATCTCCACATCTGTTTCACTAATTTTTTTCATTATCTTTTTTTATTCTGATTTAGTTCCTTCAGTCACACAATGATGTTTTCATGTTGGTGTCCAATGGTACTCGAGTGGCCCTGAAGGCAAACCCACCAAGCCCTGTGACAGAGCCCCCCAGCCCAGCAGAGCAGACCACTAACTCTGACCCTCCAGCACCCTCAGACTGTGAATCTGCTGAACAACAGGCTGGACCGGATCAGAGTCCAGAGCCTGAACAAGAGGTATTCAAGCAGTAGTCTCATTTAATCAGGATTTAGACATTTCTTGCAACCTTAAAGGACTAGTTATTTTAAGAAATATTGGGTTTTCCTCCCAAAGGAAGAAAATAAAACATACTTATGCCTTAGAGCACAAGTATCAACTCTTTGTAAAGAAGGCTTCACCCAAATATGCCCTTACGAATTGTTCCCTCTACTAAACTGAGTAGACCAAACCAGCATATCACTTGGGCTGTGAAATGAGAACCTCCCCTCAAAGAAAGGGATTGGTAAAAGCAGAACTTTTTAAAGAAAAACTGGAAGGTGATTGACCATGTTATCATTTTGATTGAATGTTTTGCAAACATTCATTAAGGGCCAGTCAGGGACTTGCAGTTATATTTCTTTGCCAGCATAACTAATCCACACATGCAGATACTTCCTACTTCCTCTTTATTCTTAAAAGAAGGCCGAAGCCAGTTCATCTTCAGAGCAATCGTTTCATCTTGAAGCTTTGCAAGATGGATTTCCCTGATGACAGACATGGAATCTGACAAATCCAGCTGCTTTGCAAGGTTATATTTTTGTTTCCTTGTTTTTAAACTTCTGGTTGTTTGTCTTTCCACAGAACAATGAATAGCTATCACTATTTAATTAAACAAACAGGAGGAGGTGAGAGAAGACAGGGAAATGTAATTCAAATGTGAAATTTTAGTGTAAAATATTACTAAACTTTTTTGCATGATGTGCACAAAAAAAACTTTTAAAAACCCTTATAAAATTCAAACATCTCTCAAACATTGTAACAGTCTGTCTTTATTTTCAACTTACAAGATACTGAGATTTCTTGAATACTTGAATTTGAGTTTTTAAAAGTGAGCAGCAGCCCTGGTTTCCACACTCCAAGCTCTGTCATTTATGTGACAGCTGATCTTGCTGTGAACCCTACACATCTCACTTTTTTTTTTTCCCTATCAAACACCTCCTCCACGGAGTCCTCAAAGGGAACTGTCAGTTATATAAAACCCAAAGACCATAAAATTATGTCAGACTCTGAAAAAAACGTGGTGTCATGCTAAGTTTTCTTCTGCTCACATTTTGATGACTCTGTTGCCTCTTTCTCACGATGTTTCTTCCTGTCTGTCAGCAGGGTAGCCACTGGTTTGACTTGAACGACTCCTCTGTGACCTCCATCAGGGAGTCTGACATAGAGAAGCAGTTCCAGGGCAAAGAGAGTGCGTACATGCTGTTCTACAGGAAAACACAGCTGCACAGGCCCAGTGAAGGTAATGGTAATCATTTGTATCTATGCTTTAACAAGAGAAAAAATGAAATGAGGGAAATACAGCAGAGTTTATTGTGCCTTAAGGTACAATGAACACGGTTTTTATAAGCCCTATTCACAGTGCCTTTACGCAAAGCTCCTTTCTTTTTAACTCAAAACACTCACATTAATTCTGTGAGGCCAAAACATCTGTGCAGTTCACACTGCAATGCGACTTGGATATGCGTGACAGTGCATGCCCCCACATACACACAGGCAGAGAGACTCACTTGCAGCACTCCTTCCTCCTGCTGAGTCCTTGTACCTTTCTCTCTCTTCAGTATTACTCTTCTGTTACTACCTCTGGAGACTTAGCAAAGAGGGTATCTCTCTAATGTCTGCAACGTGATCAGTGGAGGCCAAAAGCCACAGGGGTGTAATTTTTCAGCTTGAAATGGCAGTGTGATTGGGCTACAGAGGCATTTAGAAATTCTTTTGTCAAACAAGTATGATTGAGCAGTTACTGTAGTTAAATACTTCCCATTAAAATGTCTTTTGTGTTTCTACATTTTCAGCCCTGAATAATCCGCAATACAAAGTTCCTCTTCACCTCATCAAAATAGCTGAAGAGGAGAACCAAAGACTTAAGCAAATACGGTACATTATCTTAAACACACACATTTAGATATTGCATAATCTTAAATGGCATTTCAGCTGTTCAAAAGGATCTGGCTAACACATGTTAAAATGAGGTTGCATCCACAAAGTACTTAATTGGCCAGATTTTCACATTAATTGTGTTTTTACAATACTATTTAAAATCAGTAAACTTTGTCTGTCCACAGTGAGGAGTTTGAAGCCACCAATAACACTGTGGATCTCCATCTACACCTGGCACAAAGCTACAGGCTTGAAAATGGAGCGCTGCAGCCAATCAGCAAAGAACAGAGTGGGAGCACCAGTCTGAGTTTTGACCGAAGAAAAACTATTGGAGATCTCAGATTAACCATTTATCAGGTTTCTTTCCATTCACAAACACACAGGTTGCTGAGTTCTAAAATGCTTTTAATGTTATAAATGGAAAAACTGAATTTTGTTGCTGGTGTGTTTTTGTTTTTATAGATGCAGGAACACTGGGAAGGTGACATGGCTCTGACTGTGGCCAAGAGTCTCCCTGCAGGTCTTCACCTGTACAACACTCTAACAGGTGAGACATTTTATTTTAAATACTCCTATAAAGGATCAAAATGATTAAATGGTGAAATGATAAACTCTTTGTCGTACTTCTTACAGATGACAGTGTTTCCTTGTACAGTGCCGGCATCACCACAAACTCAGACCTGTTTGTGTGGAATGGCAGAGAGGTGAGAAAATTCAACAAGTTGCAACTCTAGCAAAAAGGATTTTTGTGAACGTGTTGTAAAGCTCTTACTCTTGAAACATGACGGCGCTCTTTTTGCTGCGCGAGCTTGGCATTAACAGCCTAATTTTGGAAAATAGGTAAATTCAAAATCCTGTCAGGAAAAGTAATAGGACATGACTAACACAGAGCTTTCAGCCATTTATTTTCAAAGCTAAGAGGATAGCTGCAGGAGGCACAGATTGCTCACTCTTAATATTTGGGCGTTGGTTGTTCTGTCTCGGTTTGCTCTGTCAGTAATCTGCAGAGTGGCAGTTCGACCTCATCTCTGGCTGACATGGCAATGTATACTTGGGCAAGACCCTTGACCCCAAGTTGCTCCTACTGCTGCTTCAGTGGCTTGTAAATGGGCATGAACATTTCAGTTGATACTGATGGGACAACTTGATGTGACCTGCGGTGTAGAGCTACTTTGAGTGGTTAAAGAGACTGGAAAAGTGCTACATAAGCTCAAGTACATTTACCATTTTATTATATTTTTTGTAATTATGCAAGTAAAGGTAAATCTCCAAATATGACAACCATATTTTGTAGAATATTTATTATTATTAATTTTTTCAAGATGATTTTTTTTGGGTATTTTTGTGCTTTTTATTAATAGGAGAGAGAATGGCAGTGGATAGGCTTGTGAAGGGGGCAAGAGAGAGTGGGGGAGGACACTCTGCAAGCTGGCCACAGGCCGGTTTCGAAACCCGGGCCAGCAGAAGCATATATATGGGTTGTGCCTGGTTGCTTACCACTCCGCCAAACCAGCATCCAATGAATATTTATCATGAAAGGGCCCATATATATTTTTTCAGCAGCAAAATTACAGCAATTAATTTAGAAAAGATGCAGTAATCAGCAGACTAAAATAAATGAAAAGAAACAAGTATTTTTTACATTTTCTAAGAAGATCATAATAATATTTTATTCAGAATTAGATATTAGGTGGAAAAAACATGATTTCGACTTTCATCTTTCATGCATGCTCTCCACAAATCCTACAAAGTCTTGGGATTTGTTAAACTTGGCAATGAAATTCAAGCAGCTGCAGCAGGCTTTTCAGTTTATCACTGAAACAGTACTTGATGACTAAAATGAAATTATGATGAAATTGATCGGATTCCGGAATTGAATGGCTTTATATATGTTTATGTTGAGATACTTATGTTGTTTTGGGTAGTAGCTTTGACTGGTCTCTTAAGTTGAGATATAGACTTTAGGTTTGAAAAATATGCCAAAAAAATCTGTCATCGGACGAGAAATTGTGTTTTTCAAGAACACTGCGCAGGGGTACACACAAAGTGTCTTTTAGCACACTATCTTTTTATGTTGTTTTATTTGTCAGGCCTCACAAACACATGTATAAGGGTAAACATGAATGTTAAACTCTCGCCCTGTGGGTGATCAAACATTGAAACTTTGTCTCTGCCATTCTCTTTTATTTCTCCAGGTGTGTGGTGCAACCGTCCTAACAGGAGCAGAGTGGGAGCCTGTGTTGCTGACTGTAGTCCGTCCCTTTCTGGGTGAAGATGGAGACCTCCAGGTGGAAGATGGTGGGGATTGTGTGGATGGCACAGGAGGCTTTGAAAATGGGGGTCCAGGCCTGAAAAGGGAAGAGAGAGGGTTTGCAGGGGCTGTGACACTGGGGGAGGTGAGGGAGGCACTAGGGGAGCCAAAGGAGAGTGTTCTATGTCAGGAGCATAAAGGAAGAAAGAGAGAAGAGCAGGGTGCAGGGGAGGGAGGAGGGGCGAGTGGTTGGAGAGTGTTCCCCCCTGATGACATGCAGCGGACGCTGAAGGAGTTGTCGCTGAAGGATGGAGACGCCCTGTTGGTGCTGGAGCCTCAGTCCTTTGACTGCAGGTAAAAATCATAATCAGTGTTTGTGCATGTTGTGGTCTTCAGTTGGGTGTTTTACTTGTGTCTTTTCCTTCAGCATGTTCTCTCTGGACGGAGACGTCGTCACTGTGACTACACCCTCTGACTGCCGCTGGCTCCAGGTGGAGTTTCAACAACAAGGGGGAGGAGAAGGGGAGAGAGAGGAGGAGAGACAGAAGGTCAAAGTTCCTGCTACAGGAAACATGGTCAGTGAACTTGTGCTGCAGGGTTTGTTTCTTTCCTTCCTGTCTGTGTAACTGTTTCTGAAGTCGACATGTGTCTGTCCTTCAGCTGCTGTGTGAGGTGAAGCAGAGGGCCATAGAGGAGCTGCAGCTACCTTCAGGCAAGCCTCTTGGTGTTTAACAAATCTGTCTGCAAAGGACCACCTATGATAGACATTTTGGTTGTTTTCCAAGATGTCTGTTATAATTTACAAAAACTGTTGTGATTGGAGTTGGGTGGCTGGTGAGTTTTGTCCGTGCACTGTCAATGAAGGCTCTCGCCTCAGTGCTGGCAGCCTGCGTTCAATTCCTGATCGTGGCCTCTTTACCTCACTCCCTCAGTCCACTCCAATCCACTCTCATCTCTCTCAAACAAAAGCACACATAACAAACACACAAAAAGGCATATAAAGCTAAAAAAAAAAGCTTTGGGCTCTTTTAAGAAAGAATCAATATTATTGACAAAGAAGGGCCAAGGACTGATCCTTGTGGAACACCTTTTATCAGTGATAGAAACTTAAGTCATACTTGTTTGTTAATTGTAATTTAAGATTACTCGAATGATATTCATTATTAAATCAACTCTTGTTTCTTGTCTGACCAGGTGGATTGTTCTGCCTGAGACAGGTGGACTGCACAGGGAAACTCCTTCCTCCAGGTAAAGTGTCATATTCTACCTGCAGATGATTTTAATGTTGCTGGAAATCCCCCTCATATAGACAAAATATTAAGCATACCTCAAGCTGCCCCTCATAAATGTTTTAGAGGTAATCCCCCTGCTCTCGATGGGCCTTCTCATCATCTGACTTTGAAGTTGTGTAACACATTTACAAAGTGTTGTTTTACTGTGTTTCACCTGACAGTGTGTGAGGAAGTGAGTGTTCGGGATGCGGGGGTGCGACTCATGACCACACTAATTCTCTGTCCCGGAAACGCCCCCAAGGCTTCACAGGTGCGTCTTTTATTAAAACCTTCAATACATTTTTAGTACTCCCAGCTGCACAGATGAGAAAGAGCTTTAAAGCAGCTCTCTGTCCCCCACCACAAAGTGAGGAGAGTTGGTAAATGCTTGATTGATGTTGTGTTTTGTTTCATTCTTTGCAGCTTTTCTTGCACTTCTCTGTGGGAGCAGCGCCCTCTGCTGGTATGGAGATGGACATAATTGTGGAAAATACTTGCACTGTCAAAGAGGTGAGGCAGTCAGTCTTTATGCACTCATTAAATGTTGCAGTCAGTGTGATCTTGTAAAGTATTTCCTTATATGTACTTATAAAATGATTTATTGTTATTTGCAGTGTCTAAAGGCAATGCTGGATTCTGTTGGTCTTGATGGTTGTTGGCACTTGAGGAGGCTTGATTGGTGTGAGGACGTTGGAGAGCCACTTATGGATGAGGTAAGCAAACAATCCCAGAGTGTCAGCAAGTAGAGCTGGAGAGTTGAATAAGTTTTAACCTCAATTACAATAACTGCCTTCCACAATCATGAAAACTAAGTAATCTGTGCCACAGGACAAGTGGAACTTTTTAGTTATTTATAATTAGCATTGTTTGAGGTTTTTGTATTTTTATAAGTATATTTCTATGTATTGCTAGCTCTTTAATGTTCAAAATGATGTGCTAAAAGCATATGCACTAACTGAAAGCATGTGATGCATTTTTTTAAATCAGTGAATGATCATGTTTCATAATCTTGACCTCAATATCTATTAAAATAAACGTGGTTATAATTTTTGCCATAATTGAGCAGCCCTGACCGCAAGATCTTTTAAAAATAGTCAAAGTTTCTTGACTGGTGTAGTCCAAATTCAGGCCTTAAGAAGTCTATAAAATGGCGAACATGGCTATTCTTTTGCACTGCTCCCTCCCAAAATCTGATTACTGTAGCAAAAATAAGGAGTGGTCACACACCAAGGCTGTTTATATGTGCTCTTTTATAATTATGTACTGTCAAATCTTTAAGTCTGTGTTAATAAAATCCTTAAACTTTAATTCAAGGCATATAAAAGTTTATATAAGCCAGTTTTAAATCAGATCAAGTCAGAAGCTAAACAGGATGACATGAAATCAAGGATATATTGTTCCATGCTTCAAGATATGTAATATTTTTGCCTCAAGAGAAGTTCTGTATCAAAGGTCCTATGTCCCATGCACTCTGACTTTTCAAAGAAAAGGCCCCTTGAAATGCTCTGTTTTTATTTCCTGGGGTTTATTACGTAATAGCTATACAGTCTCCACCTACATATGTTTTTCTGCTTGTCACAGGCAGACGTCGTGACTATTTTGAAAGTCCGCTTTGAAGCCTGTAACTCCTCCTCCCTCCCCAATTCAAGTATTGTATGGGCAGCTAATCAGCACAGAGCTCATTATCAGAGCCTCCTGTAGCCTTTCTGCCCCCTCAGATCTGAACGTTTCCAAAGGGAGGGAAAAGAGCTGCTTCTGATCCTCTACAGTGACAACATTTTTATTTTATTATCCAACTTTAATCAAATCCTTACTTAAGACACAAGACATGATGTAAACAGTCAAACACACCAGGACAGTGGCCCTTGAAGACCTGTATGTCTTTATGGTAAAAGTGTCGTGCTGGTTCACCTTGATCTTTTTTTACTTGACGTGACACTTAATGTTAAAAATATTTTACTTTCAGGATGCTGCTCTGTCAGAGTTAAACATCAACAATGGAGACACATTAGTGGTCACAGAAGGACAGCTTCCTCCAAAGGTACTTAAATCCTCTGATTTTAGTTCTGAATTTATAAAAAATGCAACTTTACGTATTGTTTAATCTTTGTCATTCTTATTCCTGTTAGGGCTTTCTAAAGCTTTCGGTGTGGCTGTATGTGGATCCCAGAAACACCTCATCAGATTTAATTCCTGCCAACAACGGCCACACCGAGGAGCAAATGCTGGAAAGTGTGACTGTCGGTGAAATAACCTCTGGTCCACTGAGAAGTGTTGGAGATGTGGAGATATCAGATGAGGCCACTCTGGAGGATCTCAAAACTCAGGTATTATACGATGGTTCATTTGTAAGTCATTTGCAGTTATATGTTGTAACTTTAAGTTGTCACAAAGACCTTTATGTGTGCTGTTAGACTACAGTGAGCTTTGGCCTTTATTTTGCATTGCCTTTTGAAATCAGTCACTTGAAAGCAACTTGAAAATGTCAATGAAAGAGTGAGTGTGTTTTCATTCAGACAATTAAAGTCAATTTATTGCATTAGTGTGATAGATAATAAACTTTACAGTTCCTGTTGACCTTTGAATCGAACTGAGACTTTTCTGGTGGAATTTTGGAAGACGAAAAGTGTTTTCACACCTACAGCCAAATTCCCTGGACAAGACCAATGTGTGACATTGTTGCATAAATGCCTCAGGTTGTGACTGCTTTCACATGAGGTTGTTTACAAGGGGACCAAAATGTGTGACGTACAGTAAAAATGCTCCCTTATTGGCCAGAATTTCTTTTTGGACAAATAACCTCTGCTTGGCTATGTCTGCACCAACATGTTGCACGATTACAGTTTCATTATTATATACTTCTATTATTTGGCTGTGTTGATGATTGGTCAGGGCCACTTTGAGAAGTAAACAAAGCACTTAAGAAAAAAAAGAGAGGAGAAAAGAGGCACTGTATGTATCCTGTTTTTTTTTTGAGTAACTTTTAACTTAATCCTGTTCCCAATTTATCATTCTTCCTCTTTTTGGTTCCCTCTGAACAAAACCATAAATCTGTTTAGTTTTTTTCCCATTTTTACCTGCAGTTTAATATTAAAGGGGCTGAACTGGTTGAGGAGGAACCTGTTATAAAGTATAGTTATCAGGCCAACAAAAAACAATCTAATGTGATAAAGTTACAGAATAACTTTGTAAATATGTAACTGCACTTTTTATTGAACAACAAAAGATCATATTTGACAGAAGAGATCCATAATAACCCAAATGTAAATTGGTCACAGTGTGTTTGTTGATACAGTTAAGAGCTAGAGGGACAGATTAAACAGAGAGGGTGTGTTTGTTCATTGTTCCAGGTTGAGTCAAGTAACTACTCAGGTACCTAGGTTTCTGTGGGAAATGTGCACAAAACTGCATTAACGTTCAGATAAAAGTGAATCAAGACCTATCTTCTCAAGCTGTCGTGCAATTTTTTTGTGTGCTTCAGAGTTTGACAGCTTTCACACCAGTGCAAATGAACTACTCTAACTTGGCAGACAGACTCAAGTTTGCCTCGGCTTCACCAAATACATTTGGCATGTAATCACCCTAACAAACCTAGATAATGCATCTGGAGATTGATTTTCTCTTTTGCCTCAATCAGATAAGAATGGGGAAAGGTTTCCAGTGCATATGCCACAGTCTCCTCACAGGGGTTTGACCTTGAAATTCAACAGCATAAATAACTGGCATAGCAGAAATCAGTCATCATCTGCCTTTTCATATAAAAAAAGCATGACGGAGAGTGTCTGTCTTGTCTGTAGAGTGTTTGTAGAGTGTGCATGAAATGTGCAGAGCTGTAAAGTTGTTCATTTTTTGCCACTCAGCTTGTTTGCTGCTCGGAAACTAGTCAGCAGGGTCAGCAGGAAGAAGGCCCATAGAAACAAGCAGAAAAAGGGGACATCCAGTCAATACATCGATTTCCAGTTTGTATTGTGGGACAAGGACAGTGGCCTTCATCAGTTGCCTAATCAAGCTTTAATGTAGCTCAACTGAGCTGTGGGTATAAACAGTCAGTAGGTTTACATGTACAGTTAAGTAGAGTTATAGCACAACCTGTTAAATCAAATTCAAGAAAGTACTGTCCTTTTGAGAGTTTACATGCACAGGGAGGAAGCTGATTTTATGAACTGAGATGTGTATATCTCTGCTGCAGAAGGGGACGATATGTGTGGGCACATTTCAGGTAGCTATTATGGACTTTCTATCTCGACCAAACTTCAACAAGTTAACAAGCAGCAAGTTGGTTGTATGTTGTAGGTTTTTTTAAAAATTGGTTCCTCACTTTTCATACAAAACTCATGCCTTACTTTTGTTAAAATTGGATAAATGCTATCTTTTTTGCATATGGTTATGGCTAAAAGAAGAGAAAAACACTAACTAAGCCAGTGATTGGTATTTAAGTTTATGTATTAATGCTCAATTTTTGTGCCAGCATGCTACAGTAGGTGTTAGTGTGCCATTAAACTTCACTGTAAATATTAATTTCACAGGTCAAACCCTGGCACAGACCTCCATTGAGTGTTCAGTCCCCATCTTTGCCATCACTTTCTCTGTGTCCTGAATCTTTTATCATTTTTATTTGTTGAGGGTCACTGTTTAGTGTTTCAGGCCAACTACCCAAACTCTACCCTGCTTATACTTTCTTTTTAACAGACAAGTAAGGTTTTTTGGCTCATATCTTTACATGTTTCGACTGAGCTCTTCCGCCTTCGTCACGGAAGAGCTCCGTCAAAACATGTGAAGGTATGAGCCAAAAAACCTTACTTGTCTGTTAAAAAGAAAGTATAAGCATATTATCTACGGAGACAGAATGAATTTTCTCTGACTACATACTCTACCCTCTCTAGAGATATAATAATCTGGTAATACTAGTGTTTTACAAAGTTTTTCCTAACTAAGATTTGCTTTACTTCATTTATTTATCTACATCAGGTGTTGACGCTGCCTGCCCTTCAGGATATGTGTGTGCCAACTACTGCGTTCATGCGAGTGTGGCAGCTTGAAGGACAGAGGCTGGCACGGATCCTTAGAGGACAACAACTCACACTCAGGTTTGAGCTCTTTCATGTCCTGGTGTTTATTACTCTGCGTGTGATTCAAGGTCAGCAGATCATTAATTCATTGATATAATCAGTCACAGCTCATTTATTTGTCTCTTTCTTATCAGGAAACTGAAGCTGTCCAGTGGTGCAGATCTCTGCATGCAGCAGCTGTTAAAGGAGGAGGATCTTGGGTAAGCTTTTGGATGTGTCCAGATTTTAGAAATTTTTCCTTATTTTACTCTCTAGTTATGTTTGTTTTATCCATATTTTTAAGCCCAAAGGAAGTGTTGTTGAACATTAAAATGGGAGTACCAGGGGAGAGATGTTACTACCCCTCAGAGGAGCTGGTTTGGGATGCATCCAGGGACTCTTCTCCACGCTCTCTACGCACATGTTTGGCTGCACATTACGGTCTCTCCCCCGACTCTCTGCTCCTCGCCAAATATCAGCCGGACAAGCACACCTGGGAGGAAATCTCAAACTGGGTAAAATGTCAAGGAAAATGTTATACATGATAAAGTGTGAATCTGTTTGTCTATCTGAGGTTTTCTTTTATGTTTGCTGAATTAGATATGTTTACCTGCACACTTACAAATGGATCATGACCTGAACTTTGAGTTACTGAATCACTCCAGAAATCCTGTGAATAACTGGATTATAAAAAATCACATTTTACCTCTAGTCATTTGCTCAATTGGTCTGTTCAATTCAGTGCATGTGCACAGGCAAAGTTAATTTTGTTATATCTGCGTGCAAGTAAAGTAAGTAAGTGGCAAGAAAATTACCTTGGTAAAGTCTGGGTGAAAAACCCGGCTGTTTGTATTCACACATACAGCTCACCCAGGTAAAATCCAGATAATTTCAGGCTTTTTTTGCTAGTGTAAATGGGGTTTGACAGAATCATGTAAACAAGTTTTCAGTAACAAAAGTTGAAGAGCAAAATTCACCAATGTATGTTATTGTTGATTGCTCCTTGTTATGGGATCAATGTGATCATGTGATCATGTGATCATGCTCATTAATGATGTGTTTGTTTTGATTTTAGAGTCAGCAGGTTTCCAAGAAGAAAAAGAAGAAAAGAACAGAGTCACTACTGGGAGCACCATTTCATCTTAAAGATGGTGACACAATTGGTATCAAGGTACTTTTTTTTTTTACCCGTTTCCTTTTATTTATTTATTTATTTGTTTTTTGTTTGATTTTGTTTTATGAATGTTTGAACAGTCATTCGTATTTCCTTCAGAATTTGTTGATCGACAACAACAGGGACTTTGTCACCCTGGAGGATGAGCAGGGCCAGCAGATGCTCAGAGAGCGCGCAGAGGAACGCAGGAAAGGGTGGGACTTCTTTACTTTATCGCATGCAGCTGCATGGAAAATATGTTTGCCAATAATTTCTTGTTACATACAAATTACTGTAACACTGTAGCTGTACAACTTAAACTCTGTGCCAGGAAGTGCAGCATGTATTTCCAAATGTGATATTGGCTAAACTTGGATCAACTCTTGTCAGTTTTGATACATGGCACTTCGTTCTTCTTTACAGCACATACTTTGTTCTGAACTGTATGGTGCATACAGGCACAGGACCTCCTCATCAGAGGTGTGGTCATCATAGTGCAGCTGTGCAACTGAGGCAATAGTGAGCTTGGTTCTGTGTGGGGTTTTTTGGCAAAGCAAGGAGACAGGTTTTTCTCCTGATGTAGTTGAGAGAATCTAGACCAACACATAAATGAAATACATTCAGCAGTGCGGAGCATGCAGAGAGAGAGTTGTTTGCTTCCAGTGTCAGACTCTTTATGCTCAAATTGATGATACTCTGACTATTCAGTGATCAACAGTGTTTTGATGCCACATTTAAGCATCACCTCAGCTCACTTGGAACCTCCCCTGGAGGTGTTTTTTAAGAAAGTAGCAGGTACTAGGTTGTTTCTTAAATGCGATAAAAACATGTAGAGCTGAGACAAGCAGAGCTGGTACCACATGTCAGAAATGCACAATCAGAGCCTATAAAAGATGCTCTCTTTTTCAGAGGGGAGGCTTCAGGCTCTGAAGGACCACGGAAGAAGACTGGACCATCCAAAGCCAGAAAACCAGAGGTAGCGCTGTCAATCAACGTTGGGGTCTTCAGATAGCACCCTGCATCAAAAACAAATCAGAACTCTTTATAAAATCCACACACTCACTAACAGACGCCAAGCTGCAATTAGGACAATCTACTCGACATGATTCTTGTGCCATTTGTGCATTTTTTTTTTGTTTGTCCACAAATATTTCAAATCCTGATTAAGTCAAAATTAAATTTTCAGGTTTGTTGCCAGACTGAAAAAGAATCTGTAAGTGCTTATTACCAATTTACTTAAATAGCAGCAAAGCTGTGCAGTATTATGGTAATTATCAGCCTTTATCTGTAAGCTTCATTTGGAGGGGTTATTTACGTTTAGAGAGCATTTGAAGATATTGTGACCATCAGGAAATTTGTAACCTTGTACTGACAGTTTCAGCCCAGAAAACGCAATTTCTACTTTGAGGGCTTTTTTAAATAAGAAAGGATAGCTGTAAACTGACAAGTTTTTCTAATGGGATTCTGTCTCACTTACTGTTCTGTAGCAATCAACTTTTAGCCACCAGGCTTTTAAACTTTAACATGATTAACATTTATCAGATATAACAATCAATGGGGATTTAAATCAATCATCTTAGGGCACATTATTACTTGGTTCATGTATTGTGTCAGTGTGATAAACTTGTCAGTATTTGATGAGAAAATACAGTTGATCTTGATAATGGAAAGGTTTGCTAAGATAAACGAGAGGAGAGTTTGGCCTTAATGTGGAGGAGCCTCGGTGCTGCTCTGTCCTCTCTACCTCTCTCTCTGCCTCTCTGACTCTACCTCCACTGCCCCCTCACCTTTTACCCCCCAAGATTTTACTGTAACTCATTTTAATTTCTTCTCTTCAAAGTGTTGAAGCCTCTGCTTAGAGAAAATGGCAGTTAAAAATGTTTAGGTGTGATAATGTAGAACAAAACTGCCTTTGTTTTACACTTATACTCAATAAATGGTTTTATCTCAGTCTTATCAGGTTATGTTTTGGAGGAGTGACTTTATGACTTACTCTGCCTGATTACACAACAGTGCATATCCCTGAGTTGTCATCTGAGTTTTTGTTGTGGGACAGTAAATGTTTTATTTGCATGCACTAAATGTGAACTTCAGGGAGATCAGATATTGTAGATAAATTGTTTAAAGCAAAGCAAATGTTAAAATTTATATAATGAGATTTTTTGTTGGGGGTAATTTGAATATTTTCTTTTTTGCTTAGGATTTTTGTTTCATGTAATCTGGCCTTAAACAGTGCCAAGAATTCATAAGTAACTTTTTTTTCTTTTTGAGTCAATATTTTTACTTTTTCAGAACATGATTAACAACAGTGGAGTTTAATTTTGTATGATAATGTATTATTTGCTAGTGTTATTAAATAAAGCTTTGTGTTATTTGGAAGGACTATCTGCTGTATTATGATGGGAATAAAAGCTGTTTTCTGTCCATGACAGATTGTATTTGCTGGAAGTACAATATCAGTAATAAAAGTATCCAGTACAAGTTGTTGGATTAATGTACTTTTTTTTTTTTTTTTTTTTACCAGAGATGCATGATACCATTTTCACAGAAGTTCAGATAATGAATGAAAGTATTGCCAGTTATGAAAATTTCTTCCGATGTTACCAACACTATCTCATCCACAAATATCACAATGTGAACGTAAGTATTTGCAGTTTTAAGCAGAGGCAACAAACCCGCCTGAGCCAAGATATTTTTTTGTTTTCATCCTCATTTACTTGAACTAAAAGATGTACTTTAAGAACTGAATTTTTAGGTCTAACCTGAAGAAATCACCCACAAATATTTTGTTAAAATAGAAGGATTGGATTAATTTTGTCTGGAAGACCCTTTCATAAAAGTCATTTTTTGTTTGGAGTCTAGAGATCTCACTGACTATATGGTACGTTTATAACTCTCAAAAGGCATGAACCTTCTACTGAGAAAAAAAAAAGGTTAATGTTTAATGTTGGTCTATAGGCTGTATTTGTTTTTTCATCTAAAAACCAATGGATGGTGAGGGGAATGTGAACTAGAAAAGCACTCAGAGAGCGCAGACCTCTGGATCCGTCCCAAAATTTAATCAGTTCTTCCATATCCCATTTCCAACAATTCCTGAAAATTTCATCCAAATCCGTTCAGAACTTTTCAAGTTATCTTGAACACAAACAGACAGACAGACAGATAAACGCCGGCAAAAACATAACCTCCTTGGTGTAAGTAAATATTGTCATTAATGCGTGTATGGCCTCTGTTTGTGTCCTGGTAATGAGCAATGTCCAGGTTTGGTATGATGTTTACATGCATACATAGAAACCAGCTTATTAATGTCCCTGTAAACATGATACTAATATCCTGTTTTTGATAACAGCAATTTACTGAAGCAGGTAGCTGAGTAATTTAATTTACTAACTAAACCCCAGTCCAAATCCCTCATGGAGACAGACAACAAACTATTTTTCATTTGTTTGTTTTTTTACACTTAAAAGATTAGCATGCTGCCCTCTTTAAACAGTCAGTTGAAAGATATATTAAAAATGTTGAATCATTGATTATTATTACCTCCACCAAGGTCAAGGAGTTATGTTTTTACCAGCATTTGTCCGCTTGACTGTTCGTAAGATAACACGAAAAGTTATGAGCAGATTTTGATCACATTTTCAGAGAATGTTGGTCATGGCACAAGGATGATAAGATTCTGTTGGCGATCTGAACCAGGATATGGATCTGGGAATTTTTTTTCAGTGATTTGTTAACATTGCGGGATAGGGCAGTTTTCTACAGTTTAGCTGATAACTCAATAAGTTGTCATCAGATTTTGATGACACTTTCAGGTAATGTTGGTCATGGCACAAGTGATCAGATTATGGTGGTGATCAAATTCAGGTTGTGGATCCAGGGATTATTTCAGGGATTTGATGGTGCAAGATAGAGCAGTTTTCCACATTTTTTACAATAATTTGAAATTCTTTGGCTGAGGTTTGTGCTCTTGTAGCACTTCTAATTTAATTATGTTTCAAAGAAGAAAAAGCCCTCCTCATGAGAGCTTCAAGAGATGCGAATATTTGGTGACAGCCATTTTGATTCAAATAACTTGTCTTGTAATGTGTTTTTGCATTCTTGGGATCTTTTATACTTGTCATCTTGAAGATTCAATACAAGTCAGCTTGACTGTGTTGAGTTTTGGGAAGATGTTTCACTTCTCATCCAAGAAGTTCACTGACTTGTTGACTTGTTTTGAATCTTCAAGATAACCATGACCTGGATGAATGAGAATCTACATGTATGTTTATACTTGTCATGTGAAATTTGAAGTGCTTTTATTAAAGTACTCAACTAAATAATACTTGAAATCCAACTCAGTGTCACAACAGCCTTTCCTCAAGAAAAATAACAGCAGTTTCTTTAAAGTAATATCTACATATTCTGCCTGATATTAGCATGTTAGCAATATTGAAATAGTATGCTTTGTTTTCGAAAAATAACTTAAATTTCTTTTAATTTGAGCACTTAAATGTCCAAGAAAAAGGTTTAAAACAAGTTCTGTATATATAACATAAGTATTTTGTTTACCGGTATCTAGCTCTCTGTTTCTTGTGTTTTTAACCATGTGTAAATCACCTAACCTTCATCATTCATCAATCTCAAGGCTCATTGCACGATGACCAATCGAGGCGCACGCCACGTCTCAACTAACCAATCATGTTCCACGCTGCAGCCCGAATCCCCGCCCCCCTTAGAGTATTAATTCGGCAGGCGGACCATGATCAGCCCCGCAGCAGGACTCACCGCAGGCAGGCAAGAGACTGAGTTACCGAGTAATACCAGACCCCCTGACACCAGCAAACATGGTTGAAGCTTTCTGCGCCACATGGAAACTAGTCGACAGCCAGAACTTTGATGAATACATGAAGGCACTCGGTAAGATTTGATTGTTCTGTTTTATAGTAAAGAGTGTGGGCATTGCACGGAGAGTATTAAGGTCAGGCATGAGAGAGAAAAGATGAAAGGAGGGTTTTATTTATACTACAAATAAAAGTCAAATGACACGAAAAAATAGATGTAAAGCTTAACAACAGAGTGATATCTAGTAGTAGGTTGAAATGTGGAGTAAGGCAGAAATTAAAGTATAAAATTTAGAAAAGAAAAAAAAAGTGAAATTGTATATTATTTTTCATCATTTTTTTTTTTTTACCTCTTCTTTATTATCTGAATTACTCCTTTGTCATTTCCTTAATTTACTCTATTACAGTTGAAAAAACCCCATCACATCCTCTAATTACTTTTCTCTGTTCAGTGGCATTGTTTCCTGAAATTTTCCTTCATTTTTGGCAAATATTTTCTAATTACCTTGCCAAGGAGTTTCTGCTTTTGCTGGCTAGTTTGTTTGCTAACAATCCAAACAAGATGAAATAAAATAAAAATAAAAAAAATCATGAACAAAAAACAAACGAGTACTATAAAATCATAAAAAAATACATCACACCCAATAAAAACCCATAAAACACAAGACAAGTGGACAGATTAATTCGTAAAGTAATGAAAATATCAAGTTATGATTAGATTATGGTGGTGATCCAAATCCCGATGCAGGTCAAGGATGTTTATGAAGCATTTCTTAACATTGCGAGATGGGGTAAGGTAGTGTCAGAAGTGCCTTTGCGGGGTCTGTGCTCTAGCAGCCCTTTTGGTTTGTTAGTCTTTTAACAGGATAAATCAAAAAGTTTAGATAAGAAGTTGATGAAATTTTCAGAATAGGCCAGAAATAGGCCAAGGACCAATAGACTTGATTTGGGGGATGAACCAGATCACTGTCTGAATACAGGATTCTTTTTAAGGATTCTTTATCTCTGCCAGATTGGGCCATTTTCAACGTTTTTGCTTGTAACTCCACAAATAATAATCAGAATGCTAGGCAGAAAAATACAGCATAACTTTATGACAGGTTCTACCGCACAACAAATACTGATCCAGATACTCAACAATATTTCAGATCAGTTGACCCACAATGCTTAGATTTATGGGGCTCATAGAAAATTGGCTACTGTGAGATAACAAATGGAGCCATAGACACATTAATCCAGTAAACTTATGTTTGTTTCTGAAGGTTGTTCCAAACTAAGCTTCTTTAGCGGAGGTCTGCGCTCTCCTTGTGCTGTCTAGTTTAGGTATCAGATAATGGAAATTCTGCTGTTTTGTTTTGGATCCAGCATAATGAGTTTATCTTTCTTTTCATAGGTGTTGGTTTTGCCACAAGGCAGGTGGGAAATGTCACCAAACCAACAGTAGTGATAAGCCTGGATGGAGACAAAGTGGTGGTGAAAACCATTAGCACCTTTAAGAACACTGAACTCTCCGCCAAACTGGGAGAGGAGTTTGATGAGACCACTCCTGATGACCGACATGTCAAAGTGTGTAAATCAGATTTAAGTTAAAGTCGCACAAAGAAGATTATCAGCCCATTGATGAGTTGTGTGACAGTTTTGCTTGTCTTTGCAGTCTACCTTTACCATGGACGGAGGCAAATTTGTGCACACGCAGAAGTGGGATGGCAAGCAGAGCTCATTTGTCAGAGAAATTAAGGATGGGAAGATGGTCATGGTGAGTTAAATCTGTGTACACATCTCCCTGTAGAGACAAGTCAAGATAAATCTTTTTTCCCCTGTCAATGTCGTTACATTAATCATCGGCTACATAAACAAAGTGAAGTGCCTGTGAAAAGCACCTATGTAAAGCACTCGGATCTGGTTTGTTGTTGAGACGTGCTATGCAAATAAAGCTGCCTCATCATGCCTTGGATCAGCAGAAACGGAAATCACACCAGGCATTTGAGCCATAGAAATCTTGCCCTCTGTACAGATTTGTTGCTAACTCCAGCAGTTCACTGTGCACTACTGGCAAGGCAAGAATTGAATGAATATTGCAGTAACAACGAGGCAACAGGCAATAAACAAAACAATGGTTATATAAAAGCAAGAACTAACACGGGAATAGGTACAACGGCAAGTACGACTTTAGGTGCATGAATTATGTGTAAATGTACAGGAGAATTTATTTATTTATTTTGAACATAAATAATTAAGCATATCACAAAATAAAAACAGCAACCAAAGTGCAAAAAAACCCAAAATTTGTCATTTACATGTTTAAAAAGGAATAGGAGGAAGTTGAAACTTATCTGGTCCCACCCCTTCACCTTACACAAGCAGTCAGTAATTAACCCACTTCCAAATAATAATGATAATAATGATAAAAATATTCACACATGAACAAAATAAACCAAATAGTATTTATATAATAACACAAATCGTAATCAAAGAAAAAATCACAACTGAAACTAAATCAACCTTCAGTGATCTTTATACAGTCTCAATAATAATAGAATAAATGCATAAATTAAAGTAGGTAATGAATAAAGAGAAGTATACATGCATTGAAAATGTATTTATGAGTTTATGAACATAAATGAACAAACTTTTATTATTGATGTCATAAATAAATTAGAAGAGGTTTATGTGCATGGACAAGTTATGTTTAAACATACGTTTATATATATGAAGAGGAGCAGTACCAAATGAACAGAAGTGAAGTGAATGAACAGGGGTGTGAATGCCTGGTGAAAACAAGTGAATAAATGAATAGAGGCACATATACTTGAGCAAAAGTAATGTATAAATGTACAAAAGAATACAAAAAGAAGTACATATACATGCCTAGTGAGTTATAAGTGATTAGAAGTGTGTATGCTTTTATTAAACGTTTTAGTTAAATGAACAGACGTATGTGTACTTTGACAATAGTAAGGTCTAAGTGAATAGAAGTATTTACATATACATTAACACAAATTTATAAGTAAAGGTATAAATGCTTAAACAACGCCTGAGCTGATCTATATATTCACGAAAAGCTGTGCAAGTATGTTCACTTAAAAAAGAGGCCTTTATAATTGCATGGAGGTACATATACAAATCTGTAAAAGTATTAACTAAAGTGTGAGTGACTGTTCAGAAATGGGTTTTTTAAACTAAAGTTTTGTTCAACAGAACTACACCCCCATGTGTGTGTGTGTGCTTGAAGAGAAATAGTGTGTAAATGAGCAGGTACATATCATGGATAAAAGTAGGGTATAAAGAAGCAGGTGTAAATAAAAATAAAGTTGTATGTTAATGAACCGAAGTATGTATGTAGGGGTAATAGTAGGGTACAAGTGAGATGGAGTAAATATGTGTTTACAAATATGGTGAATAAGTCAAAGAGTTTATGTGCATGGACAAACATAGTGTATAAATCAACTGAAACATATATGTATTTGGATATGTTATGGGTGTGTTTACTACAGCCTGTTTTGAGCTATATTATAAAGACTCAATCAGCTGACACAGGGTACAGAGTTCACTTAGAGTTGACACTTAATAATACCTGAAACTCTGTTGGTTTTTATGTTTGTTGACATTCTACCAGTGAACGCCCTTATAAAATACAGTTTGTTTGTTTATAGCGTGATTCATATGATTTAATGTGATGAGGACATCAGCAGCTGTAATATGCTAGAAAAGCTTAAAATGACAATATGACCGTGTCTGAATTTGACCTTTAAACAGCTAGACAAACCCTGGAAATAACAGAAACTATACACCATGTCTATACACGAGGAGAAGGATTGACAATTAACCAGAATGTAATTATGCCAGTTAATGGATAATTGATGTCCGCTGTCCCATGTAGGTGTTAAATGTTTACATTATACAGTACAATGCATTAAAATCCCTGCAGATACCAGCTCCCATCATATAAAATAAACTGACTTGTTTTCTCCTCTCTTTTTTTTTTTACAGACTCTGACTTTTGAAGGGGTCACAGCAGTGCGCACGTATGAAAAGGCCTAACTCAACCATGACTGAGCAAATCAAACTGCACTATGAACAATCAGCACGTTGTTCTTCTCTTTTTTAACAAAAAATCTTCGGCAGTGGTTGCACACTATTGTTGTAACGTACTGAATATTTGAAGCCTTTTGTAAGACATTTTGTAAGAAATTCAGAGTGTGAAGGGCCAAAACTGTTTGTGTCTCACATGAAAAAGGGAAAAATAAACTGCCTGACTAAACTTTTTTACGGTCTCAGACTTTTCTGTCCTCAGTCAAAGGGCACTCCATCAGCACCACTTTTCCCAGAGTGTTTTTCCCATGCAGCTCTGAATGCAGCCCTACATTTCTTTTCAGTTTTGTCACCCTAAATCATGGGAACAGTGCCCTTTCTGTGCCGGGTCAGCTCCAGGTGGCAGCTGTGGGGTGGCGGTGCAGGCCAGAGCTGGCTGTGCGGCGGCAGCAGACTGTTGAACTGGAGGGCGTGAACGCCCTGTAGTAACCCCAGATGGTCAGAGAGGACTAGGAGCTGCAGGGATGGGGGCGGGGGTAATGATGTCACTTGCCTTGGGATAATCCGGTTAGAGTTGTGGTGTCATTACGTAGAGGCATCATTCGATGGTGTGTGGACCAACTGTGATTGAAGCCTGCCGCTCACACGACAGACGACAGAAGAGACGGGGCAGGATTTGACAGTTTGTATCGTCCAGTGACTTCCTGTTACAAGGTCACAAGATAAAGGTCTCTCACTGATAGTCTTTTCATGTGTGACTGAAAACATTGACCACATACTATGAAGCATTAGATTAGCATTTGTGAACTCCAATTCCAATGAAGTTGGGACATTAAAACAAATTAAACAATGCAATGATTTGCAAATACTTTTTGACCTATATGTAATTAAATTAACTGCAAAGACAAGATCTTTAATGTTCAAACTGAAACAATACATTGTTCAAATATTCACTCACTTTTTAGTTTGATGCCTGTAACACTTTCCAGCAAAAATGGGACTGGGGTCATGTTCTACTGTGTTGTAACACCTTTCCTTTTTGCATTTGGGAGATGAGGACGGTAATTCTTGAAGCTTTATTGGTGGAATTCTTTTTCATTCTTGCTTGATGTACAACTTCAGTTGTTCAACAGTCTGGGGATATCTGTTGTTGCGTTCCATTACCCTTTTTTATGAGAAAGTCAGAATGTGGCTTGGCATTGTCGTGCTGGAATAAGCAGGTACAATCCTGAAAAAGATGCTGCCTGGATGGCAGCACATGTTGCTCCGAAACCCTTTATGTACGTTTCAGCATTAAAGTTCCCTTCACAGATGTGCTAGTTACCCGTGCCATGGGCACTAACACCCCCCCATACCATCACTGATGCTGCCTTTTGAACTTTACACTGATAAAAATCAGGATGGTCCTTTTCCTTTTTGTTGGACTCATCTGACCACAGCACACTTTTCCACTTTGCGTCAGACCATATCACATGAGCTTGGGCCCAGAGAGGTCAGCTGTTTTTCTAAGTGTTGTTGATATTTGGCTTTGGCTCTGCATGGAAGACATTTAGCTTTCACTTGTAGATGTAGTGTTTTTAACTGTTTATTAATCAACCTTGTGCTATCTTTTTTGTTTACCTTCACCTAAAGTTCAGTAAATCAGAATCACACAGAGCTCTTGGCCCCATCTGCAACAATGGATAGCGTAGCTAGAATGCCAGCTCTCTCCTTACAGGGGCAGAGCTGATCAAAGTTATGTTGGCTAATGCATCTTTGATCAAAGAAGTCACAAAAAAACCCACCTTAGAAATATTGAACAATCCCATTGCAGACAACTCTAGGCATGTATGGGTTGATAAATGATGCTGTATAGATGGTGCGTTAAATATTTATATTAGTTTACATCACATTAGTATGCTTTCCTAACACCATTAAGCATGACTACTTCCCCAAAGGAAGTTATGTTTTTGGCGGCGTTTGTTAGTTTGTGAACTGGATCTTTTGAAAAGTTATTAGCAGATTTTGATGACATTGTCAGAGGATGTTGTTCATGGCACGAGGGAGAAGGGATTAGTTTTCCGTGGTAATCCAAATCTTGTTAACATTGCGAGATCTGGCAGTTTTTTTCTACATTTTTGCTAAAAACTCAGGAACTTTCTGGGACAGTTGGTCATGGCACAAGGAAGAATTGATAAGATTTTGGTGGTGATCTGAACCCGGATGCTGATCCAGGAATTTTTTAAGTGATTTCTTAACATTGCAAGATTGGGCAATTTCACCCAGCTGTTCATGCAAAGTTTATTTATGGATCTTCATCTCTCCCACCATTTGAGAAGCTAAGCTAAATCTCTGTACCCTGCCCTGTGAGCTGTGTCTGGCCTGCTGAGCGCGACCTCCACAAACAGCCATTCTTCTCATCCCAACACTCATGCTGCCAAGTCTCAGCTCACCTCTGAATAGCAGCGACACAAAGAAACTATGGTAACTGGAGTGGAACTCATTTGGCTGTTGCTAGCTGAATTAATTTTAATTAAAATCTATCTTTATGCTCAGGTCACAGTCTGCCAGAAATACCCCTGTTCTCCCACAAACACAGGCTGCTTCATTTGCATAAATATTTGGGCTGAGAACAGTAGATGGACACGGTCAGGACGGTGGATGTCACGATATCCACAGTAGTTCAGCCTTCAGTGAAAAGGGAGCTTATTGCATTCCAAGTTGGAGACTCAGCAAGAGATAATGGTTCAGTGTAGAGTCCTCTGTCCTACCCCCATCATCCCCTGGAGAGTGGAGGGAGTCTCCTCATTGTGAGGAATCTGTGTCAGAGGTGTGGACTGACCTGTAGTGACTGTTCACTGTCCTCTGTGGCCTCACAGAGAGAAACTGAGTGCTGACCTGATCAGCTACTGCACGTTCTTTTTAGTTTATCCATGCAATTAAAACACATTACGCAAACCGACAAGGGGACTGTTGTTTGAATAAAACCTGAGATGAGTGAAAGGTAAATGGTAAATGGACTTGAGCTTATATAGCACCTTTCTAGTCTTTGACTACTCAAAGCTGCTTTACACCGCAGGTCACACTTACCCATTCACACCCATTCGCTCTCACATTCACTCACTGATGGTTCAGAGTTTCCATGTTAGTTATCCATCAGTATCAGCTAACACTTTCATGCCCTTTCATACCCATTTACACGCCACTGACGCAGCAGTGGGAGCAACTTGGGATTAAGTGCCTTGACCAAGGACACATCGCCATGTGTCGCCCAGAGCTGGGCTCGAACCTGCAACCTCCCGATCACTGACCAAGCGCACTATCCAGCTGCGCCACCGACGTCATCATGTCATTCATTTTAGGGCACTGGTGTGAATCTTTTTCTATACCTCTAATAAGAAAATAATCTTTTGTAAGACAGAGTATTGTTTGATATTTTTTACCAAGTTAGAATTAAGTTATCTACCTCCATTACTGCCATCGCTGTGCCAGTCAGTTTTAAAACATATAATTTTGACCATAAAATCAACAAAAATCTTACTTCATGTTCACATAATAAATATAAAATAGGAACATTTGTGAAAATCTTTAAAGATGTTACAGTTTTAATGAGCGTTTAGTGGCGAGTCCATCAACTTCCTCATGTGGGTGGGGATCTTCTGCTTTGAAGGATTTATAAAATCCTACTTTAAACCCTGGAGGTTATGTAAACATGAGTGAGACTGTATACTGACCATAACCCAAATTCAAGGTAAAACTATTAAAAAAAAAACTGAGCCGAATGCTGTAATACAATTTTATTGAACATATTGTATATTTTAGCTTAGTTTAAAGTAGTTTTAATTTAGGTTTTTTTTTTTTTTTTACGGGGTCTGAATGGCACAAAAGTCTTATGTTAGCATGCCGATTTTTTAAAAAATCTGACAGGAGGAAAAATAAGGCTCAAAAGAATGATTTTAAGTCAAATATGACAAATCTGTCTGCACCAGCATGATCTCCTGCCCGACAACATCCCAAAAAGTCACTTTTGAGCCATTTTTTTTTCAGGGTCCAAAGTGGCAAAATAGTCATATGTCAGCATGTCAATTTTTTCAAAGATCTGACCCTAGCAAAAAATGCTCATGAGCAAATTTTTAAGTCAAATATGACCAAACCATCTGCACCAGCATGATCTTCTGCCCGAAAACATCCCAAAAAGTCACTTTTGAGCATATTTTTTTTGGGGTCCATAGTGGCAGAAACGTCATATATTAGCATGTTGATTTTTTCAAAGATCTGACCCTAAGGAAAAATGCTCAAAAGAACAATTTTAAGTCAAATATGACCAAACCGCCTGCAACAGCATGTTCTCCTGCCCGAAAATGTCCCAAAAAGTCACTTTTGTGCAAATTTTTTTTGGGGTCCAAAGTGGCAAAAATGTCTTATGTTAGCATGTAAATTTTTTTTTAGGAAAAAATTTAGCTCCAGGTAAAATAATAGTCAAAAGAATAATTTTAAGTTGAATATGACCAAACCGTCTGCACCAGCATGTTCTCCAGTCTGAAAACATCCCAAAAATTAACTTTTGAGCAATTTTTTTTGGGGTCCATAGTGGCAGAAACGTCATATGTTAGCATGTCGATTTTTTCAAAAATCTGACCCAAGGGAAAAATGCTCAAAAGAACAATTTTAAGTCGAATATGACCAAACCGTCTGTACCAGCATGTTCTCCAGTCTGAAAACATCCCAAAAAGTAACTTTTGAGCAATTTCTTTTGGGGTCCATAGTGGCAGAAACGTCATATGTTAGCATGTCGATTTTTTCAAAAATCTGACCCAAGGGAAAAATGCTCAAAAGAACAATTTTAAGTCGAATATGACCAAACCGTCTGTACCAGCATGTTCTCCAGTCTGAAAACATCCCAAAAAGTAACTTTTGAGCAATTTCTTTTGGGGTCCATAGTGGCAGAAACGTCATATGTTAGCATGTCGATTTTTTCAAAAATCTGACCCAAGGGAAAAATGCTCAAAAGAACAATTTTAAGTCAAATATGACCAAACCGTCTGCACCAGCATGTTCTCCAGTCTGAAAACATCCCAAAAAGTCACTTTTGAGCAAATTTTTTTTCAGGTTCTGAAATGCCAAAAAAGTCATATGTTAGCATGTTGATTTTTTCAATGATCTGACCCTAGCAAAAAATGCTCATGAGCAAATTTTTAAGTCAAATTTGACCAAACCGTTTGCACCAGCATGATTTCCTGCCCGAAAACGTCCCCAAAAGTCACTTTTGCTCAGATTTTGCGTGGGTTCCAAAGTGGCAAAAAGGCCATATGTTAGCATGTCAATTTTTTCAAAGATCTGACCCCGGGAAAAATGCTCATAAGTCCATTTTTAAGGCAAATATGACCAAACCGTCTGCACCAGCATGTTCTCCTGCCCGAAAACATCCCAAAAAGTCACTTTGAGCAATTTTTTGTGGGGTCCAAAGTGGAAAAAACGTCATATGTTAGCATGTCGATTTTTTAAAAAATTTGACCATAGGGAAAAATTCTCAAAAGTACAACTTTAAGTCAAATATGACCAAACGGTCTGCACCAGCATGTTCTCCAGTCCGACAACATACCAAAAAGTCACATTTGAGCAATTTTTTCTTGGGGTCCAAAGTGGCAAAAAAGTCATATGTTAAGCATGTCGATTTTTTTTAAAAATTTGACCTTAGTGAAAAATGCTCAAAAGAACAACTTTAAGTCGAAAATGAACAAACCGTCTGCACCAGCATGTTGTCCTGACCGAAAACATCCCAAAAAGTCACTTTTGAGCAATTTTTTTTAGGGTCCAAAGTGGCAAAAACATCATATGTTTGCATGATGATTTTTCCAAGAATCTGACCGAGGGAAAAATTCCCAAAAGAACAATTTTAAGTCGAATATGACCAAACCGTCTGCACCAGCATGTTCTCCGGCCCGAAAACATCCCAAAAAGTCACTTTTGAGCATTTTTTTTTTTCAGGTTCTGAAATGCCAAAAAAGTCATATGTTAGCATGTCGATTTTGAAATCGGGCCCCAGAGAAATATGCTCATAATTCCATTTTCAAGGCAAATATGAGCAAACCGTCTGCACCAGCATGTTCCCCTGCCTGAAAAGGTCCCAAAAGTCACTTTTGAGCATATTTTTTTTGGGGTCCGAAGTGGCAAAAACGTCATATCTCAGTACGTCGATGTTGAAATCGGGCCCCAGAGAAATATGCTCATAATTCCATTTTCAAGGCAAATATGAGCAAACCGTCTGCACCAGCATGTTCCCCTGCCTGAAAAGGTCCCAAAAAGTCACTTTTGAGCATATTTTTTTTCGGGGTCCAAAGTGGCAAAAACGTCATATCTCAGTACGTCGATGTTGAAATCGGGCCCCAGAGAAAAATGCTCATAATTCCATTTTCAAGGCAAATATGAGCAAACTGTCTGCACCAGCATGGTCCCCTGCCTGAAAAGGTCCCAAAAAGTCACTTTTGAGCATATTTTTTTTCGGGGTCTGAAGTGGCAAAAACGTCATATGTTAGCATGTCGATTTTGAAATCGGGCCCCAGAGAAAAATGCTCATAATGCCATTTTCAAATCAAATATGAGCAAACCGTCTGCACCAGCATGTTCCCCTGCCTGAAAAGGTCCCAAAAAGTCACTTTTGAGCATATTTTTTTTCGGGGTCCGAAGTGGCAAAAACGTCATATGTTAGCATGTCGATTTTGAAATCAGGCCCCAGAGATAAATGCTCATAATTCCATTTTCAAGGCAAATATGAGCAAACCGTCTGCACCAGCATGTTCCCCTGCCTGAAAAGGTCCCAAAAAGTCACTTTTGAGCATATTTTTTTTTTGGGGTCCGAAGTGGCAAAAACGTCATATGTTAGCATGTCGATTTTGAAATCAGGCCCCAGAGATAAATGCTCATAATTCCATTTTCAAGGCAAATATGAGCAAACCGTCTGCACCAGCATGTTCCCCTGCCTGAAAAGGTCCCAAAAAGTCACTTTTGAGCATATTTTTTTTTCGGGTCCTGAAGTGGCAAAAACGTCATATGTTAGCATGTCGATTTTGAAATCAGGGCCCCAGAGACAAATGCTCATAATTCCATTTTCAAGGCAAATATGAGCAAACCGTCTGCACCAGCATGTTCCCCTGCCTGAAAAGGTCCCAAAAAGTCACTTTTGAGCATATTTTTTTTCGGGGTCCGAAGTGGCAAAAACGTCATATGTTAGCATGTCGATTTTGAAATCGGGCCCCAGAGAAAAATGCTCATAATTCCATTTTCAAGGCAAATATGAGCAAACCGTCTGCACCAGCATGTTCCCCTGCCTGAAAAGGTCCCAAAAAGTCACTTTTGAGCATATTTTTTTTCGGGGTCCGAAGTGGCAAAAACGTCATATGTTAGCATGTCGATTTTGAAATCAGGCCCCAGCGGAAAAATCTCATAATTCCATTTTCAAGTCAAATATGAGCAAACCGTCTGCACCAGCATGTTCCCCTGCCTGAAAAGGTCCCAAAAAGTCACTTTTGAGCATATTTTTTTTCGGGGTCCGAAGTGGCAAAAACGTCATATGTTAGCATGTCGATTTTGAAATCGGGCCCCAGAGAAAAATGCTCATAATGCCATTTGATAGGCAAATATGAGCAAACCGTCTGCACCAGCATGTTCCCCTGCCTGAAAAGGTCCCAAAAAGTCACTTTTGAGCATATTTTTTTTCGGGGTCCGAAGTGGCAAAAACGTCATATGTTAGCGTGTCGATTTTGGAATCAGGCCACAGAGACAAATGCTCATAATTCCATTTTCAAGGCAAATATGAGCAAACCGTCTGCAACAGCATGTTCCCCTGCCTGAAAAGGTCCCAAAAAGTCACTTTTGAGCATATTTTTTTTGAGGGTCCGAAGTGGCAAAAACGTCATATGTTAGCATGTCGATTTTGAAATCAGGCCCCAGAGACTAATGCTCATAATTCCATTTTCAAGAGAAATATGAGCAAACCGTCTGCACCAGCATGTTCCCCTGCCTGAAAAGGTCCCAAAAAGTCACTTTTGAGCATATTTTTTTTTTTCGAGATCTGAAGTGGCAAAAACGTCATATGTTAGCATGTCGATTTTGAAATCGGGCCCCAGAGAAAAATGCTCATAATTCCATTTTCAAGGCAAATATGAGCAAACCGTCTGCACCAGCATGTTCCCCTGCCTGAAAAGGTCCCAAAAAGTCACTTTTGAGCATATTTTTTTTCGGGGTCCGAAGTGGCAAAAAAGTCATATGTTAGCATGTCGATTTTGAAATCGGGCCCCAGAGAAAATGCTCATAATTCCATTTTCAAGGCAAATATGAGCAAACCGTCTGCACCAGCATGTTCCCCTGCCTGAAAAGGTCCCAAAAAGTCACTTTTGAGCATATTTTTTTTCGGGGTCCGAAGTGGCAAAAACGTCATATGTTAGCATGTCGATTTTGAAATCGGGCCCCAGAGAAAAATGCTCATAATTCCATTTTCAAGGCAAATATGAGCAAACCGTCTGCACCAGCATGTTCCCCTGCCTGAAAAGGTCCCAAAAAGTCACTTTTGAGCATATTTTTTTTCGGGAATGAAGTGGCAAAAAATTCATATGTTAGCATGTCGATTTTGAAATCGGGCCCCAGAGAAAAATGCTCATAATTCCATTTTCAAGGCAAATATGAGCAAACCGTCTGCACCAGCATGTTCCCCTGCCTGAAAAGGTCCCAAAAAGTCACTTTTGAGCATATTTTTTTTCGGGGTCCGAAGTGGCAAAAACGTCATATGTTAGCATGTCGATTTTGAAATCAGGCCACAGAGACAAATGCTCATAATTCCATTTTCAAGGCAAATATGAGCAAACCGTCTGCACCAGCATGTTCCCCTGCCTGAAAAGGTCCCAAAAAGTCACTTTTGAGCATATTTTTTTTCGGGTCCGAAGTGGCAAAAACGTCATATGTTAGCATGTCGATTTTGAAATCGGGCCCCAGAGAAAAATGCTCATAATTCCATTTTCAAGGCAAATATGAGCAAACCGTCTGCACCAGCATGTTCCCCTGCCTGAAAAGGTCCCAAAAAGTCACTTTTGAACATATTTTTTTTCGGGGTCCGAAGTGGCAAAAAAGTCATGTTAGCATGTCGATTTTGAAATCAGGCCCCAGAGGACAATGCTCATAATTCCATTTCCAAGGCAAATATGAGCAAACCGTCTGCACCAGCATGTTCCCCTGCCTGAAAAGGTCCCAAAAAGTCACTTTTGAGCATATTTTTTTTTGGGGTCCGAAGTGGCAAAAACGTCATATGTTAGCATGTCGATTTTGAAATCGGGCCCCAGAGAAAAATGCTCATAATTCCATTTTCAAGGCAAATATGAGCAAACCGTCTGCACCAGCATGTTCTCCTGCCTGAAAAGGTCCCAAAAAGTCACTTTTGAGCATATTTTTTTTCGGGGTCCGAAGTGGCAAAAACGTCATATGTTAGCATGTCGATTTTGAAATCGGGCCCCAGAGAGAAATACTCATGATTCCATTTTTAAGGCAAATATGAGCAAACCGTCTGCACCAGCATGTTCCCCTGCCTGAAAAGGTCCCAAAAAGTCACTTTTGAGCATATTTTTTTTCGGGGTCCGAAGTGGCAAAAACGTCATATGTTAGCATGTCGATTTTGAAATCGGGCCCCAGAGACAAATGCTCATAATTCCATTTTCAAGGCAAATATGAGCAAACCGTCTGCACCAGCATGTTCCCCTGCCTGAAAAGGTCCCAAAAAGTCACTTTTGAGCATATTTTTTTTTGGGGTCCGAAGTGGCAAAAAAGTCATATGTTAGCATGTCGATTTTGAAATCGGGCCCCAGAGGAAAATGCTCATAATTCCATTTTCAAGGCAAATATGAGCAAACCGTCTGCACCAGCATGTTCCCCTGCCTGAAAAGGTCCCAAAAAGTCACTTTTGAGCATATTTTTTTTCGGGGTCCGAAGTGGCAAAAACGTCATATGTTAGCATGTCGATTTTGAAATCGGGCCCCAGAGAAAAATGCTCATAATTCCATTTTCAAGGCAAATATGAGCAAACCGTCTGCACCAGCATGTTCCCCTGCCTGAAAAGGTCCCAAAAAGTCACTTTTGAGCATATTTTTTTTCGGGGTCCGAAGTGGCAAAAACGTCATATGTTAGCATGTCGATTTTGAAATCAGGCCCCAGAGGAAAATGCTCATAATTCCATTTTCAAGGCAAATATGAGCAAACCGTCTGCACCAGCATGTTCCCCTGCCTGAAAAGGTCCCAAAAAGTCACTTTTGAGCATATTTTTTTTCGGGGTCCGAAGTGGCAAAAACGTCATATGTTAGCATGTCGATTTTGAAATCAGGCCCCAGAGATAAATGCTCATAATTCCATTTTCAAGGCAAATATGAGCAAACCGTCTGCACCAGCATGTTCCCCTGCCTGAAAAGGTCCCAAAAAGTCACTTTTGAGCATATTTTTTTTCGGGGTCCGAAGTGGCAAAAAAGTCATATGTCAGCATGTCGATTTTGAAATCGGGCCCCAG